>OZ024707.1:4340700-4940700 GCA_964016945.1 Microplitis deprimator | reverse complement strand
TTTTTTAATACCGGTAAAGATTTTTTACACAGGCTACGGAGTTATTTTACCACCGCTTTCGATGTTAAAATTTAACACCGAAAATTTTAACACACCAGCTGGACTTACCCGGGTTTTTTTTTTTGTTTACAGTGTAGAAATGTGTTAATAATTTGAACTTATGAATTATTCTTATCGAATTAAATAATTAAAGTTTTTAAATAAATTAAATTATTTAAAAATTTTCAAAGTATTTGTGAGTTTTCAAAGTAATCGTAAATTGTAAAATTATTTTTAAAATCTGAATTTATTGTAATTATTAAAAAAAAATTAAAATTGAATTTGAATTTGACGTTTGATCTGAATACTCAAACTCTAATAAACTTTATTAATTTTAAAATTTTGAATTTAAATGATTTGAATATTGAATTATTCAAGCGAATTTCAAATCGAATTATTTGTAAATTTTTTAATTATTTAAAAATCTGAAACGTTCATAAATTAATAATTTTTTTTTATTCATTAAGAAGTAGATTTAAATTTCAAAAATTCGAATGACAGTTAAATAATTAAAAATTTTTTTAATAATTTGAAAACTGATGAATAATAAAAAAAGTTACAATTACATGAAAACTTTTTTTAAATAATTCAAATAATTTAAAAGCTTGAATTACTCTAGAAAATTTCATGATCCTAAAGATAGCAGATTATTAACAATTTTTGAATTTTTTTTCTAGCAAATTAATTAAAAAAAAAAAATCTAAAAATATGCGCTTATAGAAAATTTCAAAAACTATAAGTGCAATTTTTCAAAATATTTTTTTTTTTCATAATTTATCATTTAAAAAAAAAATCCAAAAATTTTTAATTGTCCGCTAATTTCAGGATTATAAAATTTCAAATAAAAAAATAATCACTTTGATTCAAATACAATTAACACATCCCTATTATTTATTTATAACAACAGTTATTTATAAAGAAAATAAATAAATAATAATTATAGGTTAGTTACCATTGAATACTTGGTTTTTTTCGTAATTTATTTCGCAATCTTTTACGATTTACATCAACTTTGTATCTTTGTCTACGCTTTACTTTACGTATTTTAGTCATTATTTACTTAATTATTTATATATTTATTTATAATTAATAATAAGATCACTTGTATGACAACACGTGCTTTCACCTCGTGTCTACTTATACATACATCTATTTATATACATTCATATTTATGATGTATATGTGTATATATTTTGGTTTTGATAAATGGTTACAAAAAGAAAAATGATACCGCGCCGCATACTCAAATAATGGCCATTTTGTCTGCAACTTAACGTCAACTTGATGTCAACTTTCCTGCAATAGTTGACAGTTAATTGTCGTCAAGCTGAACGCAATAAGTTAGCAAACAAAAAGTTGTCAACAACTTGATGAAAACTTTTTGAATTAATCCCAGTAGCCGGACACTGATCAAAAAATTGATGTCAATTAAATGCAATCAGGTTGACATCAACTTTTAGCTTTTATTCTTTTCTGAGAAAATTGAAGGGAACTTTTCATCAATCAATGAAACGTCTATTTTTGCCGCCAACTTTCTCAGCAACTTGTCATCCAGTTGTCGTCAATTTATGGAAATGCTCATTTTTGTAGTCAACTTAATGACAAATTGCTGCAGTAGGTTGTCACCAGCCTGCTGTCAACTTGGGTATCAGAGAAGTCTTCATAATGCAGCCGCAGATTGATGACAACTTTCTGGTAGGTAAAGTTCAAACTAGATTGTAGCCAATAGTTAGATGTCAAATGTTGCCATCCTTGACAGCACATTGACCGAAACTGTTTCGTAACTTAATTGCAGTAATAACTGTGGCTATGAGGGAACTTGACTTCTTGTTAATCAGCGCGCGGAGTAAAAAAAAAATTAATCAATTTTATCAACATTCGATATAATAATGAACTGCATCAATATAATTTCATCCCTAAAATTAGTTATTTATTTTCTTCACTAGATGTCGCACAGACTAAAAGATTAAATTTTAATCCTTGAGGGTGGAGTCATTGACTACTGCCATGCACTTCTAAAAAGAAATATATCTATATATATATATACATACACATAGGTATTTATACTTACCCCTAAAACCAGACCAATTAGAATTCTCCAACCCGCGGAGTGGTGAGACAGTAAATTACTCACTCGCGATGTAGAACCGTGACTTGTACTCGTTTATTATTAACTAATAACTCTTTTTTTCTACACAATAATTATCAATTACCGTAATGTGATTTATTAATTATAATTGCATATAATAATAATAATAATAATATTACTAGTAGCATTAATATTAAAAATAGTATTAAATAATAAATTTAAATTAAAAACTATACAGTTAGAAAATATATATATTTATTATTTTTACTAAACGCGTATATTTATAAATAATAGTGATTATTAATAAATAATGATATATATATTTATTTATTATAAATTTAAAATATCAAGTGCAGCTTCATTGCAGCATATAAATTTTATTTCAACGTGATGGTGCAAGTTCATTTGTAAGTTAATTTAATTTAATATTTTTTTTTTTTTTTATTAATAATAATAATAAAATTTATTGTAATTCCATTTTTTGATTTTTTATATGAATTTTTTTTATGATAATCAATATTTTAATTTATGAAATTTAAGTAATTTTTTTTTTTTTTAATTTAAATTTGGGGGTCGATTTAAATTAACATATGAGAAAATTGGGGATTAATTTAAATGAAAGGTAAAGAAATGAGCGGTCGATATGGAGAGTAAGCAAATCAAGGACATATTTCAAGAAATAAAATAAATAATATATATATATATATATATATAGAGGGTTAGGGTGAAATGTATGATCGATATATCGAACGGTTTGCGGATGGAAGGTAGAATAGTAAATTACTTAGTTTAAATATGTATATGTTTATTTTATTGTTTTTATTTATGAGATAACATATATTAGTTAAATATAATACAAATTTTACTGTTGATTATAAAATAACATGACGCTGGTTAGCTGACGTCCAATAATTTTTTGACTTTTTTTAAACGATAAATTATAAAGAAAAAAAATATTTCAAAAAATTGCACCTGTAGTTTTTTAAATTTTCTACATGTGCATATTTTTAGTTTTTTTTTTTTTATTTATTTGTTTAAAAAAAATCCGAAAATTACTAATTGTCTAGTAACTTCAGGGACATTAAAATAACAAATATTCAATTGTGGCTTTTTTAAGTACACAAAAATTTTTTAGATTTTCAAAAATAGTAGCCAGGGAAATTTAATAAAATTTGTTAATTTTATATAAATTCCAATTTGTTCATAATTTAAAAAATTAATACATAAATTTTAATGAAAATCTAGTATAACTATTTAAATATATGTTCCATATAAATAATCAAGACATTGAGTTGGATTTTAATTCAAAAAATTTAAAAAATACAGCGCTCAATTTTTTTTTTTGAACCCTTAACTAATTTTCGATAATTGTAAATTTATTTAAGACTTGCTATACAATGCATCGTATTTAAAAACTAATTATACATGAAAATTAATTTTAAATTAAAATTCAGGTATTAAAAATGACTATTGGCTTTAAAATTAATATTATTTAAAATTAACTGACTCATGGACAAAAAAAGAAACAATTATTTAAATGAAGTTAAATAAAATAAACTGAATTTTTAATTTTTCAGACATTTATTACTTGGAAATTTAACGTTTTGTAAAGTAAAGTATATAGATAAAGTTAATTTATATTTAACATTTATGACTGATTTTAACATGTTAATAACTTCGTGTAATTTGCTTGCAATTCCAAGGGAAACTATTTTAGCGTATACTTTTGTATTCAAATTTAAATTACATGAAAAAATGAATACTTGAAAAATCACAGTTTGAATAGTAAAAATAATCTTATCGAACTCAAAAGTATAAAGATTGCAGTTATAATAATTCTCACAATATATAGTAATAATTACACTATGAGCGGCAATTTTTATACTTTCGAATTCGATAAGATTATTTTTTACTATTCAAACTGTAATTTTTCAACACTGATAGGATTTTTTAGCATTCAAAAAGATTCCTTAGTATTTACAAAATATTTTTGACTGCTAAGACTGAAGAATTCTATCAGTGAAGAATTATTTTTGCCATGAGAACGTTCAAATTAAATTATTTATTTACGTACTATAAATTTCAACGTTTTTTCAAGCCGAGCAGGGTAAAAAAGTTTGTCTCTTTTTTTTTTTATTTATCATATTTTTAAGTCACTCAACATTTAATAAGTTACTGCTTTAAAAACAATTTTTAATGCAGGGGCAAAATGTTCATTTTATGCAAACGAAATTCACACAGAAAAAAAATATTTCTTGGCTCAAATTTTTTTTCGCCC
Organism: Microplitis deprimator; assembly: GCA_964016945.1. Classification (NCBI taxonomy): domain Eukaryota; kingdom Metazoa; phylum Arthropoda; class Insecta; order Hymenoptera; family Braconidae; genus Microplitis; species Microplitis deprimator. Next base: position 4,936,294 of record OZ024707.1, on the reverse strand, counting down.
TAAAAAAATTATCGTTTTCAATTCATAATGACAAAATTTTCTTGAGGCGATTAAAAATTTTTTGTGCCAAGAAATTCTTTTTTTCTGTGCATTAAAATAATTATAATAAAATTTTTCAAATTTATTTTATTTAAAAAAAAGTTGTAAAGTCTCAAAATGCCTTTCTATGACCTTTTGACCCCTGTATAAGTTTAAAAATTAAAAAATGTAGCCCTCTACTCTAATCTTATCAGAATATTTTGTGTAATAATTTGAATACGCTCTGAATGGCTGTCAAAATTAAGTGACAGTTTAATGCACAGATTTTTAAATTTTTTTCCCAAAAAAAAAAAAAATTGAATTATCAAATTTAAAAAATTTTAAATTACAGTAGTAATTAAAATTAGCAACACACAATTATAATTATAAAAATTATTTATCTTAATTCATTATTCTACCAATTAATGATCTCTTATTTTAAATAACGAGCCATTGTCCTTTATTTAAATAAATAAACAACGAATTGCACAAAAAAGTAATAAAAAAGAATTGTAACTAAAACTAAAAATAGATTTCCAATTGAATAATTAATCGTTCATCGGAATCAATGATCGTTACACAGCTTTAAAAAAAAAAAAGAAAATAAGTGAATGAAAATATTAATTATTTATATTCCAATTAATTTATTTAACTCGGATTTATTTACACAAATTGATTGTTAAAGTAATTGGACATTTTGAATATATTAATTCAAATTACTTTTTTTTCTATTAATAAAAAAAAAAATATATATATATAACAATCTTATGTTTGAATTAGAAAAAATGAAAAAGAAAACAAAACGTCATGTCCTTGACACATAAAATACAATCAGCATAAATTTATTAATCAACATAAAGTATCATTATACTATTATTGCCTTATTATTATCATGATATGACCATGAAACGAGTTTCATTTTTTTTTAATGCTTAATTTTTTTTTTAACCACACACTTCTCTAACGGTCGGCATTATTATTGTTCTTTTTTTTTTCGTTTATGTAACCACAAAAAATTATGCAAGACAATTTAGTAAAATAAATATGGGGCAAAATGGGTTATTAAAAATAATTTTTTTAAGAATAATAGTTTTTGTAATTTATATATAATTCTGAGAAATAAATTTACAGTAAATATTTTTAATGATTAGAAAAAAAATTTCATACATTTATAATAATTAATTGAGACTTAATTATTAATTAAAAAAAAAAAAAAATTACTGAAATAAAATTTTTTGTAATTATTTTAGATATAAATGATTTTTTAAAGGTATAATTACTTATTAAAAATTTCCATAATTTTCAAAATTCAAAAACTCCAAATTTTTTTTTTATATATATTATTATATACTTGAAATTTTCTGAGTCATAAACTGAACAAGTGTTTGAAAATTAAAAATTTTTAAATCCCGTATTAGCAATTCGTTTTATAAAATTTTCGATGATTTGCAGTGAAGAAAAAAAGTGAAAATCATTGAAAATTGGGTTGAAGCCTTAGGTAGTGGAATTCAATATATACATAATTTTTTATCTCTTATTTATTTATTTATTTATGATAGACTCACAGCCATAGTTCAGTGACAGGGTCACCAGAAATAAAAAACAATATATTTAGAAGCGAACTCTGTTATAATTTTCCGAGATATTTAAAGCAAATTACTAACAAATTAAAATCAGTCAAAAATGTAAATTGTAAATTAATTCAATTATATACTTTATTTTTACATAACTTTAAATTTTTAAGTGATCAATCTCACAAAAATTAAAATCGCAACCTATTTTATTTTACTCCATTTGAATAATTTTTTTTTTCGTTCATAATTCAATTAATTTTGAAGCTAGTAAACTTAATAGCGAGCCTTTGATAAACTCACAATTATCAATAACTAATTAAGGTTCTTAAAAAAAATGCAAGTACTGTATTTTTTAAATTTTTTTAACTAAAATCCAACTCAATATCTTTATTAATTACATAAAATTAACACATATTTTTTCAAGTATTCACATTAGATTTTCATTAAAGATTATGTTCTAATATTTAAAATTATGATCAAATCGACATTAATATAAAATTAATAAATTTTATTAAATTCCATGAAAATTATAAAATTTTTGACTGTCCCGTGGAAAAAAAATTCCTACCAAAAAAGTTTATATCAGTGAACTTTCAAATTTGAGATAATTCTGAACTTTGAATTGATCACTTTTGGAACTTTGAAATAGTTAAGGAATAAATTATTTTCCAACTAATTACTTTTGAATCAGGCTTCTAGTAATTTTTTGAACAAAACCAATCAGATCTGAGGATTTTACTGGTATGAAAAATTTAGAAATAGAACCATTCTCAAACTTACTATAAACGGATTTTGACTTTTATCAAAACTAGTCAAGAACAAGATCATAAAGTTGAAATTTTTTTTCTATTGAATTCAAAAATTCAAAAATTTATCAACTCAAAGTTTAGAACTGTCTCAAATTTTGAAGTTCACTGTTATAAATTTTTTTGAAACGTTTTTCGAACGAATTCTTTCTACACAGGTTGAAGCCATTGACACTTTAAACTACAGTTTTCTATTAATTTTAATTTTTTCATCCTTTAATCACCAGAAATTTAATATTTCATTTTTTTTTTTTTTTAATAAAATCGATAAAAATAATCACGTGCATTATTAAAAGTAATACTTTCGTAAAATATAAAAAAAAAAAAAATACAATCACAAGAACAGATATTTCAAATAAATTATTGCAAAAACTTTTATTTACAGCCATCAGTATAAGAAATTCTTAACTATTTCTATTTTATCGTAAACTTGTCAATAAAAAATTACTAACTTCTATTTTACAGTTAATACTCACCTGAGGCTGTTATTGAACGGGTTGAATAAAAAAATTATATAAAGTTTTATAAAGATTTACGTACATAAGCTTTACAAAGTCAACTATATTAAGCTCTATAAAGTTTTATTGAAAATAAAAAGTAAGAAATTTATATAAAAAGAAAAGAAATGAACACCTCTGCAGTTAAGGTGATTAATAATTTTAATTGCACATGGTCTCAACGTACTATATATAATGTGTTCACTTTTTTTTTTTTTTAATTCTTTCGAAAAAATTTTTTTGAATATAACTATTCAGTACAATTAATGCTGCTATAAGTAAACTCACTTGTGGTTAATGACATAAACGTTTTCTAAGCCATTTTTTAATGATATTTAGTAGAAAGAAAAAATAATTAATCTTTTATTATGCATAATTGCTTGCCTTACTAATGTGACGTCAATTAAGCCATTGAATTTCAGTATAATTTTTTTTTAAATATATTATGCAGTCAAATTAAATAAATTCACATTAATTTCATATATTATTATAAAAATATATTTTTTTAATTTTTATGTGAATATTTCTAAAAATTTTTCCGAATCATTCGAAAATTTGCGGATACTCTAAAATTTTTAATTAATCGATTCGAAATCCAAATGTATTATTAATATTTGATTTAACATAAATAATTTATAAATTTGAATAATTCGCACACCCGTCCCGTGAATACAAAATTTGTTGCCACAAGATTCCGAAAAAATTTGAATTGTAGACCTTCTAAATTTGGGACAGATTAAAAGTTTAATTTTTTTCGAACTTTTAGGGTTTTAATACTAAAAGATATTGTAAAGTTATAACTTTACGTGAACGAAATTTAAGTCAGATGAAAACGTTTTTGAAACAATACTCAAAACATATTTTTATTAGATTTTTTCATCGTTTAGAAACAGTTCAAAAATCTCTATATTGGAAGGAAAATATGTAATGAATATACGTTTTCAAAATTATAATTAAAAAAAATTTTTATCCGGTTCAAAATTCGCCTACACAAAAAATTTCTACTATCAAAATCCTCAAAGTTCGGAAAAAATTCAATTTCAAGGTTTAATCTGTTTTAGGCTTAGAAGTTTTATGTATCGAACTTTTTTGAAACGAATTTTTTTTTACACGGAACAGTTCAATATTAATATTATTAGAACATTAGTTTACTCATATATAAACATTAATAGTCAAATTGAATCACACTAACGGTTTTGTTTTTTTATGCAGCCTATTATCTTCATATAAATATATATATATATAGATATATACCATGAAATTAATAAATATACAGTAGAATATTATTTTACGATGTAGATTCAAGATAATAACAATCTTCAATAATTTGAGGAAGTAGTTAAGTCAAGTGGATTCTCTTCTTATCGTCTGCATACTTTTCCCATAACTTCATTACCTTGACTTACGGTAAAATGACGTCATTACATCATCTTTATAGCATTTCCCATAACCATACATTTATATCCTCTACTGTTCCGTTGGCAAATAAATTTCCGCATTGCACTATGAGTGTCTTTAACATACTTTTCATTACTTATAACATTTTTTATTTGTTTACATAAATACCGTAACAATCGACTTAATTTATATTTTCTTACCATTCGTGTTGTTATAGAAATATTATTCAGATTTCAAGATTTCATTTTTATTTCTTAAATTTTTTTTTAAAAAAAGAAGTAAATAGAAATTTCATTTTTCTGCCATAAATTCAAAATATTTTGTAACATTTAATGCCAATGCCGATTATCTGCCTAAATATGAATTGAAATTTTAAATCGTGTCGAAAAAAATTAATTAAAAAAAAAAAAAAAAGAACATAAGATGTTAAAGTCAAAGCTTTAGATATCGATCATCTTAAATTTCCTGATATCAAGGGTTAATAATGAATAAATTTATCGATTACTTAACCTAAAAATAAGAAACAAATCCTGCATTTAAACCCGTTCAATAATCGCTTGTAGAAACTTATCCTCTAATAAAAATAAAAATGTCATCCCAGTTATTTCCTATTCTCTCATTGTTTGGACAGTCTCCAAATACTAGAATACTACTATATATATCTAACGTCGGCTGAATTTCAATGCGACTTAAATTCGCCATCTATCGTCCACTTAACCAATTCTATATCACACATAAGTATTTTATCCATACCCACTATATATATATTTAACAATGAGATTTAAGTGTGACTGCGACTATCGTTAAGTACTGCAGTGGTAAAACAATAGGTTAAAAAAAAAAAAAAAAGATAAGAGCCTTTTTATAAACTAGAAAAGCTGATTAAACATTTCTTCAATACTTTTGATCTTAATTTTGATTAGGCGCCAAAAAAAAAAAAATATATATATATATATATGTATATATGAATAGTTTGTAATATGACTGATTTAAGATAAAGGGTGATGGAATTTTTTTTATTATCAATAACTTGTCATCTGTATACTGTCAGAAGCGCTATTCTTTTGTCATTGATTGAATTGCCTGACAAAAGGCCAAAGTGCACATCATATATCCAGTACCACCACGGTGGCTTATTTTATTGTATCAGTTTTCATGAAAGGCGTTGATGTGTATATAAAAGCAATTTCCAGTCAACCCAACTCTTGTCTTTTAACACTACACAGCTTCCTATATTTTATATTCATATTATCTAACACATTGTTAGAGAAAATCGATAAATTGGTTATTCTACGAGCTCCGGTATATGCACGTATATGCAAAATTATTAATTAATTAAATGTATATAGATATACCTTCCTTACGCGAGTAATTTTATTTATCGATTGCATTCTTATTCAAAAGTATTTTTGTTAATTATTATTGAGATTTTTGTAATTAACTGAATGAAAGAGCGCTATATTTTCAAAAACTTATCTAACATATCGTGTCACTAATTCTAAAAGGACTGATATATTTATAGGCCCTTTTAGCCTTAGTTACTAAATTGAAACCAAAAGGGCGTATAATTTTTTTTTAATTGCTGATAATATTGTAGACTTACTAAAGCTGAAATTTTATTAAACAATTTTTAGCTATAAAATAAGTCTACAAAACGATTAGCAATGAAAAAAAAACTATACGTCCTTTTGGCTGTAGAGAGTTTCCTAAAGCCAAAGATACATTAAAATATGCCTTTTTGGAATTAGTAACGAGATATGATTATAAAATGTTTATATATATTATACATTAATACATATTAGCCACGATGAATGATTTGACGATTGATAATTTGTACATTTCTTATAATTCCACTATAATACTTAGTTTTCTCTTTTAGCTGATTTATATTTAGCCAAATTGCTATTTAGCCACTTTCATTGGTAGGCTTTCCTGATGGTACTCCGGTCCCATATAGAAATTTTTTTTTAATTTTTGAGCAAGTCTTGTCTCACAATCAATTCGCTATGAGTGTGACTGCAGCGCCAGACAAAATATGAACTACGGGAGGCTGTCAAGTATGTTTTTATACGTATGTCAATAGCGAGAAACATAAAAATAAATAAATATTATAAATAATGATAAAAAAAAAGTTATAAAAAATATGTGACAGTTTTATAGTAATTGCAGTTTTGTTTTTTAGTTAAACAAATCAACAACAAGTCAGTATAATGATAAAAAATAAAAAAGAATGCAGTAAACATTTAGGTTAAGTTGTTTGAAATTCATATCAAAGTCAAAAAATGATACTAAGGAAAAAATGTAAATGAAAAGTAAATAATTAAATAATAACAAAATAAATACTTTCACGTGTGCTTGCTTTAAATTTTAGTAATAATAGCCTCCCGTAACTCCGAAAGTAACCACTGCGAACGCTTCAGTCGATTTAATTTCCCCTACCATGCCTTCACTCAGAGCGAATAGGTGCTAGTGTCTTTTTATATTTATGTGTCTTGCTGCAGATACTTGTGACCAGATTTAAATTGCAAGCCTTATACAAGAAATTCGTGCCAGATTATAACTCAATTCTGGAGGAAGACTATAGTTGAAAATAGTTACGCATGGCTTGCTCAAAATCTGTTTAAAGTTCAAAATTGACCTTGAGCCTTGAGCAGATCTTGAGCAAGCCTTGCGTAAGTACCTACTGTAAGTTATACTGGTGCAAAAATCGCGTCAGACACTTTTTCATAACACCGTGTCTTGACATAGGTTTCTTGATACACGATCTGCGAAAGACACATGCGTTAAAAAAGACACTAGCAGCTAGGGGTCTTGCTTAAGATATTTACTCCAGAATCTTGCTCAAACACATATTACTAGGGGTGATTCTGTCATAATCTATAGCGTAGGACTGCGTAATATATGCGGAATTCCTGTTCAATTGATCTAGATCTATTTTTGAATGATTTTTTTATTTGAATGATTATTTTATTACTTTGACCACTCAAGGGTGCTCTAAGGTGTAATTTCGAAGGTTGGCTGATACAAGAATCATTTTAGAACTCTACTTAAGAGATTTTTTTTTTTCGATTTTCGTTGTGCAAAACTCGTTTTGATTTCACTTTATAACATAAAAAATTTCTTGGGTCAAGTAAAAATTTTTTGCGTCAAGAAATCCTTTTTTTCTGTGTATAAATTTTAGTTTAACAGAATTTAATAAAACCAATTTAATTGTCCGAAGAGAAATTTTTTTTGTGTATAGATTATATGGATGAATCATATTGTATACATGTATAAAACATCGACTATTTTTTTTTTCGAAAACACACTTCTAAAAATTTCAGTAGGGTGAAAAAAAAGCCTGCTAAAATTAGAGCTCTTAATATCAACATTAAATACTTCCTGATTGCAATTTTCCATTTCCCATTTAAATCACATGGGAAAAATTTTTTTTAATTTTAGAATTTTATAACTCATCAACAGATCGCAGTGTACTGAAAAGGCCAATACTTTTTTTTATAGAAAATTGAATGCACTACAAAAAAGGTCATCAATTTTTGATAAATTGAATATTTCAAAAGTGATTCGAGGTCAAAGTTGAATTTATAGAATTTGCACTATTTTTCAATTTTTCAGCGGAAGCTATCAGACTTATTACGAAATGTTATAGGATTTTTTGTCGATTGTATTGTTATAATTAATTCACTTAATTAAAAGTAATGACATAAAAATAATTGACCCACTTTTATAGTTTAGCAATAGTCAATAATCAATTAAAAAATTAACTAATATTTTTTAAATGATAAATTTTAACGACCACAACATTAATATCGTTAAATAATTATTGATAATTATAAATGTGCAAATAATAAATACATATATCATGCAAAATTAAAAACCTCGTAACTGATTCATTCAAAAAAATTTTTTTTCTTCCTATTTAAAATTTTTTCGATTTTCACGGATAATTATCACGGAAATTTTATTAAATTTAATAATTTTACAAGTATATCGATTTGTTCATAATAAAAAAAAATAAAAGCATAATTTTTAATGAAAATACAATGCGACTATTGAAAAATACAGTACTATCTTTATTTTTAAAAATCATAATTAGTTTTCGAAAAGGTTTTAAATTAAAATTCCGATTATCAAAATAATTATCAGTTTCGAAATTAATTGACTTATAGACAATAAAAAAAAAAAATGATTTTAATGAAATAAAATAAAATACATTGTGATTTTAATTATTATGACATTTATCACTTGAAAATATTGTTATATAAAAATAAAGTTTATAAATAAATAAATTTATATTTAACATTTATGACTGATTTTAATAACTTTATGCAATTTGCTTTAAATTTTGAAGAAATTTTGAACACAGTCTATATTTATTTTATTTTAATTATTACTTAAATAATAAGAATTATTTCGTTCTTGAAAACACGTGTTGTAATACGTAATTTATTCATGTCGTTATATATATATATATTATATATATATATATATATATATATATATATATATATATAAATATATATCCTACTATCAAACAATTACTCTCATTTACTTACACATATATTTATATATGAATAAGTCTCGTAAATTCTCCCACTCTACTCCAAATTTATTTATTATTTTATTTTTTAAATTTTATTATTCAATACTTGAACTACTGCTATTGCAAGTCAAGTTGAGTTTAAGTCTGGTAGGAGCCGTCAGCCGTGATTCAGTATAAAACGGTCCGGGAGGGAGTTAACATCGTTACTTTTTTATATATATTTTATTTCGACATACATACTCATGTATATAACTTTAAATACATAATAAAGGCATTGGTACATCAAACATTCCATTTAAAAAGACACGAATAATTACGTCAGTGCTTTCACCTTTTTTTTTAATTCTAAACAATTTTATTTGTCAATAATTCAACGAGTTTAAATATAGATACTTTTTTTCTTAGACTACATCTTATTTTTTTTTATTTTTTTAAATTTGTTTCTAATTTGCTACGAGTGTTGAATAATAATTTATTGTGATCAATAGTTTATTAGTTTCATAATTATTCGGCGACCTTGATAGCACGTGATAGTTTTATTGTTTATTTCATTGATTTATTTAAGTGATATTTATATTTATATTGATAGTGTTATTGATTTCTGCAAATATGAGGATAAAAAATTTTTTCAATAAATTTAAATGAAAGCATGAAAATTTTTTACTTTTTATTTAAAATGTGAAAGTGAAAATTTGGAAAAAAATGGATTATTGGAGACTTTTATATACATTTTTAAATTGGTATTCATTTTTATTTATTTATTAATTATAACAATATGAAAATATAATGAAATAATTAATATATATATAATAGTTGTTTATTATAATAAAAAATTTTCTATTTGAAATGAACGCTTTAAATTTAATATTTATTATATATCTTTGCTGTCATATATTTCGCAATAATAAATCGAGAAAATAAATAATAAATAATAATAAAACTTTTGACAGAAATATAAATATCTGAGTTCTTGAGTTGTTAAATATGAATTATGTGCAATATTTATAATATATTATTATTATGATAAATATATGCACTTTCAAATGTAAAATACTGATAAATTTATTTATTACTCAATACATAATAAAAAATTTTTTCATTTAATTTTGCTATGACTTATTGATACTTAATTACTAGAACAAATTTTTTGTGTATAAATATTTTTTATCAGATTCATATCCTGACAGATCTAAACTATTTTTTTCCCGGCAAAAAAAAATTGTATACCTCGAGAGGGCTGACTATCGAGTAATTTACCCTAGTCGTTTTATTTTCAAGCATTTTCATACAAATAACAGCACTCCATCACTTTTCGCTTTGTTTTTACTTTTCAGTATTGATCAAGTATAAAACAATTTATTTTTTGTGTTAATTACTAATAAAAAAAAATTTGTAATTATTTTTTGTTGACATTCGGAATTAAAAATAAAAATTCAAAAACAATAAAAAGACACTTTAACTTCAATATCGATATTAACGTGACTCAAAAAACTGATAATTTATTTTTTTTGAGTCTCATATGAAAATTTTTTGGTAGAACATGCACAGAAAAAAAGAATTTATTGGGGCAAGAAATATTTTGTATTATGATTTGAAGACAAAAATTTTTCTTAGCTCAAGAATTGTTTTCTCTTCAAAATTTTTTTCTTGTTCCAAGAAAATTTTTTTTCACCTCAAGAAAATTTTTGTTTTTACTTTATAATAAAAAAAATTTCTTGGGGCAAGTAAAAATTTTCTTAGAACAAGAAAACATTTTTTGCGTCAAGAAATCCTTTTTTTCTGTGTTTTAAGAACTCTCTCTAAAGAAATACTTTTTATATTCACAAAGAAAAATGGACTCAAGAAAAATTTCTTATCCACCAATTTTTATTATGCTGTCGAACAAACTTGAGACAGGAAGTTGAGTTGCCAAAAAATTATTATGCTACACTACAAAAAATATTATACACTTAAAACTTATCGATAAAATGTATTGTTTGTCTTTATTTGTCTAAATTAGGAATTATAGTAAAATATCAAATATTTTAAGAGCCTCACAATAATTATTACAGTGCAGCATAATAATTTTTTGGCGACTCAACTTCCTGTCTCATAAGTTTGGTCGACAGAATAAAAATTCGTATATTTCTCAAGCCCATTTTTCCCTGTGTGTAAAATCAATACCATACTAAATATTTCAACTCAAAAAAAAAAAGATTTTTAAACGTCGCTCAAAAATTTTGAATATTAACTCATAATATGTAACTAATACTTAGAATTCATTTTTGTATATATTTTTAAAACTCAATTATTATTATCCCACTAAAATATAACTTTTGCATAACCGGAAATATACTGGATTGTTTTAAACAATAAATTGGCTAAGATTTGAATAACCAAAAATAATTGAAAATTAAATTAAAAAAAAACAAGTATGTAAATCACGTGGGCTGTCCAATTTCAAAACACAGTGACTGACAAAAATTAAATTTTCGAAATATGTATTGAATTACATTCACAAGACTCCACTGGAACCAAAAATACTAAAAAATCTGTTTTCAAAAATTTGTCCCTTACTGTGTTTTGAAATTAGGCAGCCGACCTATTTTGTCTATCTCCTGGGTCCTATTTTCTTTAGTATGATACAAAAATTGAAGGTGAAAAAATCGAAAAGCCTTAATATTAATATTAATATTCAAGGGTCGCTCGAAAACGTCCAAAAGACAGTACTCGGAAACATTCGAAATTCTCGAGCGACGTTTAAATATTCAAAATTTTCGGCTGAAATTTTCAGTATATTCATGATTTTATAGATATAAACTATTGTTGTTATGAGAAAAAAAGTCTGTTGCAATCATTATTGGAATTTTTTGAATTTTTGAGTGACCTCTTAAAAATATTTTATCAAACTGATTTTTGGAAAGGATTTTAAAAATATTTTAAACCAACAAATTTTCATATGAGACTTGAAAAAAAATTCATTGCTGGTTTTTTTTTGGGTCACCCGAAAAAAAAAAAAAAAAAAAATATATATATATATATATATATATGTATTTCTATCTTTTGTTTTTATTTCTTTCGTCGTCTATTATTTTCATTTTCATCTCACGTATACCTTGAACTCTTATTTATTTCTTCATTTTTTTTTTAATTATCATTTCAGGTACACACAGCATAGATTATTTTTTTACGCTTTGATTATTTATGCATTTGCATAAATTTTATTATTATTGAAGAAAAAAAAAAATAAAATCATAATTTCATGGTTTTTTTTTTAATTGTCATATATTTTTTTTACGAAACGGTTGTATATGTCCAATTAAATTTAACAATAGTCATTTGTTTGTTTCAAAACCTCGAAGATTGAACAAATTTTTTTTTTTTTTCATTTAAAAAATTTATTTATTCAGTACAGACACTGTCTTTGTTGAAATAAATAATAACGGCTAAGTGTTTTGTGTTAATGAAAAATAATTGAAGTACTTCAAGAGCTTGAAGTGAGTAAGAGATTGAGTTGAGAATTCCGATAAGTTTTATAGTTATGCCATTCGTTAGGTTGATATTTATTTTTATATTCATTTAATGTCAGAATTATCTTTATTTGAATACTTGTTGATTTTATCAGCTGCCTTCTGCACTAGCTCAATATTCAAATTAACTTAAAAAATTTTCTGTCATCTTTTTACTGGAATTAGTGTAATTGCAGCTTTTAATTTAAATACTAATAGGTTACTTGCAGCATTATCGTATTTTTTTACAAACATTTTTACTTAAAGTAATTGAGACAAAAATGACAAATGAATTTTTTAAGCAAAAGCTTTGCTATTAACAGAAAGTAGGTCATAGTATTGATGGAATAAATTATTTCTTATTTTTTCATCAGAGAGAAAAAAACGGAAAATACGTTTTTAATAAGATTTCTTTTTGAAATTTCAAAAATTAAAAAAAAAAATCTTACAAAATTATTTTAAAATTTTTTTCTAAAAACATCAAAATTTTATTGATAACGACGTGACTCAGTCATGAAAAAAAAAAACATTGAAAATGTATGACAAATATGAGACCGCCTGAACAAATTTTATTTTAATCTTATTGATGGAAAATTAAAATTCGATTAATTATCAAAACCAACTTAATTATTTTAATCAAAATTTCCAGAACTGATTTCGGTTAAAAAAAAATTATTAATAATTTTTCAATGGCCCAGCTCACCCCATGTCTGTATACATTTTCATTAATAAATTTCTGAGCAAAGTTTTCCGGATATAATTTTAATTTTTTTTAAATTTTACAATCCCCGTTTTGCCCCTACTGCAAAAAAAATATATACAAAGCATATTAATTATGTTCATAAGCATATATATATATATATATATATATATATATATATATATATATAGTATATATATATATATATATATATATCACAAAGCCATCATTAAATACACGGAAAAAAACTAAAAATTATGATCCTGAAGTTAGTAGACAATTAACAATTTTTTGATTTTATTTTTAAACAATTTGAATTTAAAAAAAAAAAAACTATAAATATGCACATGTAGAAAATTTAAAAAACTATAAGTGCAATTTTTTCAAATATTTTTTTTTTATAATTTACTGTTTAAAAAAAAATTCAAAAATTATTAGACGTCAGCTAATTTCAGGATCATTAAAAATTACTATTTGAAATTACAACCCGGAACCCAGTCATCAATATGGGGAATTTTAACATTAAAATAGTAAATTTTATAATACGTGTCGTCTATTTTCTAAATATCAGTTACAATTTTTAAGTTCAAATAGTAATTTTTCTTGCATAGACAATTAATTTTCCTACTTATCCTGTAATTATTAACGTTTTAATCATAAATGAAAAAATTACTATTTGCATAAAATGATAGTATTTACTGATCACTTTATCATTATATTACTTGTAATTGTAAATTTTTATAGTTCATTTTTTTCCGTGTAACTTTTTATTTATTGATTCAAAAATCAATCCGATCTAATTCTAGTTCGAAAATACCTAAAAGGCTCTCTATTGTAAAGTGATTATACATTTATAATTGAATGAATGAGATAGTTATCGGCGGCAGATTGAAGTAGACTTGACTCATTTCAATGACGACGATATCATTCAATGAAATCCTCGCTGTCTATTGCCTATTATTTTTTCATTCATTACCCCAGTCTACGTATTTAAGTATCGATTCGCAAAATGTTTATTTTTAATTACTTGCAATTGTATAGTTTACCATTTCTTAGACAACTAAATATTTATACACAAAATCATATATTTTTATATTAATTTATTTCGTAACCTCATTATCAGAAATTATGATTATGAAAATTTAAATTCATAATTTAAAAATAAATCATTTATTCAATTAATTTATTTAATTTGTTAAAAGCATTGACACGAAATAAAATTAAACAATGTTTATTTTCTTGATACATATTATCATGTCTGGATGTGACGACATATATACATATATACATTATGAATATATATTTGATACTGCCATTTATCTTTAACCATATGACTGATAATTATAAATTTAAAATAGATGACAACCGCCTTTATATATTCACATCACATGCTCATAAATTATTTACTAATGCTGTTTCCTATGTTTAAAAGTGTACTTTAGCAAGCTAATTAATTTTTAAAATTACGAGTTTCTTGTAAAAATTTATATGCATGAGGAACAAATGACGGGGGGGGGGGGGGGCACCCGTGGTAAAGAAGCCTAAGGCTAGTGGTGTGTTAACATGCATGTGGGGATTGTCCTTTTAGTAGCATAGTAATTAAACTGCATGAAAAAGTTGAATTTTTGAAAAAGTATATATATTTTAGTAAATAAAGTTCAAAATATACCATCGGAAATTTCGAAGTTATCGATAATGAAGTGTGATTGGTTTTTTGCGAATATCTATGGTAATATTGAGTTATTTAAAAAATTACAAGAAACCTTTTTTGTAGCTCTTTAAATTCTCTATAAAAAAGATTTTATATGTATTTTTTTTAAACTGAATATTTATTGAGATATTTGGAGTTTAAAATTCTGACAGTTAGATATAGAAATGCGGAGTCAATTTTCTGGATGTGGTTGGTTTTTTGCAAATATTTCCGTAAATATTGAGTTTTTAAAAAAATTATAAGAAACCTTTTTTGTAGCTCTTTAAATTCTCTACAAAAAAGATTTCATATATATTTTTTTTAAACTAAATATTTATTAAGATATTCAGAGTTTAAAATTCCAATAGATGTAGAGAAATTCGGCGTTGAAAATTGCCTGAGTATAATTAGTTTTTTGCAAATATCTATAAAAATATTGCGTTAAATAAAAAAATATAAGATACCTTTTTTGTAGGCCTTTAAATTCTCTACAAAAAAGATATTTTGTACTTTTTCGAAAAACTTGATAGCTAATAAGATATTTTGAGTTTAAAATTCCTTTAAGTATTCTAGACCAATCCCATATGTTAAATTTAATTGAAGTACTCAGAAAAAAAAATTTTTTTTGTTACAGAAATCATAATCAGAAATGCCAGTATGAGAGGTAATTAATTATTAAATAATAATAACAATAATCATTAAGTTTAGTTACATAATCACTACATATTACATCACAATACATAATTGATTTATTATTATTTATGTTAATTTTTTTTTTTAATGTAAAGTCATATTTTTAATCCATGTAGAAATCAGTTTTAGTGTATAGAGTAGCGAAAAAAATTAAATTTTTTTTATCTAGTATCATAATTATTGTTCATTAGATTTTCTTTAATTTTTTTTTTCGTTAATGGTTTTAATTTATAAATTATTATTTAAGTTTATAAAACATAAATTTTAAATATAGGAATACCAAACGATTCCCTAGTGGAACGTGGACTTGTAAAACCTTACTCAGTATCTTCAATTTATACAAGAAAAAAAAATGGAATAATACGAGGTAATTTAGTTATTGAAAAAATTATTTTAGTTCATTTATTTTTATAATCGCTTTAGTTTTTTCAAATTTTTTTTCTTTTTTTTTTACATTTAATAATTTTAATTAGTATAAAAGCTTAACAATACACATACACATACGAGCTTTTGCAAAATGATTCGCAGTGCTGGTGAAAATAAATTAAAAAAAATTTAATAGTTGACTCAATTAGTTGCTATAAAAAAAAAGTTATTTTTTTTATGATCCATTTTATTTTAATATTTAGCAGTAGTAAATTAATGCTACAGAAAAACGTATAGTGTTCAAATTAATTTTATTTTATTATTTAACAATTAATGCGGCTTTCAAATCTGATATTTTTGCTCAAAATAAATGCAGTTAAATGCCTAACATCGGACTCATAAACTTTTTCATTAGACACTGATCATTTCTGATTGGTCGGATGCAGTGTTTAATTTTTCTTAAAGCACTAGTGCATCCCTTCTACCTCGAAATTTGAAAAAAGTGGGCGTGGCATAACCCTACTTTTACAAATTTTATGGATAAAAACTCATAGAATGCTTGTATAGTTCATAAAATTGCAGCATCTCTCTCCTACAAGAGTGTATTTTATGCTGAATTCCATACCGCGAGACTAATAAAAGCTTAAAATATATTATCATTAACCAAAATATTATTAGAACGCATTTTTAATCCAACAAAGCAGTGACATGCAATTCGCTATGAGTGTGACTGCAGCGCCAGACAAAATATGAACTACGGGAGGCTGTCAGAGTATGTTTTTATACGTATGTCAATAGCGAGAAACATAAAAATAAATAAATGTTATAAATAATAATAAAAAAAAAAGTTATAAAAAATATGTGACAGTTTTATAGTAATTGCAGTTTTGTTTTTTAGTTAAACGAATCAACAACAAGTCAGTATAATGATAAAAAATAAAAAAGAATGCAGTAAACATTTAGATTAAGTTGTTTGAAATTCATATCAAAGTCAAAAAATGATACTAAGGAAAAAATGTAAATGAAAAGTAAATAATTAAATAACAACAAAATAAATACTTTCACGTGTGCTTGCTTTAAATTTGAGTAATAATAGCCTCCCGTAACTCCGAAAGTAACCACTGCGAACGCTTCAGTCGATTTAATTTCCCCTACCATGGCTTCACTCAGAGCGAATAGACAGGCTTTTAGTGAAAATTTAACAAAATGTTTTTCAGCATGTTTCTAAAAATTACCATACTTTTTAATATTTTTAAATATTGAATTAAATATTTACTGCTGCTTAATACAAACCATCAGAAAAAAATTTATACTAGTGCAGACTTATTGAAAATTTTCTCCAGCACTGTTTATTAATATATTAACTGATATTTATACTTATTAAATACTGTTAATATTAATTATAAATTTATATCAGGAGTTACAATAGCTGGAGGAACGAGATCAGGACGTGGTACATTAATAAGAACATTAATATTTGTATTTTTGGCAACATTTTTATGGTTACAACTTAACGTTATCAGTTTAACTGGTCGAAATTCATCAAGTCAATCGTCCATTAATGAGAGTATTTACGCACTTGTGCCTCAAGAACTTCAACGGTAATTTATCTTATAGTTTTACAAACTCGTACATAGAAATCATTTTTTGCAATTCATCGTAAGAAAGCACGTCTTTGATTGGTTAAAAATTACACTTCAAAAAATAAATATCGCGAAGAATATCCACTTTGTTTGTAAAAAATATGACAAATCTACACTTTTTATATATTTATATAGATGTACTATTTATTAGTCACTAAACGATCCAGCAGAAAACCCAATGAACAGTCGTCTCGAGTAGAGACAACGGAAAGTCCCAGACTATAGAAAATTATCTTACTGTATTTAATTATAATGTACAATTCAGTATATGAACCTTGACTCGAACTCTAGTTATTTTTCTGAGTATCAATACATTGAAAACAATAAAAATAATTTTAAATTATTATAAAAATCAATTAAATCATATATAATTGTTAATATTATTATTTAATAATCTTTTGCATCAGAAATAATACAGGAATTAATTTTAAATTAATACAATAGAATATTATTTTAGGTTATTAAAAAAATTAAATTTAATGTAGTGAACTTTTTTACCAATAAAAGACATTCTTTCTTACCATTCGATGCAAAAACTATTGTAACGGACTGAGAAGTAAGGGCTTTCGACACT
The DNA here is from genome assembly GCA_964016945.1 of Microplitis deprimator. Lineage (NCBI taxonomy): Eukaryota > Metazoa > Arthropoda > Insecta > Hymenoptera > Braconidae > Microplitis > Microplitis deprimator. Next base: position 4,918,304 of record OZ024707.1, on the reverse strand, counting down.
CGTGTGTTGGCAACACTCGCCTAACGACTGGTGAACCAATCACACTCGTCGGAAGCAACTTACATTCAATGCGTTAATATACTATTATGTTACAAAGTACAGTTAATTATAAAATAATAATAATTCGTAATTACAAAAAATAGATTTTTGAAAGATCGAAGAAATTCGTCAGGTCAAGGTGCTAATGGAACACTGGGTATTTATGGGAATAGTTATGATATAAACGACATTAAAAAGAATATAATAAAATTAAATGGCGAACAAAAAATATATAATGAAGACATATTTGGTCCATTATCGACGGATGCTCCGATTATTGTTATACAAGTACACTCAAGACTTACATACCTGAGACATTTAATAGTGTCATTAGCACAAGCTAAAGGCATTGAGGATGTATTATTAATATTTAGTCATGATGTCTGGAATCCAGACATCAATTATCTTATACAGAGTGTTGACTTCTGTCGTGTTATGCAGATTTTTTATCCATATAGTATACAAACACATCCAAATACATTTCCTGGTGAGGATCCAAATGATTGCCCAAGAAATATTGATAAAAAACAGTAAGTTTATTTTTTTTTATTATTGTTAAAAGCCATAAGCCGGAAACCGACTCAATTCTACCTGTTGATAAATTTTTTTTAATGAAAAATAAAATTGACTTTCTATGATCTCGTGGAACCCGAAAGACCCAAAGTAATCTTACAAAATTTCTATATCCGAGTTTTTTATTTTAAACTTCAAATATCTCAATAAATATTAAGTTTTTGAAAAAAGTATAAGATATCTTTTTTGTAGAAAATTTAAAGAGCTACAAGAAATATTTTGTGTAATTTTTTGAAAAATGCAATATTTACAGAGATATTTGCAAAAAACTAACCTTCCAGGCAGTTTTCAATTTTGAATTTCTATGTCCAACTATTCGAATTTTAAACTTCAAATATCTCAACAAATATTAAGTTTTTGAAAAAATCGTAGGATATCTTTTTTGTAGAGAATTTGAAGAGCTACAATTAATAGTCTGTGTAATTTTTCGAAAAATGCAATATATACAGAGATATTTGTAAAAAACAAATCATATCCAGGCAATTTTCAATTTTGAATTTCTATGTCTAACTATTCGAATTTTAAACTTCAAATATCTCAACAAATATTAAGTTTTTGAAAAAATCGTAAGATATCTTTTTTGTAGAGAATTTAATTCGCTACAAAAAAGGTATCATGCAATTTTTCGAATAACTCAATATTTATTGAGATATTTGAAGTTTAAAATAAATCATCAATATAAAATGTAAATTAACTGATTTGTATACTTTATTTTTACCCAACTTTGAATTTCCAAGTGATAAATGTCAAAATTAATTTAAAGGTGTTATTTTTAAAAACCCGCTTTAATTCAAAATGATTTTTTTCCTGTATACTCAGTTTTTTCAGAAAAGTTACTACTGTATTTTTAAAATTTTTTAAATTAAAATCCCACTCATCTAAAATAAATTTTCTTGAGAATTATCCGCGAAAATCGATGAAATTTTCAACAGTTCACTGAGATGTTACTCAATCTCATATAAAATATCAATAAAAAATAAACAATTAAAATTATTACAGAGCTCTGGCCTTAAAATGCATAAACGCAGAGCATCCTGATCTATACGGTCACTATCGGGAAGCTAAATTTACCCAAACAAAGCATCACTGGTGGTGGAAAGCTAACCGTGTATTCGATCAATTAAATGTAACACGTAACCACACTGGAATGGTATTATTTCTCGAAGAAGATCACTATGTAGCCGAAGATTTTCTTCATGTATTAAAACTAATGGAACGTACATGTAAACACAGCTGCGAGCGATGTAACGTTCTTTCATTGGGGACCTATTTAAAAACGTATAATTATTATGCTGATTTGAGCCGAAAGGTGAGTTTGCGTTGTTATTTTTTATAAGCAATTAATTATTAAATATTTTTTTTTATTCATTTATTTTGATGTTAATCATTGCGGAATAAAATGGATATATTTATTAACCGGGTAAAATATTTTAACTTCACTGAGTAATTTTTTTTATTTTGAATACAAGCTAAAAATATAATTTTTAGTAATGGGTGTTTCCATGTTTTTTATTCGTTGCATTTTTGTATTTTTTTTTTATTTTTAAATAAAATAAATAAAATACAAATTCTGGAACTAGATGACGATGTTGATGATGAAACTATTTATAACATTACTATGGCCTTTGAAGAGTTAACAGAAAACCCGCGACTTTTATTATATATGAGTTGCTTTAAAAATATCCAGTGACTTTAAAATTCCTTCGTTGAATTCTATTTAGAAAACAAAAAATAAATAAACAAAATAAATTAACAAAAATGAAAAAAAAAAAGAGATTTTTTTCTTTCTTAGAAATGGATGAAATTTATCAAAGGTGGGGCAATATGAGACACTATTTTTGAGAAAAAAATTTTTGTTCACAATTGGTTTCTTACGGTTCGTAAAAAGAGATGGGGCAAATTGGTCAGTTGTCAATACAGCCAATTAAAAATTTTTAGTAAGAAAAAAAAATTTTTTTGTGTTTGATTTACTTTCGAAAACAGGAAAAAGTTGACTGAGGTAAAATGGGTCAGTAATGAAAAAAAAAATTTGTCAGTTGTTAGCAAACCCCCCCCCCCCACCCTGTAGTATTTTTTATTTTTCTTAAAAAAAAAAAACAATGAAGAAAATTTTTGGAATTTTCAAAAATTGTGAGCGACCTCTTCAAAATTTATTATCGAGCTAATTTTCGGAGAGGATTTTAAAAAATTTAAACCAACAAATTTTTATATGAGATTCAACAAAAAAAAAAAAATTAATTATTGGTTGTATGATTGATTTAGTGGCTTTCAAATTATTAATGAACAAATTGATATATCATGTACTGTTGGCTTACGAATAGTAGACGTATATTGTAATTAAAATATGTTTTTTTATTTGTAACGAAATAGATATATCGCGTGTCGATAATTGTACGTCAGTGGTTTGATAATTTTTCCGGTTATTATCGGAGAATCTTATGTATTTTTTTTATTGAATTATCATTTAATTAGTAATATTGATTTTACTATAATTATTATCTAATTATTATTATAGTAAAACAATAATTTGTTTTAATTGGCGTTGTTAGTAAGTAACCAGATAAATTTTGTTATTAGTCGTGATAATGAGTAATTTGAACGATTTAGAAATAAATTGCACGCTGATGATAAATTTTATTTAAAATGGTGACCAATTTTGGTAATTTTTAAAAAAAGGGTCCGATAAGACGGAGATATTTTTTTTAGAAAAATCCACTTTTTAAAATAACTGCAAATTTTTGTTAGTTTTGACTTGTAAAAATTTGATTAAAATTGAATTTTTTTGAAATTTAATTTTTCAAAATTGTATTATAAATAACTTTATTTGACTTAAAAATTTGTGATCATATATTTTCATAAATTTTTATTTTGAATGAATTTTAATTTCAAAAAAATGACAGTGAGAAATTGATCTCAATTTTATGAAATTTAAGTAAAAAATAAAAATTTATATATATATACATAGAGATATAAATTAAAATTTATATATGAATAAAAAAAAATATATATATAGAATAGTATGTCCATTTTACCCCACATTCCTTAAAAAATTCATATTAATAATCGAAAAAATATATAGAATATCCAAAATTTCTTTTTTTGAATTTTTTCAAAGTTTCTTAAAAAATTTTGAAGATTAATCTCAAAATTTTATAAAATCTTAATCCGAAGTGAAATTTAATTTTATCAAAAAATCTATTTTAAAAATCGACAAATGAAAAACCAAAAAAAAAATGTTTTATTTCATAAAAACAAAACAAATTTTTTTAAAAATAATTTGTAAACTATTTTAAAAAACTACAATTTTATCTCGAAATCAGGTCAAATTGAAACTACCGACCTCTTTTTCTGATTTTCAACTCTTGAAACAGGAAGTTAAAAATAACCACAACCTAAACAAATAAAAATATCTATTTCACTTATCAATTAGCTTTCACATTTCAAAAACACAATGAATATATCCATTTTTATAAATAAATGTTGCCTAGAGTTTATCATTTATCGCGAAATCTTGGCACCAATGATGCTAAATTGTTATTATATCTACAAATAACAATAAATTATCAACTATTAATCAACCAAGCATAAAACATACTATTTAAATATATATATTATCTTTATCTATTATATATTATATAGCTGCAGTAGTCGCTTAATTTTAGATAATCGATAATTTAGTATCACTAATAATAAATAGTTCCGTTAAAATGTTAATTGATTCATTAACTCAATTAGTAATGGCTTAATATTATAAATTATTGATTATTAGCAAATAGTTTTTTATAATTATAATATTAATAACGAGTTAATATGTAATTAATTTGAGGGTAAATTTGGTAAGTTAAGCAAAGAAAAAAAGTTTGAAAAAAATTATTTTTTAAATTAAACATTTAATTAAAAAAACAAAATATAATTTTATATATTTTTATGTAAAAATATCATCTCATTAAATTGTTTTGAATTTATATATATTTATATATAAAAGAGACCAGGGCACGAGATACCCAGGGGACCTCGGAAATTCGATTTAAAAAAATAATACTTCATTTTTATTAAGAATTTTTTTTTTAAGTGATTATATATATCTCGAATTATTCGTCAATTTTCGAATTACCCAAATTCGAAAATTTTGATCAGCTTTCAAATAAGCAGTTTTAAATTAATGAAGAGTAATGAAATGTAACCAAAAGTAGTTATTTCGTAAATTTGTGTCTGAGGTCTCTTTACTTCAACAAAAATTTGAATTATTATAAAAAAATATTGCAGTTCTATGTCGTTCAAAAAAAAATTTTTGAACTATTCGAAGCCTATGAATTAATCGTAATTTCGAATAATTCAAAAACAGAGATAATTCGCACACCCCTTATATATACATTAGGGTGCCTGTTGTTTTCGTTATTTAAAAATTTCATTTTTTCCCGCCAAAAAATATATTTATAGGGGAGACCGGGATTCGTTGTCCCAGAGGTCATAATAGACAACTTAACGAACGAAATACAAACATTGATTAGCGTTGAAAAGGACGTGATACCTTCGCGATTTTTCGCCGCCGATCGGGGAACCGATCGCCACAAATGACCGCAGTGACCCCTACCATGGAAAAAAAAATTTCGGCAAATTTGAACCTAATCCAAAAAAGTACACCCGTCCCTAAAATTCTTTGTATGAAAACACGAATTTTTTTGGAATATATATATATGAAAATTTGGATGGAACTTACAATGCATTTTACAATTTTCCAATTTTTTTTAATAAATTATTTTTAGATGATATCCATATTTTTTTGTCAAATGTTGAGAAAAAAATTCCAAAAGACTTGAAATATTTTGTAATTTAAATTTCTGTAAAGTTATCATTTTTATGAAAATGATTTTCTTCAGCAACTCAAATATATAAAATACTTAAACTTTTTTTTTATATTTAATAGAAAGCAGGAGCATTAATCTTACGCTGCAGGAACAATTTTGATTTAAAAAAAAATGTATAAAAAATCGTTGTATTCTGCGTTCAAATTTTCATATATAATCCAAAAAATTTAATATATTTTCATACAATTAATTTTAGAGACGGGTTAACTTTATGATATTTTTTTGCGGGAAAAAATAAAATTTTGAAATAACCGAAACAACAGACACCCCTATATCTATATATACATAAATATATATGAAATATCCAATATGTAAATGCCCCAGTATCTCAGCGTCAATGGTGCACTTCAAAAAGAGCTTCTCCGTGGCCTAGATCGTCATGATAACGTAGTAAATCATCAAAATCATAATTCAGATCATCCTGATATTAATAAAAATAATAATCAACAACAGCAGCAGCAGCAACAGAAAGGAATAAAAAGATCGATTCAAGAAGGACAGCAAATTTATTTGAACAACAAAGCAACCTCAACATGGTCGTTCCAACTTTTACCGACTCTCTACAGTCATTACCAGAAGGTCTCAATTAATTATGAAGATATATCATTTAATTGTTTATTTATTTATATAACAATTGTCAATAATTTTTATTAAGCCTCATTTATTTTTGAATGATATTTTAGTAGAAATAATTGAGTTTTTTCCCAAACCCAAATCTATAGATCTGATAGATGTTAACATATTGGAGTGGTCCTTTAAATATTTATATATTTGTTTTTTTAAGTTGAGCTTTAAAAGTAAAGAGAACTTGAACTGCACAATTACAATTTGTCCGGCATTTCCATTGACGATTACACTAGAACGGATTAATCAGTTTTAATTACTTTTGCGGCTGTTAAAAGTTACCTAATACTTTAATCCGATAAAATGTTGAGTTAATTAGAGCAGTAGTTTATAAGCGATTTAAAAAAAGTTACTTGATATTTTAGTTTTTATAAATACATAAAAACTACTTGACAAAGTTTAACTAGGTTCGACATTAAATGGAAATTATAAATTATAATTTATATTCATAACAGACTTATTAGTAAAAAGTATATAATTTAATAGATGTGGAGCTTGAAAATAAAAAGTTGAGTTTTTTTAATTTTTTCTGAAGTACACAGAAAAAAAAATTATTACTTGAGAAAATTTCTTGCATTATGCAGTAGAAATAAAAAATATTTTTGAGCTTCAAAAAAATTTCTGGGGCGAAGAATTTTTTTTAGTCTTAAGGAAATTTTTGTTTTCATTTCATAGTGAAAAATTTTTCTTGTGCCGAGAATTTCTTTGTTTCTGTGTACAAAATGACACCATAAAAAGGTATAAATGGTAAATAATATATAGAAAAATATATGGAAATTATATAATAATATATGCAATCAAAATTATCTAGATGGCGATATATATATAGATGTAGATAAGCAATAACGTGTCAACCCACAAAAAATCAATTTTGATATTTTTGTACCAAATGATTCCTTAGTAACTAAAAAATTTTTTTTGAGTAGTTTAGCGGGAAAAATTTTTTAAATCATAAAATAAAAAAATTGTAGACAAATAAATTATCTGGGATAAAACTTTTTGTAAAATCGAGTCAAGTAACGGGAGTTTAAATACTAGATTGCAGAGGGCCAGTAATTAACTATAATTAAAATTCAAGTAATTTTCCGCGTTATTGCAACAAATAATAAATAAACTTTTCTTATTACAAGTTTATAATTTTTTTTTAATTAACTTTTTACGTTACAATATTTCTGCTGTAATTATTTTAGCAGTACAGTGTCAAGTTACCTGAGATTAATTGGATTTAATAGACAAGAATGATTAGTAATTTTGCAAAACCGAGTCAAGTCTTAGGAAACTTTTTTTAAAATTAGATCGGCTATTTTATATTTCGTAATACAAAATTTTGGTTCGTTTTTTATGGATCTGCTTATTTTAGATCCTCAAACTATTATATTTTTTTTTTGAACACTTATTAATAAAAGCACATGAGAGCAATTTGTACTCGAATAATTTCGATAAATTTTATTAAAAATAGTTTTCAATCAAACCCAATTTTCTCAAAATTAAGTCTATGTTAATTGACACGTTATTGCTCATCTACGTCCGCATCGTCAAGTGTATAATGATCATATGTATGTTACCATATACATTTGAATATATATCGCTTTTTCATACGAGTTGACAACTTGTTTCGAACTCTCAACTGCACTAATATAGTTTCGACAGTTTTTCTATATTATTAATGGAAATATTACTTCTCATACCTAAGCTTCTTAACTAACATATGAAAACTACTCTAATATATATGTATGATACTACAAATAATGACCTACTAAGTCTGTGGATTTAACTTATATAATTCCATATCTATATATATATATGTTTATACATATATATATATATATATATGTATAATATTATCATGCTAAGCATGCATTAGTATTCGCATGTACTGATTTTATATTTTGATATTTCTCGTAGGGATTTTATATTAAATTAATCTAAATACCAAATATGTCATGTATTTTAATAATATCAATATTCATATTTTTTTTATGATTTAGTATTTATTTATTGTTATATTTTTATGATGAATGAGCATGAATTCCCCTAAACTTTTAATTATTTTTGTTTGTAAAAATAGACTGAAGCAGGATTATTTTCGTCCTTTTCAAAGCTTTTGAGTTTCAAATTCATATATATATATATATATATATATATCAATTCATTAAATGTAATAGTAATGAGTAATTTATTATCTTACTTCAGTCTCTATATATATAAGAATAATTACAAAAATTTTTATATTCATTTACTAAAAATAATTTAAAAATATTTTTATATAAATAAAAAATTTTGAGATTTTTTTATTAATTATTATTTTATTTATAAAAAATATTATGTTTAATATTTATAATTAATAAAAATAAGTAGTAAAAATAAAAATTAATGAAAAAAAAAATTCATTGTTAAAATTATCTAATTATTATATTTATTAAAATTGCAATGCTTGAATTGTTTTGTTATTCCAAGATTTCGCACTGCCGCAAGGTCAATTTATTATCATCTTATATTTTTTTTTTTTTTTTTGTTTTTTCATTACTTAATTAAAAATTCATTTTAATTCTCATAATTGGAAAATATTAAGCAATTTAATTACTACTGACCTTGCAGCAGAAGCTGTTAATTAGTAACATTAATTAGGTCGTTTCAATTATTAATTATATGCATTGGTATATACTTATATTTATTTTTCTATTTTAGTGATAGTATACATTGTTGTTAATTTTTATTAAATTACAATTTTGAAGCGCAATAAAAAATATGTAATTTTATTTAACAGGCCGAAGTGATACCATGGATATCAAGTAAACATAACATGGGAATGGCATTTAATCGCATTACGTGGAATAAATTACGTCAATGCGCTTCACAATTTTGTTCATATGATGATTATAATTGGGACTGGAGTCTTCAGTATGTTGCCCAGACGTGTCTTCCACCAAGTAGAGGTGCTGGTGCTGCACCAAGAGTAGATTCTGGTCTTGTTGCAATGATGATGCGCGCACCACGTGTATTTCATATCGGTGAATGGTAAGATTTTTTATTTTTATTTTATTCCCTGATAGCCAAATTGACAGCAGTCTGGGGACAACTTGTCAAGTTGACCGCAAAAATTGGCATTTCCATAAATTTACGGCAACTGTCTGAGAAAATTTATGACAAAAGTTGACATCCCATTAGTTGACGGAAAATTGTCTTCTATTTTCTCCATAAGTCGGCGACAGGCTCGGCAGTAGATTGCCTAGGAAAGTTGGTAACAACTTGTAGTCAACAGTTACAAAAGTTGAAAGTTGACACCAACTTGTCGTCAAGTTGGTCGCAACTAATTTACACCAATTTTCTGATCAGAAAGTCTGGCTAGAAATTCTTATAGAATCCAATTGAGAAAAAAATTTTAAGAGATTCTTGTTGCAGTTACACAGTGAATGGAAACTGTCCACGTTTATTTCTTAAACAAATGAATAATTTTAAAAAATGCAAATTTAGATTCCTAGATTATAGAGTAATGTATCGAGTTTCGTACTTGATTTTGTGTTTCGAGGATTTGTTTGAGAGAAGAGCTTGGACAAAAATTACTATAGACCCTCCTTAATATTATTTTCTGATAGAAACCAATTGACATCCGACTTACTTTCGATCGGATTCAATCGGAATTTTTAATCAGAGTACTATTATGATAAAAATCAACTGGACATAGATGAGCAATACCGTGTCAATTAACATAGACGTAATTTTGAGAAAATTGGGTATGATTGAAAACTATTTTTAATAAAATTTCTTGAAATTATTCGAGCAGAAATTGCTCCCATGTGCTTTTATTAATAAATTTTCAAAAAAAAATATAATAATTTGAGGATCTAAAATAAGCAGGTCCATAAAAAATGAACCAAAATTTTGTATTACGAAATATAAAATAGCCGATCTAATTTTAAAAAAAGTTTCCTAAGACTTGACTCGGTTTTGCAAAATTACTAATCATTCTTGTCTATTAAATCCAATTAATCTCAAGTAACTTGACACTGTACTGCTAAAATAATTACAGCAGAAATATTGTAACGTAAAAAGTTAATTAAAAAAAAATTATGAACTTGTAATAAGAAAAGTTTATTTATTATTTGTTGCAATAACGTAGCAAATTACTTGAATTTTAATTATAGTTAATTACTGGCCCTCTGCAATCTAGTATTTAAACTCCCGTTACTTGACTCGATTTTACAAAAAGTTTTATCCCAGATAATTTATTCATCAACAATTTTTTTAGTTTATGATTTAAAAAAATTTTTTCCCGCTAAACTACTCGAAAAAATTTTTTAGTTATTAAGGTATCATTTGGTACAAAAATATCAAAAATCGATTTTCTGTGGACTGACACGTTATTGCTTATCTACGTCCAATTTTAATATATGATAAAAAAAGGAGAATAATTAAAAAAAAACTGTTTGTTTATTTGTTTGATTAAACACAGTGGTATTCATCACAAAAAAAATAACTGCGAATCGACGGCTGTGATTGCTAAAGTTCAACAAGTTTTGAAATCAGCACGTAATCATTTATTTCCATCGCAATTGACATTAACAATTGCTGGGGTTGCTAAAAAAACAAAACTACGCAAAGGTAATGGCGGATGGGGTGATTTACGCGATCATCAACTCTGTTGGAATATCACAGCAAACCCTGACCTAGTCTTACTTTAATACTATGGTAGTTTTATAAATTTTCAGAAGAATTAATTATTAAATTTACTATTTATTTATTTTTTAATGATAATATTAAAAGAAAATAATATTAATAAAAAATAACTTTTGACTGATTAATACGAGAAAGAAAAGTAAATAAATAAATAATTTTAATATTTTCGTGAAAAATTATTAATTCGCGTGATAAAAAATATATAGATTGTTATTTTTGTTTTATTTACGTTACTTATTAATGGAGTCATTTTTTTTTCTTTCAAAAAAGAAAGTAAAAAAATGATATTTATTAAGGTAGTCTATAAGCCGATGAACAGAATAGTTGAGACCTAAAACTTGATACCTCATTTTTGGTCTCGATTTAAAATTATAATTTTCCACATTGAAAAAAAAAATTGAATTTTTTACTAATTCTATTTTCCCAAGAAATTAGAAGATTTAATGCAAAAAAAAAAATCGTAAAAAACAATATAATATAAGAAAAATATGTCTAGAAATTTTTAAAATTGTTTACTTTGCAGTATTCCTTAATATTCACTGTTTTTTTTATATAAAAACTGAGATTCTCGTGAAAAATGAATCATATATTACCATATATAAAAATTGGCCATATATTTTCACATATAGAACATATGTGAATCATATATGATTCATATACAGACCATATATCAATTATATATAAGGAATATGTCATCCATATATCCGTCATATATACGCCCATCTATAGATCTTTTTTGACCGATATATGAAGTATATAAGATCTATATGTGTCATATATTTGATCATATGTAGAGCATATATGAAGCATATATGATTCATATATAGAGCATCTATATTATATATAAGGGATATATTATCTATATCTCCGTCATATATACGCTCATATATAGATCTTTTGTGACCGATATATGAAGTATATAAGATCTATATGTGTCATATATTTGATCATATGTAGAGCATATATAAAGCATATATGATTCATATATAGATAATATGTGATTCATATATAGAGCATATATGATTTATGTAAAGAACATATATGCTTCATATAGATCGTCATATATATACTCATATGTAACACATATATGATTCGTTGATGAAGCGCATATGATTCATATACAGAGCATATATATTATATATAAGGGATGTGTCATCTATATGACATATATGAGCATATGTGATATATGACTATATATGGAACAAATAAGCTTCATAAATGAGCATATATATGATTTATATTCCACTGAATTCTAATCGTATTTATGTAGACATTTTTGATCGACTTTGGATATTATAGGTTAGTTTTTATCAAAAATATGACTAGTTATGACTATAACATAGCATTTTATAAATTTTATATAACAAGTAGGGAAACTTTCATTCTTTCGAACGAATTATCTGTATTGAGTCGAATGATAATATTCGACTGTGAAAAATTATCAATAATTTGAATCTCTCAGTTTTAATTTAAAATCGAATATTAATATTATAGTAATGATATTTTTAGTACTTTTAATATGTATGATATTAAAAATAAATTGAATACTTTTTTAATCGAATTGCGGCTTTATAGACTACTTTAATTAAAATTTTAAATTATTTTAATTAAGCTTTTATTATATAAAATAATTAACGCGATGGGCTAATTTAGTATATTTAAAAGTAAGTAATGAAATGAATGAGAAATAAAATTTAGTGTTAATTAAAAAATTAATTATTATAAAAACACTAGCCACAAAGATGGAATTGATCGTGGTAAAAAAATAACCATAATATTTTCGCTAGTGAAAAAAATTAAATTAAATTGAAAAAAATTTTTTTTTGCATTACAAGGGAATATTTAACGCACACGCTCAATAATAATAACTAAAAAAAATAATAGTCTCAATTTACTAATTAATATTAATTATTTGTAATTAATAGTTTTTCGAAATTAATAATTTGTTAAATAATTAAATAAATTATTTTTCTGTTATATTTTAAGTGTGAAATAAAAATATTCTAGTCATTCTGTAAAACAGAATCAGAATATAAATAATTCAATTTTATTTATTTATTTATTTATTTTATATTTATGTTGTAATATATATAAAACATAAATTACTGTTAAATTAGGTGACTTTAATTTTGAGGTTACTTTTATTGAATTTAATTAATACAGTCGAGTCGCGTTATAAGTCCGGCTTGTTTTCTTTTTTTTTTTAACCAAACTCGCGCTAATATGAGAGAGACACTAAGAGGACTTATAGAGTAATATTAAAAAAAACTTGGAACGAAACATCAATTTCAATAATTTTATTAAAATCATACTCATGTCTTATATTTAGTAAACGTAAGACAAAATGGCAGCCAGTTTACGATTTAGTATAATTTAGTGCCGCTAGATGGCTACTTCTAAATTTTGCTCCACTAAATAATAATAATTTTGGTTATTACTAATTTTGACACAATATTGTATTACATGAAAATTATAATCTCCGTAATCGGTACAAAAATCATCTTGTAAGCAGCATATTACCTATTCTACAATAATTTGCCAAATATTCAGTCAAAATATGCATAATATATCTATTCTTATATAAAAATCTTGTGCAAACCTCACGCAAGTCTTTTCAGTACTCTAGCAGTTGTCTATCTCTTTATATGACTATAGTTCTTGCAACAAACACGTGTAAAAGACTAAAACTGCAAGTCTTACGCAGAACCTGCACAAGTACGGAATGATATATTTTACCTAAAGGGCTATCCAAGAGTTTTAAGATTCATTACTAATTAATTATTTAAGATTTCATGGATATAGTTGATGCAAAAGTCTTTCGCAAGAAATTTTTTGAAGATCCATACACATGTCTTGCAGTAGATGTGCGCAAGACACAGTATAGTTATCTCTATCACTCTCTCAATACATATATATGTATATTGTGGCCTGGATATAGGGGATAGAGTGACAGAGACACTTATATTAAGTGTCTTGCGCAAATCTGCTGCAAGATATGTGTAAGGATCTTCTGAAAATTCCTTACGCAAGTTTTTTACCGAAACTACCAAAGTAATTAAAACGATACGTCATATATAAAATATCTACAATATATTTGTACATAGTTAACATGTACAAATCATACATAAATCTTGCAGAAAAATCTTGGCTAAAGTCTTGTATAAAACTGCTGCAAGACTGTCTTTAAAAAAACTACTGCGCAAGTCCTAATTAATTTTGTTACAAGAACTCTGTGATTAGTGTCTTGCGCAGACATATACTAGACTTTACTACTAGTGTTTGACAGCCTAAGGCTCCCGCAGCAAACGCTTTCAACTTTTAAATTATTCTCTATAACTTTAGCCGCCAATAGTGTAACGCTTTGAAATAAAACTTGAAAAATTTTATTTATTTTACCTAAGAATTCTTACTACAAAGAATAATAATTGCTATTTGAACAACTGCTTCTTTCTTAATTAATAAATATACACGATTTCATAAAAACCGATTAATAACTAATCGTCAGCCATCAGGTTTGAAGTATTCGTATATTTATGAGCAGCTGAGTTTGTCAAAAACCATCATATAAAAAACTAAAGTCCGCAAACTCATAATCGAATAAAAAAAAGTATATATGTATATATATTTGCTGAATTAATTCATGTCACTGATAATTTATGTAGAGTTCAACTTGTCCATAAATTAAAGTCACCTTACTTCACAGTATATAGTCGTCCCAATCAAAGATTGGGATTTTTTTCCCACCACAGTATCTTCCCCCACCCTTTAAACGTTAATTTGGCACATGCGCACATTTAGTAGCGCATGCGCCCTTTCTAATATTATGGGGGTGGGGGAAGGAACTGGCGGGAGAAAAATTCCAAGCTTTCGTTGGGAAAACTATAAATTCTATTTATTAATTTATTGTTATCATTATTAATAAAATATTTAAAAGTAATGGCATTTAACTAAAATTGTAAGCGTTTGTTAAAAAAAAGGAAATTGATATTTTTAATTATTTGAGTTTTTGAAAAAATTGTTATTTTTATTTTTAATTTATTAATTATTACTTATAATTTAAGTATGATATAAAATAGTGTGTAAAATGAATGCATAGTAATGAATGATAATTATTGATAGTAATGGTGATAAATTATGTAAGTGATATATGTATATTTATAAATATATATTTATAACTTATTTATTAATTAATTAATTGGTATGATTATTAATATAGATATTAATGAATAATAATAAATTGTAATAAATATTAAGTATCGCCATATTACCAGAGCTAAGATAATGAAAGAAAAAATAATAATAATTTGTCTGACTCGTTTTGTATTGAAGAATAACAATAAAAAAAAATATCAATGTTCATTTAAAAAAAAATTTTATTATTTATCATGTGTACCTTTATCATAATAATAGTAAATGTAGTAATGAAAATATTATTAATTTCTTAATTGTAAGGTTAATTAAAATTTTTGAGGTTAATAGTTGCCCAGTTGCTTGTGAATAACGGGAACGATGTCGTCGTACTGAGCAATGAAGTAATTACCGGCAATGGGACCCTCGAGATTATATTTATCGGCGAATTTTTTAATTGAAAATCGGTTACGTCTTTTGTCGCGGTTGCCGATACGACGTTCATCGAAGGTTATCGCGCCTTGGTTCTGTTTGTAGAGCAGGAAAACGTAACGATGTTTGCCGGTCTTTAATGGCGGCGCTGGACCGACGTATTCTGTTAAAACTTCGCCTTTGGCGACTTTGTCCTCAGGAATGTTTCCTACTAACCAGTGTTGCCATTCGCGGTTGTATCCTCTTACTGGTATATCAGGATCTGTGAAACAATAATTATTTTCGTGATGATAAATGACACTATTCAATTTAATTTAACCTGTTAATCATCAGAATAGAAATACATGATTAAGTTGAAGTTAGTTACAGTCGGAAAAATTAAACCTGGGCCCTTATTGGTTATTTTAAAATTCACAGCTCGTTATTGGTTAACCAGTAACTTGAAGATATTTATAAATCGACCCTAAGCATGACTAGGTTATTAATTCGGGTCAAAACACAAAAGTGGCCCTCTGAGGGGCTAATTAAGTACCAACTTTTTTCCCGGGGGTCAATTGACCTTAAATCGTTTCTATATCATCCGTGGGCGCGAAAATGAGTAAAATGAATGCAATTCGTGGTCAAAAAAAATCCAGGTGACCTAAGATGAGTTAAAGCATCTCACAGTCTCAGTACACAAAAGCGTATGATCCCCGAATCGAAATTAAAAATTGCAGGGGATTTAACCCTACATGAAACTTTGATAGGAGCCTTCAAGCTCTAAAAATGGGTGACCATATGCATACATTTTAATAGTAACGACAGTTATTGGGAAATTTTTAACTAATGATCTTATAATCGGACAATGTATGAGTTTTGAGTTAATAACACCATCGATTCACACGGATGACACCATGTTAAGTCCTCGAGAACCATTTTCACACTAAAAATTTTTTACAGTGTATGAAGTATATTATCTTTATAATATTTTGTCTTAGAAAATAAAAAGGAAAAAAAACTTTCGACACGTGAATTATACCTTAAAAGATTTATTTTTTTTTCTAAGATCGTATTATTTAAAAGAAAACAATCCTACAAAAAGATTTAAATTCGCAACAATATCTGTTGCTGTTGAGTTTGATAAATACGATAAGCGGTTTTGAAGTTATAAAGCTTTACCCTTAAATAGGTCCTTCGAAATCCTACTTTATATAAATATTTATCAGGAAAACTTGAGTAAAGTTTTATAAAGTTTTATTATCTTTTATAAAACTTACTCGGTATGAAAATGCCTTTAAAAGTATTTTTCATTGAGATACTTAACTTTCAACTAAAAATAGGGTAGATTGTATCATAACAAACCACCCAAGATTTTATTAGTTTATAAACTATTCAAGTCATAAAATAAAATTACGGTAAACTAACTTTTAAAAACCATGAGAACACTAATGGAGAATTTCTTTTCAATTACAAGGATAATTATCTTGGAAATTTAATAAAATTTATTAATTCTAAATTTTGGTATCTAACCATAAAAATTTTAAACTCGAAATATCTCTACAGCTATTCAGTTTTTGAAAAAATTATAAGATACCTTTTTTGTAGAGAATTTAATAAGCTACAAAAAAAGCCTCGTTTATTTTTTCAAATAACTCAATATTTACAAAGATATTTTTAAAAAACCAATCACATTTTTTTTCTTGAAAAATTTTTAATTTTAAACGGAAAATTTTTAAATATCGATTATCGATTTATTGACAATTTAAAAAAAAGTATTCGGAAAGCCCGAAAATTCCCACTTTACACGCTTATGTAATAATTTTAGTAGTCAATTTAAATGTCTTGCTAGTTGAAGTCCATAGTTTTTGTCTCAGTTTAAAAATTTTCCCGCGTAAAAAATAGCCGCTTCCAGTTTCGACCACCAGGCGTCACATCAAAAGTGATCGAGTCCCAACAGTAAAAAAAAACAAAAGCGCTTACGAAGCGTGGATTCAAGATGTACTAAAAACGGTATATATAATTATATATTTTTGTGAAAACAAAATGGCGGATTCATTATGAGTTGAAATTGTCAGTTTTGGATTTTTATTTAATTACTAATGAACGTAACGGATTACACTAGTGATATTCAAAAGGGATTCACTTTGAAAGGGATTAAGATTCGAACCTAATAACAAAAAAAATAAAAATGATTCATTGAACCTTTTTAAAAATATCTTGCTCACAGCCACAGACCAACTGACGTCCAAGTAAAATTTTTTTCAATTAACTTTCTTTTTAGTAACAGTCTAAATAAAAAAAACTTATAACTATGTCAGAATTATTCATTGGAGTTTTTTCTTGCTATTAGTACTTTTTTTTTTTTTTTCTTTATTTAAGTTCTATATAAAATTAGTGGTGATGATTAAAGTCACCGTAACTTAGTTTCCATATTTGGTGACAGTAGATCACTACCTCTGCGCTTCGTGTTTGAGGTGTGCAAAATTAAAATGATACTGAAGTTAGCCGACGTTTAATAATTTTTTGATTTTTTTCAAGCAATAAATTATAAAAAAAAAAAATATTTGAAAAAATTGCACCTGTAGTTTATTAAATTTTCTGTATGTGCATATTTTTAGTTTTTGTATTTTTTTGTAATTGATTCGTTAAAAAAAAATCCGAAAGTTACTAATTGTCTGCTAACTTCAGAATCATAAAATTAAAGCATAATTTTTAATGAAAATCCAATGACTATGTAAACATATATGTTCTATGTAATTAATCAAGATATTGGGTTGGATTTAAATTCTTAAAATTTTTAAAAATACAGTACTAATTTTTTTTTTAAAAACTGTAATTAGTTTTTGATAATTGTAAGTTTATCAAAGTCTTGCTATGAAATTTATCATATTAATAAATTAATTACACATGAAAACAAATATTCAAGTTTTTTAAATAATTATGAGCTTTGAAATTAATTGACTTATAGACAATAAAAAAAATTTTAACGGCCAAGATCTCTGTAACTCACAAAACAAACTCGGTTTTAAAATTAATTATAAAATAGAAACTCTTTTTTAACGCATCTTTTCACGCTTTCCCCTATACTATATAAATGTCAATCTCTATAGACATAAGAAAAGAAAGAAAAAAAAAATGTATATAATAAGTACATTGAAATAAAATTTTATTTTACATTCAGCGCACAAGAAAAAGTATTTTAAATGAATATAAACATTCAAAGTTGTATGAAACCGGTTTTGTAACTAAGTGAAAGTTATTCTTTCCTTCAATAATAATATATACTAAAATAATCATTCATTGTCTTTTTACTCAATATTCAATAGATAAAAAACAAAAAATAACAATAACAATAATAAGTTACCCTGAAATGATCATATCAATTTTTTTTGTCCTCACAATTATAAATATAAAAAAAAATACATTACCTGTTAATACTAATGTATATAAAACTCCACCTTCATGTTTATAATGAACTTCTGGTATATTTCTAGTATCTGTTGGTGTCAATTCATTACCTGCATTTACTTTTTTTGACCCGTATGTTACCTTAAAAAAAAAAAAGAGTTTTTATTACATATATTTTTTCACGCGGTTATATATATATATATATACCCATGTGGATAAATATATGTTACATTTATAACATATGCATAAAAAACATATATATTCAATACGTTTTGCATCCCATACGAAAAAATATATGCCGGTAAAATAACATATATATGACAAAACAAAGGATATTTATTGCATATATATGATTTCGCTCGGATATATATTTTTTCGTGCGGGGAATATGTTCCCATATCTACAAAATGTATATAAATATATGTTTACGCGAAAGAACAATATTTTTCATATATGTGTTAACTTTCTAGTTCAAATTTGTTTATATAAAAATTACAAAAAGGCATCTTAAATAAATTTTATGAGATATTGACAAATGTATATATATATAAATATGTCATTATTTGAAAAAATAGTTGTTTTTAAACGTGATAAGCTAATCTGTACTAGTAATGCGTAAAATGACTATTTTTAATTTTAACTGTTGTGAAAGATGTTCAAAATATGAAATGTATATGTACTAAACTAATAATTTTTGGATGAAATATTGTATTCAATGAATATATTATTATGTACTACGAATAGATGCCTGAAGAAGTTCTGAACCACGAAACGTTGCAGAATTGAAATAAATAACAACATTTCGTTGTTAGATTTGAATAACGTGAAGTTTTTCATTTAATATCTTTAATATGGATCTGAACTCTATATCAATTAATTTCTCATATATGTTACATAGACTTTTCGGATAGGTATATATATATATTATATAATGTTAATTACTTCAATTTCTTCAGTTGGTGGATTAATTATAATATCAGGAACAATTTTAGCATCAAGAAACGCTGACTTAATATTTGCATTCACAGCTCCGATGATCCCAACCAGGATAACTGTAATCAACATATTTTTTTTTTTTTTAGTATTCGCCGTTATCTCAACATATACTAATATTAATAAATATAAGGAGTCGTTTTTTAAATATTCTTACTAATCAGGACAAGTATAGTCCACACAAGGATACAAACGAGGATAAAAAAAATCAATGAATGTTTAATACACTGCGGAGCAAACTCTATGCAGGCAAAATATTGTTATTTTATAATACGATCATTACTATGTTTTTTAAAACTTGTCGATAAGCTTCGATAAAAATTATTCTTATGAATGGCAATGATTGTAGTGAAGCATAACTATTTTTTGGAGACTCATAAGCTTGTTTTATATTTTTCTATCCTCATTTGTGCCCGTGTGTATTTATATGAAACGCATACTATAAGATTCTTCGCGCTTGAGATGGTTTTTAATAGATATTTTACTGTAAATTTCACTTCAGTGACAAAGAGGAAGCCAACTAATTAACGGATGATTAAAATATTTATTGTGGTTTTTTAACAAAGTAAATAAAAATAAAAATCAAAAGTAATGCTCCGGGTGAGGATCGAACTCACGACCTTAAGATTATGAGACTTACGCGCTACCTACTGCGCTACCGAAGCAGATGAGGGTGGAAAAACGATACAGCAATATACTCATAAAGTTTGCACTGTTAGCTATACTGAGAAAAAATTAAAAGGCGATTCCAAAAATAAATTATAAAAAATTTTCTACTAAATCAGAAAGATCAGAAGTCAAATTTCTCATAAAATTTAGTGAAAAACCAAATTTAGTTTTTTCAAAATTTCTTTAATTTTTTCATTTTTTAAACACAATAACTATGAACCCGTAAACTTTTAGTTTTTAAACTTCCTCGATTTTTTATGCTCATTAAAAAAAATGCTACTAACAGCTAAAAAAAATCGAATCATGAAAATTTTTAAGAAAAACCCCAAAATATGATTTTCTTCAGCTTTCAAATGAAAAAATAAATCTTCGAATTTATAATCTCATATAATTGCAATATTTCTTTTCAATCTGACGTCAGAAAATGATTAAAAAAAAAACAGAAGTAAGACATTATAAATTTTTCATATTTTCTATACAAAAATAAACAACCATAAAAAAAAAATTATAGCACTAAAATTTCGATTAACGCCCAGCAAAGCGCACGGGAGAGTATAACACTATTAATAATATTATAATTATATTTAAATAGCAAACAATTGAAAAATAAGTTTATGGCACTCTAATGAATATTCAAATAAAAGTAATATAATTTGTTAATTTAATTAAAATTAGTAGATAATAGACTTACTTACTTGTTAAATATTTCATGTTGCAGCTTAACCAGCGACTATGAAAATCGTCGACTGAATGAATATGGTGTTATATTATATATTCTAGATAGTCTTTCACAAACTCTGTTTACCGTATTTCTACATCTTGTGTATGTGGGACTTACTGAAGAGTGTGGAGAGGTAAAAAGTTCGCTGGACCAATCAACAGTCTTTACAAGGACGTCTACTCATAAATTTTTTTTTTTTCGCTCACTGTTGGATCAATTGCATTTTAATTTACTTGGCATAAGTATTTGAGTTGTTATAAAAAGTATAAATTCATTAAATAAATATTTATGAGCAATAATATATAAAATATATAAATGGATCATAGATGAAGGTTATATTTATATATAAGTAATTCAAATATTAATTCCATTGTTTTTTTATTAATTTTATTTATAAATTTTCATTAATGAATTTTTTTCAGTGACGTTCCTTTTTTTTTTTAGATATATTTAATATATCAATTATTATTAACCGTCCATTTTATACGATTAGTTGCTAAGTCTAATAAATATTTGGTTCTATCTACTAGCATATGAAGTTTATTAAAGTGCCTTTTTTACATGATTACTTTTGACCAAAGGATAAATATTTGGGTGACTAAATATTCGACACTTTAATTTTAAATAAACGGAGAGAAATGTCAAGTAAATATGCCTATGCAGAATAGTAATAGTTACAGTACTCTATAGTAGCATAAGCATATTTTCTTGACATTTCTCTTCGTGTACAATCAAGAATAGTTAATATTCTTTTATAATAGCATTAACAAATACTTATTGTTTGCTAATGCTATATTCATTATTTACTTACTATTAACTAACGACTTTTATTAGAACGGAGTTGACAGTAGTACATTGAAGAAAAAATGTGGTTATCGTAACCATCTGAAGTATTGCTAATAGTATCCCAGATACCAAAATGACGTCTTGATGAGTTCCTATTTATGTTTTGGAAATGTCATCAACATCTTAAAGAAGTCGTTAAGAAGTTCTCAAGATGTCGAATGAGCCACCTAGCGAACTCAGTAAGACGTCTTTAAAAAGAGTTCTTTTTTCTGACTTCGCAAATGAAACTTCAGTATGATTTTACCATGACGTCTTAAGAAGCTTCTAATTTTCACTTCATAAAGAAGTTTAAAAAAGAATACATTTAGACGTCACAAAATTGACGTCTTATTAATGAAATCTTAAAGAACTTTTAATTTAAAATTCTTAAATATGACACCTTTAAGAAGTCATATTATAAGATTTCTTGAGGACGCCTTCAAAAAGACGTAAAGCAGTCGACTTGAATACTGTCTGGATAGATAGTTGTCATAACAAAATGTATCATTAACTTGGTAATACTAGATTGCTGTATTAACTATCTTCAATTTTAAATAAAAATATTGTCAATTTAACCATATTCTTTGGTTATATTCCCCATACTTGGTATTGCTGTTTTAACGATTCCTATAGATTGCTATTATAGCAATACGTATTGCCGTAGTAACCATCTATGTAGATAGTTGATTTAACAAAATATTGTATAGGTAAAATAGCAATATAGCCTTTACGCAAATAAAGTATTGCTATATTAACAATTTTTGATTTTCCAAACTTTAGATGGTTCCCTGATTTAAAAAATCGATTCGAAATGATTTGCAATGTTAAATGCCCATAAGAAGATTGATTCAAAAGTATTCAAAAGCATTAAAAAGTATTTAGAATTTTTTTTTTCTAATCGTTTTAAATCCTTTCTTTTAATAAGGGTTATTATAACCTAACTGTATTGCTATTACGGCAATATATTCTTTTCAGTGCAAAAATTCTTCAGGTATGCCTATAAAATTTGGGACTAGAGGACCCATTAGTAGATATCCTGTAGCTTATAACTACACAAATTAGTATATTAGTATATTATTGTATTATATTATATAATATTAGTATATTAGTATATTACACACCTTGGGAAGAAAATGGAATATTTCGACCCGTGTGTAATTGTCCACTCGAGCCGAAGACGAGGGTCGCAAATACGCAGGTCAGAATATCCTACTTTTCTCCCTAGGTGTGTAATATACTATTATGTGAATAACGAATTACGAAGAAATATTTCAATTATAAATTAATAACAGAAATTCTTAGAGCGCAGTTTTTTCATTTTTATTGAGAGAGAAGAAATAAGAATTTTCACAAATTCAATAGTAAAAAATTAAGTCACTGAGGAAATCAGTGGAATTATTATTGACTGATGATTAAAAATACTAATGTATAGCAGCGAATTACATAATTCCAAGTTGTTTATGTAAAATAGGAACATACTCGTCGTAAGAAGCTTCATAAAAATTACCAGCAATAGGATCACCGAATTTATATTTATCGGCAAATGATTTAACTGAGTGACCAGTTCGTCCATTTGCTTCAGTATTAGGTACAAGTCGTTCGTCGTCGAAGGATAGTTTTCCCGGTTGTTTATACAGTAGCAGAATATAACGATGCAGTCCTGAATCTTTCGGTGGTCCTGGTCCGATATAATTGATTATTACTTGACCTTTTTCTATATTACCACCAGGTATATTTACGACTATCCAATGGAAGAATGCAGGAACTGATGGATTACTACGACTTGGAACATCCGGATCTGAAATAATTTTATCTCTGGTAAAGACGTTAGCATTTAAATGGTAGATCTTTTAAATATAACATTTATATGTCAATGCTTTATATAGATGTAAAAAAGAAAACGTATCAACCCACAAAAAATTGATTTTTCATATTTTTGTACTAAATGATGCTTTAGTAACTAAAAAATTTTTTTCGAGTAGTTTGGCGGGAAAAATTTTTTAAATCATAAAATAAAAAAATTGTCGACAAATAAATTATCTGGGATAAAACTTTTTGTAAAATCGAGTCAAGTAACGGGAGTTTAAATACTAGATTGCAGAGGGCCAGTCATTAACTATAATTAAAATTCAAATAATTTGCTGCGTTATTGCAACAAATAATAAATAAACTTTTCTTATTACAAGTTTATAATTTTTTTTTAATTAACTTTTTACGTTACAATATTTCTGCTGTAATTATTTTAGCAGTACAGTGTCAAGTTACTTGAGATTAATTGGATTTAATAGACAAGTATGATTAGTAATTTTGCAAAACCGAGTCAAGTCTTATGAAACTTTTTTTAAAATTAGATCGGCTATTTTATATTTCGTAATACAAAATTTTGGTTCATTTTTTATGGATCTGCTTATTTTAGATCCTCAAACTATTATATTTTTTTTTGAACATTTATTAATAAGAGCACATGGGAGCAATTCGTGCTCGAATAATTTCGTGAAATTTTATTAAAAATAGTTTTAAATCAAACCCAATTTTCTCAAAATTACGTCTATTTTAGTCGTCATATTATTTCTTATCAACAGGATATAAATGTCGCGTGTTCACTTTTAATTAACAAGCTTGCAAATCTTCCAGTCTATTATCAAGATAACGACCATGCTGTTGATGTTGATGTTCGTTACTGATTATTCCATAAAACACTAGTGTTCATATGATCAAACAAAAACAATAAGTTTTACAACTAATAAGTAAATAATTGTTTTGAGAAAATCAGATAAGTTTGTATGTTGAACGCCGTAATTATTATTACTTACATAATAAGCATTGATAATATAATTATATTTGTAAATATTGATTGTCATATTAATTAAAAATATAAACATGTAATATAATTACCTGCCATTATTAAGGTATAAAAATCATCACTTTCATGTTTGTAATTAATTTCGGGTATATCTTTAGCTTCTGTTGGAGTTAATTCGTTACCTAAATTTACTTTTTTTGAACTGTATGTTACCTTAAATTGAAAATTTATAAAAATTAGGAATATATATATATATTAGAATGGTGCAAAAAAACCGACTATTTTTTTTTTTTCGATCTCGCCTGAAAATTTGTTTGTTTACGATGTTTTAAGAAGCCTCTCCAAAAATCAGCTCGATAAAAAATTTTTAAGAGGTCGCTCACGACTTTTGAAAATATCAAAAATGAATGAAATTCGGATTTTTGATTTCAAAATTTTTTTTTTCTCGTGGCAACAATAGTTTATATTTGTAAAATCATGACTATGCTGAAAATTTCAGCCCAAAATTCAAATATTTAAACGGCGCTCAAGAATTCTGAATATTAACTGATAATATGTAACTAATAGTTTGAATTAGTTTTTGTATTTTTTTATAACTCAATTATTGTTATTTCAGTAAAATATAACTTTTGCAGAACCAAAAATATACAGGACAGTCTTTAACAATAAAATTTGGTAAGTTTTGAATTAGCGAAAAAATCTACAAATTGATTTAAAAAATAAATAAGTATGTAAAAAACTTATTATTTCTATTTCTCTGGTTTTATTTTCATTCATTGTCATGTGAATTGATGGTGAAAAAATCGAGAAGCTTTATTATTAATATTCAAGGGTCGCTCGAAAACGTCCAAATGACAGCACTCGGAAACATTCAAAATTCTTGAGCGAAGTTTAAATATTTGAATTTTGGGTTTAAATTTTCAGCGTAGTCATGATTTTACAAATATAAACTATTGCTGCCACGAGAAAAAAAAATTTTTGAAATCAAAAATCCGAATTTCATTCATTTTTGATATTTTCAAAATTCGTGAGCGACCTCTTAAAAATTTTTTATCGAGCTGATTTTTGGAGAGGCTTCTTAAAACATCGTAAACCAACAAATTTTCATGCGAGATCGAAAAAAAAAAAATAGTCGGTTTTTTTGCGCCACCCTAATATATATATGAACAAGTGATTAAAAAAATAAAACAGTACTTACTTCTAACTCATTATCTGGTGGATTAATTAAAATACCAGGAACAATTTGAGCATCACGAAATGCCGAATCGATATCAGCATTTACTAGTTCAATTATCCCAATGGCAATAACTTAATTAAATTTAATCAATAACTAATTAATTTTATATTATCATCTCCGTATTATATAAATTATTATAAAGTTAAAAAAGCAGAAAAAAAAATTTGTTAACCCAAACAAATAATTATTAGAGTATGCGAATAATCAAAATTATTTGTAAGTTTTAGAATTAATCATATATTTTATTTTGAACGACTTAAAATTTTAATATTTTTTTCTAATAATTCAAATTTTTGTCAGAGGGAGAGCTCAGACATGAATCTACAAAAAAATTATTTTTGATTACTTTAGAAATTAATCTCTCTATTAAATAAAAATTGAATATTTGAAAAGTTAAAAATAATTCGAAAAGTATCAAATTAATCGATTCAAAAATGATTCGCATATCCCTAATAATTATTATTAAATTAATTAACTTACTTATTAAATATTTCATGATCGTACTTGTATCTTCACCAGCAATTTTAAAACAATAGTCTTGTTAAATAAAATTTTTTTTTCATGATGTATCATTGATTGTATCACATATCGTTAACTACACAAAGGAAACGATAAATGATCTAACAAGCGCATTAAGTATACAACTAATGTATACTGAACCACTAGGATTTTATAAATATGACGTTAGTTTATAAACATATAATCATGTGTTATTTGATAACTAGCTTATTATGTCTAATAGTATGACCGTCTAACAAGATAACCACTGTTAGAAATTTTTTTCGATTTTCAAAGATAATTCTCATGGAAATTTAATAAAATTTATTTATTTTACTAGAATGTCGATTTGTTGATAATTTAAAAAATTAAAACACAATCTTTAGTAAAAAAAATATATATGTGATTAATCAATATATTGAGTTGGATTTGAATTCAAAAAATTTTTTAGATACAGTAATTTTTTTTAAGAAACTCAAGTTAGTTTTTTAAAATTGCGAGTTTATTAAAACCTTGGTATTAAATTTTTTGTATTTAAAAACTAATTACTAAAATAAATCGTGATTTTAATTTCTAAAAAATTTATCACTCGGAAATTTAAAGTTGTGGAAAAAAAAGGATAAAAATAAGTTAATTCATATTTTATATTTATGTTAATAACTTGATTTTATCACGTTAATAACTTGAGTAATTTGCTTTAAATTTAAAGGAAAATTTTTCAGTGACTACACTGATAAAAAAAATAACTTTTGTTAAAAAGAAATACTTTTTTTTTTAGCAGAAAATCAATAAAAATTATTGCATTATTAATTTCATATTTAATTTGAGGAAAACTTTTTTTTTAACTTTTTAAAATCCAAGAAAAAAAAACATTCATGAAAAACTAGAAAAATATTCGAAATTAGTTTTTTTTACTGACGTAAAATGCATAAAAAAAAATTATAAAATTGATCCTTTTGAAAAAATTCAAAAATTCACAGAAAATTTCAAAAAAGTTCATTAATAATTTCGAGTAAATTTTTGTTTTCCGATTGTACTTTCAAAAGGTTTAAAAAAAAATCCGTCGTGGTTTTACAATTCGAACTTTAGAATAGCCAACACTTAAAAAAAATTTTTTTATACGCGGGAGCGTAATTTTCTACATGAAATAAAAAAAAATTTTTTTACTGTTTTATCAGTAATGGAAAAAAGTTAAAAAAATTTAGTTTATTTTTTTATTATCAATATAGAAGACTGTTCCCAATTATTACATTATTTGAATCATGTAATATGAATATATATGTATATATTAAAGACAATTACATATTTTTTAACCAATATTAATTTACTGATTATGTATTGTGTCTTTTATTATTAAAAAAAAAAAGGGAAGACTTAATCGCCAAGTTGTTTATATAAAATAGGAACATAGTCATCCCAAGAAGCTTGATAGAAGTTACCAGCAATTGGCTCACCCAACTTGTACTTCTCAGCGAATTTTTTAATGGAAAATTTACCGCGACCGTCACCGCTGCGGTTTGTCAGACGTTTCTCGTCGAATGACAATTTTTCGGGCTGTTTGTAGAGAAGGAAGACGTAGCGATGGAGGCCGGTACCTTGGGGTGGTCCTGACCCGATGTAATCAGACAATACTTCACCCTTGGGAATTTCATTTCCGGGAATGTTACTGACTAACCAGTGATGCCATTCGCGGTAAGTCGGTTGTTCACGACTTGGTGCGTCTGGATCTAATTGTATACAAAAATATAAGAGAAATTATTATTTAGTTCATTGGAAAAATTTTACTTGGAAGGGAGTGACGTAAAAAAGCAAAACGTGTCAACCCACAAAAAATTATTTTTGAAATTTTTTAACCAGAAAATTCTTAGTAACTAAAAAATTTTATTTAAAATAGTTGGACATATTTACAAAATTACGTCTATGCTGGTTGACACTTTATTACTTATCTACGTCAAGATATTTAATTAATTTCACTTTATACTGTTTCACAATTTTTTAAGAGTACCTATGATTTAAATTTGGCCAAAAACCAAACACCCACAGAATTTTAAAATCCGCATTTCTATATCTAATTTATTGAATTTTAAACTCAAAATATCTCTACAACTATTTAGTTTTTCGAAAAATTATAAGATACCTTTTTTGTAGAGAATTCAAAGTTCTACAAAAAAGGTATCTTACAATTTTTCCAAAAATTCGATATTTATAGAGATATTTCCAAAAAAGTAATCACACTCATATAATTTGTTAGCTAAATTTCTGTACTTATTTTTTCGTATTTTAAACTTGAAATATTTCCCTAACTGTTGAATTGAAAAAAAAAATACAATCTACCTTTGTTGTAGAGAATTTGATAAGCTACAAAAAAAGTCTCATTCATTTTTCAAATAACTCAATATTTACAAAGATATTTTTAAAAAACTAATTAGGCATGAAAAAAAAATAATTTCAGATTCAAATTTTGGTTTTTAAAATAAATATCAGCTTCAAAATTAATATCATTTAAAATTAATTGTCTTGTGGACAACCCCCGGATTCTATCGAATTTACTTATATAGAAACCTAGATTCCCATATGAATTTCCCATAAATAAATCCATATAATCAAGTTCTTATATGGAAATCCAGGTACCCACAGTTTTCTATATGGGTTTCCTACATGGGAATCCAGATGCCCACAATTTCCTACATGGATTCTTCATATAAAAGTCCAGCCATTCATGGTTTCCTATACAGATTCTTATATAAACCCATACACTCCCATATTAATTCCTATAAATTCTTACATACATCCACACTTTTCTAGATAAAATCCCATGGATTCCCATGCAATTCCCCATGGATTTTTTTGTTAGGCTCATCGATGTTAAATTGGATTAAATTCTAACCATTAATTACAAAACCAACAGTACAATTTTAGTAAAACAAACAACCAAAATTCTATTCTCTCCTATAAAAGATAAATAATTTGAATTTAATTTTGAAAAATAAAATTACCAGTCATGCAAAGCGTATAGAAAGATCCAGAATCAGCATCCCAATGGACAGTTGGTGGATCTTTGACTTTAGTCGGTGTCAATTCATTGCCCAGCTCAACTTTAACGTTATTTGCGTAATTAACTTGCAAAACCCCAGCTGGAGGCTTATCAACAACATCTGGAACTACTTCGTGGATTTTAAATGCTTGAGTCGACATTGTTCTGAGTTTAAGAAACTGCGTTCCAAATTTAATTAAATTCCTCGTTGTTATTACGCCTAAATTCAAAATAAATCAAATAAATTATCAAATTTATGAAAAGTATCAATTATTTTTAGTCTAAACAAATATGAGATAAAAATATTAATATCAATATATATTTATATATTAGATAAAAATTACGTTTTTTAGTAATTAATTACTTGCTGTATTATAAATGACTGACATAGTAAGCAACCTTGGAAAGTCGAAACTAGAAACTTCGAGAACTCGCAATTTCTCAATTAAAATTTTTCGTTTCTTAGTTAAAATCAACCGGCTTTATTAAAAAATATATATATATGTATACTATATCTATATATATATCTATAAATTAAAAAAAAGAAAAGGAAATTTATTTTATTTTATCATTGCTACCAACAGTTTTGTCTGGTAACGAAAAAAAATTAATTTCTTGCTGCAACTTTAAGTTGGTAAGAATTTAAATAAAATAAAAATGGCGGCGCGGTTGCTTTTGTGATTCGAATTAGAAATCAAAGATGGAGCCAATTGTAATATTGTAATTCATGATGTTCATGATTCAACTGTCTGGTGAATAGAAATTTACTTGATCTAATTAATTTAAGAGTGGGCAAAATGGTATTGAAATTAGTCGACTTTAATAATTATTAGATTTAAAAAAAAAACTATAAATTGCAAAATAAAATGAATGTGAATGTAGCAGAAATTAGTCAAATTTGAAATTATAAATAAATAGAGTACCTTGATTAAGAAAAATGATTTGCTCCATGTTAAGTGTATATCTATATATTGGTCGATTCGAATTGTTTTAAATAATTTCAAATTGTTTTGAATTATTCCAAATCATTTTTTTAAATCAGGGTAAATAATTAATAAAATGAAGTTTTAAAAAAATGCGCATTTGAAAAATTTTGAAATTCATAAGTGCATTTTTTATAAATATTATTTTTTTAATTATTTACTCTATTTATTTATAATTTTAAATTTGTCTGATGTCTGCTACATTCACACCCATAAAATAAAAGTATTTTTAAAAATTTCACTTATTAATTTTAAAATTTTGTAAATGCCCATTTTTTTTTAATTTTATTTTATTAGTTATTTACTCTATTTATTAATAATTTTAAATTTGATGTCTGCCACATTCATACTCATGCAGATTTTTAGTTTTTTTTTTTGTAATTGACGGAAAAAAATTCGAAAATTACTAATTGGTTGGAAAGTTCAGGATCTTAGTAATAACCGAACTTTCGAGTATTACTTTTCTAATTACGTCTAGAATAATTATGTCACCCTAGTGAGGAAAATCTGAAAAAGTTTTATTTGTTTTACATTTTTTTTCGGAAACTTCAAAAAATTGATTAATAAATTAAAAGAAAAGCAAAATTCAAAAATTCAGTTAGTTCTGTCCAGGCCCCACTTTTTAAAAGTTTCCAATGACAACTGTCATAAGTATATCAAAATTTTATAAATCAATTTTTAAAAAATTGAAGTATTAATTAAAAAAAAAGGAACTAGTTTCAATTTCGCTGATATATAGAATTTTAAAAAAATTACTTACAGTTGTTATCAATTAGGAGTTAAGGGAAATTTTTTTAATAAATTTTGGCCCGAGAATTTTGAAAATTTGAATTATAAAATTGATCCTGAAGTTGGCGGACAACAATTTTTGGATTTTCATTTTTCAAATTTAATTACAAAAATAAGAAAAACTAAAAATATGCACATGTAGAAAATTAATAAAGCTGCAGGTGCAATTTTTCAAAATATTTTTTTTTTTATAATTTATCTTTTATAAAAAAATTCAAAAATTATTAGACGTCGGCTAACTTTAGTATCATTAAAAAATAAAAAAATTTTGTACCGAAAAATTAAAATGGAATAAACCCAAAAAATTTGAT
Organism: Microplitis deprimator; assembly: GCA_964016945.1. Lineage (NCBI taxonomy): Eukaryota > Metazoa > Arthropoda > Insecta > Hymenoptera > Braconidae > Microplitis > Microplitis deprimator. Next base: position 4,886,713 of record OZ024707.1, on the reverse strand, counting down.
TGTCATTAAAAAAAGTAATTAATCAATTAAACATCGATATTTAATATCAAATATATTCCAGAAATTTCTTTATAAAATTTCCAATCAAAGATGACTTATTTTTTTAAATTATTATTGTCTTTATTTAGATAATATAAACATATATATTAATTATATTATTGAAATGTTCCAAACAGACAATGAAAAATACTCAACATTTATAAAAATAAATACTTATATTTTAATAGTAACATGTCTTGCTTTGATGTCTATGTTTGCCGTAATGTATATGTACAATTCAAAAGCATCGACTACTGACGAAATAACTATAGAAGACGTTAGAGTCATTAACAAAACAATATGTGGTTTGATAATTGCGTCAGTAGGCGTAGTTGGAATCCAAACTATTATTTTAGTATGGCAACAATTTTTACTATCGATTGTTAATTCAGATGATAGCACTGAAGATGGAAATAAAAAACCGCGAACAATCTCAAGAACAAAGCGAAGCTTAAAAAATTCGGCTAAGCGTAATAATAAAAAGAACAATAATAAAAATGATGATAAAATTATCGAAACGAAAAATTTAGAAAATGAAGGAAAATCGGTTACAATTTTAGATACTGTTGATAATTTAAATTCGATTGGTGCAATGGTGGAAATAAATTCTGTGGCAACAATGGAAGAAAGTAATAATATTAATAAATTTATTGCTTTGTAATTTACAAAATTACTTTGATGAAATTTTATTAAGTATTGAATAATTAAAATTTTTTTTTTTTTGAGTAATTAGAGGAGAGTAAAAAAATTTTTTTAGAGAGATGAAAGCAAATTACTGGAAGTTATTAAGAATTTGGAATTGCACGGTCCAAAAAATCTATGGGAAATTGCATTTGTAGTTCCAGATGTTGTTGATAAGCCTCCAGTTAGGGTTTTGCAAGTTAATTACGCAAATAACGTTAAAGTTGAGCTGGGCAATGAATTGACACCGACTAAAGTCAAAGATCCACCAACTGTCCATTGGGATGCTGATTCTGGATCTTTCTATACGCTTTGCATGACTGGTAATTTTATTTTTCAAAATTAAATTCAAATTATTTATCTTTTATAGGAGAGAATAGAATTTTGGTTGTTTGTTTTACTAAAATTGTACTGTTGGTTTTGTAATTAATGGTTAGAATTTAATCAAATTTAACATCGATGAGCCTATCAAAAAAATCCATGTGGGATTGCATGGGAACCCATGGGAATTTATATAGAAAAGTGTGGATGTATGTAAGAATTTATAGGAATTAATATGGGAGTGTATGGGTTTATATAAGAATTTGTATAGGAAACCATGAATGGCTGGATTTTTATATGGAGAATCCATGTAGGAAATTGTGGGCATCTGGATTCCTATGTAGGAAACCCATATAGAAAACTGTGGGTACCTGGATTTCCATATAAGAACTTGAATATATGGATTTATTTATGGGAAATTCATATGGGAATCTAGGTTTCTATATAAGTAATTTCTATAGAATCCGGGGGTTGTCCACAAGACAATTAATTTTAAATGATATTAATTTTGAAGCTGATATTTATTTTAAAAACCAAAATTTGAATCTAAAATTATTTTTTTTTCATGCCTAATTAGTTTTTTAAAAATATCTTTGTAAATATTGAGTTATTAGAAAAAATGAATGAGACTTTTTTTGTAGCTTATCAAATTCTCTACAAAAAAGGTATATTGTATTTTTTTTTTAATTCAACAGTTAGGGAAATATTCCAAGTTTAAAATACGAAAAAATAAGTACAGAAATTTAGCTAACATATTATATGAGTGTGATTACTTTTTTGGAAATATCTCTATAAATATCAAATTTCTCGAAAAATTGTAAGATACCTTTTTTGTAGAGCTTCAAATTCTCTACAAAAAAGGTATCTTATAATTTTTTGAAAAACTGAATAGTTGGAGAGATATTTTAAGTTTAAAATTCTAATAGCTAGATATTGAAATTCGGATTTGAAAATTCTATGGGTGATTGGTTTTTAGCCAATATCTTTAAAAATATTGAGTAATCAAAAATTTTGTAAGAGACCTTTTTTTGTAGTTCTTCAAATTCTCTACAAAATAGTTATCCTGTATTTTTTCAAAAAAGTGAATAGTCATAGAAATATTTTGAGTATAAAATTCAAAGACTTAATAATTAAAATCAAAATTTAATTTCATAATACCAAGACATTAATAATAAAATAAGGAAGTTAACAAATAAATATATAAATAAATAATCATATATATGACAATAAATTTTATTATTTTGTTTCAAAAATTTTCCCATCTATTTTACAATCAATGACAAATAATGACAATAACATAAGTAATTATTTTAAAAATCAAAAATATATTTATAATAATTTGCACATATTTTATCAACTCTTACCATCATTCAATAACTACCCTCTCACTGCCACTCAAAATTATTTAATTTATAATTTATATTTATTCCCAATGAAATTGTCATCAATTAATCTCCTGTTTCAAATTTAAAACAGTTAAACTTTCCAACTAAAATCCTCAATAATAATTAAAAATAATTATTTTCTCTTCTTACCATCTCGACATCTTGTTCACTCCACTACTTATCTCTTACTTTATTTATATTAAATTATTAATTATCATTTATTAATTTATTTGTCTGTACAAATTCAGGATGCCCGTCCTTCCATGAACAAAAAAAATAAAATACTATTCAATCCGTCTTTTTGTTTAATAAAAAAAAAGAAGGCCAGTCTCTCAATAATTAATTATTAATTGAAATAAAAATAAACGAAAATTTTCGGTTATTTTAAAAAATGATAAAAAAAAAAATAATAATAATAATAATAAACAATAATAATAATAATAATAATAATTAATTAATTATCAAAAGACTAGGCTATTGCATTTTTCGACTCCCAATTAATAATAAAACAAGTCTCGTAAAAAAATTTTTATAAAAAATAATAATTATTATTTTTTACAAGAAATTTTTTAAATAAGCACAGCTCTGATTAAAAATTTCCTTCAAGTCCAATTGAAAAATTTTTAATTGAATTTTAATTTAAATTTCCGATTAAAATCAACTGAATAATTTCTATCGGAAAATACTACAATTTTTTTTTTTTCTATTTTCTGACTGAAATTAATAATCGGATTCTATTGGAAAATAATCGGAAGAAAAATCATTTTTTCTGATAAAAATTTTCTCATCGAATTTTATTAGACGATTTTTTCCGATGGAAAATTTTTTCATTGGATTTTACTCGAAATTTCCGATTAAAATCAACAGGAAAATTTCTGTCGGAAAATGACACAATTTTTTTTTTTTTTTAATTATTTTCTAACTGAAATTTATAATCGGATCCTATTGGAAAAGAAATCTACTATTTTCTGATAAAAATTTTTTTATGAAATTTCATTAGATTTAATTGGAAAAAAATTTTTTTGTAATTTATTCCGATTGAAAAATTTTTCATTGGATTTTATTTTAAATTTCCGATTAAAATTAATTAAAAAATTCCAATCGGAAAAAATCCAATTTTTTTACCGATGCTATTAGATTTTATTGTAAAATAATAAATTTTTTTTTCGATCGAAAAATTTTCAACTGGATATTATTAGAAATTTCCGATTAAAGTCAATTTTCTCTGAAATTTATAATCGGATTCTATTGGAAAATAATCGAAAAAAATCTGATATTTTCTGATAAAAATATTTCTATCAAATTTCATTAGATTTCATTGGAAAGCAATAAATTTTTTTCCACTGAATCCAATAAAAAAATTTCCACCCTATATTTTTTTTTTTTTTTATCATTTTCCATTCAAAATTTTTATTGAAATTCCATTGGCTTTAATCGGAAAACAATCGAAAAATTGTGATCCCATAAAATCGGAGTTTTTAATCAGAAAATGTAATTATTATAATCCTACTCTACTAATTAATTATTATAATAATTAATCAACTAATTAAATTAAATAAAAATTATTTACAACAAAAATAATTACAGAATTTCGAAATTTGCACTCGAGATTTAAAAAAAAAAGTTAATTACAACCCAAGTCTTTTAATATTCGCTCTAGCAGTGAGTCCATTTCGTGATTTCTCACCCTGCCAGCTTTTGCTTTTGCTTCTAAATCTTCTCAAATCTTCCTCATGATCTGGATGAGTCATCGGACGATATCCCTGCGGTACACAGAGATCCATTTGCGTCCGATAAAATTGCTGGTATCCACCATGAAGTATATAAATTTCCGGATAATGTAAAGCCGGGTAATGTTCTTTGTTCAATTTCCTATCGATATTTCTCAGATAACGTGACAAATTTGGGCCACGTTCCCAAGAAAACTCACAATGGAATACAATAATCCGTCTCTTGTTGGTATCCGGTTCTATTTCCGGTACTTCCGTTATCGGAGTCATCAAATATTCCTCAATAAGATCTTTAGTGAACAGATTCAATGCACCTTCAATATGTCCAGCCTCATATTCATATGGGTAACGACAGTCTACGATTTTGTATGACGATACGGTATCGCTGAATTCCCCTCTTATCAATCGCGAAAGAGTCTCAGCAGTGATAGATTTAAGATCTTCATGATGACCTTCAGCCAATGGCAGAATACAAGTTTTTGAAAAGTCACCGGTTAAATCGGAGTCCGTTGTGCTGCGATGTATCGCGGATTTGATGTGCGCGTGAGCTTCTGGTTCTGAATACGATCTTTGTAAAGCTGATTTACGATCAAAATTAACTTGGTTGTGTTCCGGAAGATCTTGAAGACTCGATGAAGTTTTTTTAGTTCTCTTGACTAGAATGGGACTTGAATCTGTTGGGGGTTCTGGTCTTTTAAATGATCGAGACTTAGTTTGAGATGTCAATGGCGAGTTGGTTTCACTGAATAAAGATGAAGCTCGCGGTTTGTTGTCATCGTACTTAAGTTTCGAAGCTGATGAATTCGCGGTGGGCGACCGGAATAGACATGACCGTACTTTGGATAGAGGAGGAGTCGCTTCGACATCGGGGCTTGAGGTTTGGAGTGACAGAGACCGCCGGACACCTAGAGGACGGGTGCGGGCTTCGGGTGTTGTCGCGTCGCATTCCATTGGTTTTTCCGATGAATAAATCGCACCGGATATTAAACTCGTGAGGTCGTTGGGTATGGAATTGTTTTCCATGAAACTGTCGACGTCGACTAGTTCGTTGAACCCGTCGTCCATTGATTCGGAAGGGTCAGTTGAAAGTTTATTCAGCAAATTTGTCGACGGGATACGCCGCTGAGGTGACGATCTTAGAGGCGACTGATTTGGGCTCCGCGAATCCGTTGACATTCGACGGGGCGCGACACCTGATGGCTCTGCGAAACGGAAATTTTCCAAGTCTGTTGGCGCTCCATAGCCGCTGTCTTGACTGTTGGGGTCGCAATCTTCCAATGGGCAACGGGATTTTTGGAGTTTTAGTTTCTGTAAAATTAATAATTCGGGGGTTAGAATTTTTTTGATCACTGGGAAAATTGAAATTTTTTTAATTATTTAGATTGAAATTTGAAATTTTTAAGTGGAGGGTAGAGTTTTTTATTTTGAAAATTACTTGAGTATTTCCTTTGTTTTGATTTTATAAAAGAGGGTTTAAAAATTGATTAATTAGTGGAAATATATGATCTTTTAGGGTTAAAAATTTACGATAATTAAAAGCAAATTATCTGAAGTTATTGGCAAATTAAAATCAGTAATTAATTTTGAATGTAAATTAACTTCCCGCGAAAAATTTTAAAATAAAATTATTTTTTTTCATGTGTAATTTTATTTTCTACGTACGATAAATTTGATAACAAGATTTTAATTAACTCGCAATTACCAAAAACTAATTAATGTTTTTTTTTTTTTTTAAATTAGTACTGTATTTTTGAAATTTTTTGAATTTAAATCCAACTTAATATCGTAATTAATTACATAGATCATATATTTTTAAACAGTCCTGTATTTTCATTAAAAATTATGCTCCAATTTTTTGAAATTTGAACGAATCGATAGTCGATAAAATTCGAATTTTCTATTGGAAATTTAAAATTTATTAAGAAAAAAAAGTGCAATTGGTTTTTTAAAAATATCTTTGTAAATACTAAGTTATTTGAAAAAATGTAAGAGACTTTTTTTGTAGCTTATTAAATTCTCTACAAAAAAGGTCTCTTGTATCTTTTTCTTAAATTCAACAGTTAGTGAAATATTTCGAGTTTAAAGTCCGAAAAAATAAGTACAGAAATTTCCAGTTTAAAAATTGCATGAGTGTGATTCGTTTTTTGGGAATATCTCTATAAATATCAAATTTTTCAAAAAATTGTAAGATACCTTTTTTGTAGCTCTTAAAATTTCCTACAAAAAAGGTATCTTATAACTTTTCCAAAAACTCAATATCAGTAGAGATATTTCGAGTTATCAACGAATCAATTAAATTCTCTAAGTAAATTTGAATATTCGCGGTCATTATCGTCTATGCTCAGTAGATCTGCGCGTAAAAAATATGATTTGAACGTCAGAAAATTACTTAATTAATTAAATTTATTGTTTGTAATAGTGAGGAATTATAAAATTGATAAAAGTTATGATAAAATAAATTGTAAAAGGGTTAAAAGTACAAAAATAATAAAAAATTGACAAACGCTCTTACCTTCAGAGGGCTCGTCATTACACTGAGTGGACTACAGGGTGCGCTGGTATTCTCTTTATTGGTATTAGACAAATAAGACAGATCAGGACTGGATATACGTCTTGTTTTTGACGCCATACTAATTGAACGACGAGGTTTATACCTCGATTTCATTGCACCATCTGGTGTCCCTTTTATTTTAAAGACATTTTTGAAGAGCCTAGAAAATGACAATACACTGTCAGTCATTTTTTCATTCACTTATATATTATTATTTATATAAACATCAATAACATTATAAATTATCATTTACTTTTCGACTCCATTTTGGAGTCGGTTAACCTCAACTATTTAACTTTACACTTTTTAATATTTTTAACAAAATTAACACATAGATTTTATTATTTTATGATTATTTTATGATCTTTGAATACAATTAAGTCAATTTTCATCATTTTCTGTGATAGTTTATGTTATAAATCAGAAAATTTATTCCTTTTTTGAAAGCGCGGGATTTTTTAGACACGTTTTTTTTTTTTAAACTAATAGTATATTTTATATATGTTAGTATTTATTAAGTACCTGATATATTATTTTGAATGTTAAATAACTGGTTTGGTTTAATTTTGAGTTAAATTTGTTAAATTATTGAAAATAAAATTTTATGAGTGTACTCGCCAAGACTTGGCGCGTAACTGAATTTTGGTTCGATAAAACAAATTTAGTACGATTTTTTACCGCAAGAGGGACAAAATTTGTGATTTTTTTTTGGAGTAAATGAAAAATTGTCAATTTATTTTAAGGTTTAGTTGTAATTTTTACAGAAAATTGCTTTTGAAAATTTTTTTTGGTTGATTTACTGAAATATAAAAAATTGAAAATTCAATTTTTTAATTTTTGACAGATTAGATTTTTGGAGGATTTTTTAAGTCAAATTCACCCCGTAATTTTTTATCAGTCAAAATTACTTTAATTAATTATGAATTTTTTCTAAACGATTATCAAAAAATGTAAACGTTTTTATTTAAGAAAATTTTTTTTGTTTTTTATTATAAAAAGAAAGAAATTTGTGGCAAGTCAAAAATTTACTCAGAATATGGAAAAAATTTTTATATATTTTATTTTCCAATTTAAGAATTTAGTGCAGTTTTCAAACGTAAGATGGAATTACTATTGACAATTCATAAAAAAATATTAAATTAGAAATCTTTCTTATCAAAAATCATATTTTGGTTTTATAAAATCAAAATTTACTCATTTAATTTTTTTTTGAAAACTCGAAAACTTTTAATTTTTTTTCATCAAAAAATTTTTGACTTTTTCTGAAACAATATTCTCGTAACAAAAATCAAAGAAAACATTTTCAAATAATGACTCAAAATTCTATAAATCCAAAAATTATCTTTTTTTTTATTTTCACTGGCACAATTTCATAATTCAAATTAAAATTACAATTAACAATTTTCCGATCGAAAATTTTTATATTACAAGATTTCTAATAAAATTTTCTAATTTTCAGTTCAAAATTTCCCAGCCGATTTTCCCAAAAGAAACTTGAAAATTTTCAATCATCAAAATCTATGAACATTTTTTCTTTTAACGAAAAAAAATTAGCAATAAAAAAACTTCAAAAAAATTTTCTCAATTTTCATTAAAAAAAAAACATCTATATATATTTATAACTAATTTTCTTTTTTGTTAATTTTATTGCATACCTTGTACAATGACACACATCACAAGAATCCGTAACAGTTTCCCACAACATATCAAAAAAAAACCACGTGGTCCCACAATTAATAAAAAAAAATGTATAAATTTTTTTTTATTCAACAAATGACATATATAATTAGTCCATAATAAGTTTTCATTCGTAAATGATATAAATTTTAACGGTTATCCGACAGTGAAACACTAGATAAACAATTTAATAAGTGACCTATACTAACAATTATTAAACTGTTTCCGTCAAGAGACTACCGGTAACACATAAAAAAAAAAACGGGATGTCAACACTACAGTGACTGAGAACGTAATGTGACGTACCTAGGACTGACCCAGGTATTTATAGACTTGGCAGTGAGTGGCGGGGGTTGCGCGGGACCAATGACGGGCATGGCTGCGTCCCGCGTAAACGCAAAGGATCTGCGCGAAGTTTATACGTATGGTATTTTAAAGCGGCTCTTGGTGGGTTACGGTCACGGTAGGGGGTCAGCGATTTTTGGTAGAAGGGGCAGACTGAGAATGGGACTGACTGGGGGATGTTGAGGGTCGGCGTACCCTTTAAATATTTTTTAATCTATAAATCTTGTACTTTCATCGGTATTTAATCAGGATCTTTATTCATTTTTTATTTATTTATTAATTTTTTTCATTGTTGGTTTAATTGCATTATTAATGGATCATTTCATGAGGGATTTTTGTACAGAGATAAAGAAAATTGGGGATAATGTAATTGGAAAAGTTTAGCAAGTGAATATTTTTGGTTTTGTTTTTTTGTATGGAGCTGAAATAGATTTTTTTTTTTTTTTAATGAATTTCTGAAAGATTTTTTTTGTTTTTAGGGGTGAGTTTTTGAGAGCATATGGAAATTTTCAAATTTTAGGAAAATATGAGGAAAAGTTTTAGAAAAATGTGATGATTTTTTGAGAATAGATAATTTTTGGGAGCTTTGATATGGGATATTATGAAAAGTATTGAATATATGAAAAAATTGAATGATAGGTTTTTTATAGGATATTTAATGAGAAAAAAAATAAGAGGTTAAATGGGTCGATAAATTAATTAGGGACTGAGATATGAATTTTTATGAATTATTCTTATGAGTGTTGGGGTGAAGAATTCAAAATTTTGGGAGCTTTGATATGGGATATTATGGAAAGTATTGAATATATGAAAAAATTGAATGATAGGTTTTTTATAGGGTATTTAATGAGAAAAAAAATAAGAGGTTAAACGGGTCGATAAATTAATTAGGGACTGAGATATGAATTTTTATAAATTATTCTTATGAGTGTTGAGGTGAAGAATTCGAAATTTTGGGAGCTTTGATATGGGATATTATGGAAAGTATTGAATATATGAAAAAATTGAATGATAGGTTTTTTGTAGAATATTCAATAAGGAAAAAAATGAGTGCTTCAACAAGTCGATTGAGTAATTAGGAACAGAGTTATAAATTTTTGAAAATAATTTTCGTGAATTTTGAATACTGAGTCAGACTTTTTAGGATTTTTGAGCTGAAATATTTTGATAAATAATAAATATATGAAAAAATTCATAGATACATTTTTTTTAGTATATTTAATGAGGAAAAAAATGACTGCTTGAACATGTTTATAGAATAATTAGAAACCAAGATATGAATGTTATCTATATGATTGTAAAAAAAATGGATTATTGAGATGGTTAATTTCAACTAGATATTTATATATATATATGTTTTTTATATAGAATAGCGTATTCTACAGCTGTAATTTTGATTTTTTCAATGATATTTAATAAAAATAGCAATAATTTAAAAATTATTTGAACGAACATATTTTATGATTTAAAATTTTCATATTCTCTTATTTCAATTTTTCATAATTTGTTTATTTTTTTCCGATGTTTTGTCGATATCCATTTAGTCCGAGACGATGACGGCGAAGATATGACGCAGGTAAGCATTTAGTCATTACCATTACTTTAAAATGTTATTTTCAGTCTCCAATAACATCTTACATATTTTACCCTCATTGTGGGTAATTTATTTAAGTCTCAGTATAATTGTATGTATTAACAGATTTAACTAAAAATTACAATAGTCTCTCATATATTTATATATATGAATATACATATATATTTTTTTTCTTGGAAAATTGTATCAGACTGCCGCCACTTTGACGCAGTAGATGCAGACAATGCAAGTAAAATTTTCAACATTCATAAATTTTACCTTCATATATATGATTGCTTTCAATACTACAAATTTTGATAGATTTTAATAATTTTTTTCAAAAATATTTTCTACAAGAGAATTTATTTTCTTCAGTCAAAAAATAACTTGATGGCAAATTTAAAAAAAATTAATTTCTAGTATCAAGAATCTATTTTTTTTTTTTTTAACACAGTCTCAAATATTTTTAATGCAATAAATAAAATATTAATTTGTTAATAAGCGAAAATTAAATAATTAAAGAATTCAGATTCAGTCTGCAAGAAGCAGGTACCAAAAAAAAAAAAAAAACGATTAGGGCTTCTTTATATTATCCTTCTTCTTATACTTATATTGTATTAGTCTCATATATGTGTGGATGTATAATATGAATAGACATATATACATCTTATAAGAGGGGAACTGCCTTATAGCATACAGTTCTTTCATTTATATCTAAGCAGGAAATTCTCCAAGGAAGTACCTTGCTCGCCACACAATACTTCACCTGATCAATAAGGGCGTTCTTTTGTATTTTCCAAAGATTTTTCACGTGTCAGGTATTTTTAGCCCTCACTATATTTTTATCTATATACATATATATAAATATATATTTATATACATTTATAATGCATTATAAATTAAATGGCATTAAATAATTATTTAATTTGACTTGGCAACGACATAAATATTTTTTGAAATTACAGAAATTATTTTCAATTATTTTTTTTTAAATTCTTGACAAGAAAAAAAATATTTTCTAATTTCAATAATTTATGTAAATGACATTTCTATATATATATATTACATGCGGATTAGTGTAATGAAATATATGAAATTTTTCTGTACTTAGCATTAAATAAAATAATTTAAAATAATAATAATAATAATAATAATAATAATAATAATAATAATAATAATAATAATAATAATAATAATAATAATATATAATGACAGTGAAAGGCAATAACTCAGTTACTAAGTAAGTAGACTTGTAATAAAGACAAATTGCCGGGATGGAAATATTTTAACTTTGTAAAATTTACAAACAGGTACACGGAGAAAAATGCAGGTCAAAATAAAATAATAATTACAATCACAATGAAAAATTTGCTATCTCAAATAAAAAATTACAATCCATGAAAAAAATTACGATGATTTGTAGAAAATTAATATTTTACTTCAATTATTACTTTCTAGATTGTAATTTTCACTTATCATAATAATTACAATAAAGCTTCGTTTAATTTTCGCTTGGAAAAAATAAATATTTACTTATTCATATAAAAATAGTTAAATTTTACAAAAAGTAGAAATTGTTATTAGAATTATTAAAAGTTAGCACATTAGTCGCAATTTTTGTTTCGTAGTTGATAAAAATTACATCTCTAATGTAATTCTACGGAGGTACTGTACATTTTAGAATGTCGGTAAGACAAATTGCTACTCCGGGAGATAAAATTACTATTTGGGATTGTAAAAATTACTATCTGGATTGTAAAAATTACTCGCCAGAATACATCTTTCACAAAGCGCGTTAACTAATATTTACTAAGTACAATAGTAAAAACTATTGGTACATTACAATTTTTATTTGTCGCTAGTAAATTTTATTTTGAATGCAGTAATTTTTATAATCAACAGAAATTATTATTCTAAATAATATGTTGTAATTTTTACTTTGAGTTTTGTACAAGTTTTGATTTTTTTTAACGTTTCGAGATTACTTCTCAGATTGAAATTTTTTTTTCAAATTTAGTAAAAATTACTTAATTTTTTTCTCCGTGTACCCTTATAAAATTAATTATATTGCTCTGTGAAAAATTGGGAGTGAATTTGGTGTGAATACGGATTTTATTTAAATTAGAATCCACTTATACTCCAAGTTTCGGAATTTAAAAAAAAACGCTTAGTATACTGAGTGAATAAAAAGTTTTTTCTGAGATTCTCCGTGGATTTTACTCCTAGAGATTCAAATAGATAAAAAATCATCCACTCTGCATTTGCTCCGGATTCAATCCATGCTTACTCTCCAAATTTTGAATCAAGTTAATTTATATATAAAATCAACATAAGAAATAAATTATATATATTTTGATAGCTACATTTTTATAAATATCATGAATTAAATTTTTTTTAATTTTTTTTTTTATTTTCGAAAATGACTATTTTATTTTAGTCTATCTTATGCATACAAATATGCAAAATAAGAAACTATTTTAAAATTTAAAATTCACAGACCGAGTGAATGACCGATGGAATTAGTCAAATACCTAACCGGTTATTTATTACATATTCAAAAATAAAAACAAAATATTCATTAAATTTATTTTTAACATAGGCCCGGTTATATAAAAATAACAGTAAATAGAAACAATGAATTACAAAAATCATTTTTTATAAAAAGATTCGCGGGGGCGTAATAAATAAAAATTTACCCGTTTTTGGCGCCAAATACCTACAGGCCAAAAATTCAAAATAGATATCATCTGCGTCATTAGAAAATCAATGGTGTTTTTTTTTTTTTTTTTTTTTTTTAATGTAAAAGAGACTCCTATGAGTCTAGAGAGGGTAATAAAAATAGACTATACCTTTTTATTACCAATTACAACTTTTTTTTTATAGAAAAGCGTGGGAGAGTTAGAATATTTACGAATATTTTCAAACAGTCAATGCTAGGACTTTTATGCCGAAAATTATAACAAAATATATAATTATTTAACATGACAAAATACCCAGCGACGCGGGTGTGTAACGGCTCGTGTATATATATATATATATATATATATATATATAAGAAGGTCTGACTACGAAATATACCCGAGCAGAGAATTAATTCTCGTGACTTTCAAATCAATCTAATAAATTTTTTTTTAATTCCGCTCTTTATAAAAAAAATTGGATTTTTCAATTTTTTTCATTCAAAGAAATGGCCCATTTTACCCCACAGTACTCAGAAATTTTACACAAAATTTGAAAACGACCAAAAAATTCTTAATAAAAATTGAATTTTTTTTTTAAACAAATTTTTGAAGTGGCCCGTTTTACCCCCAGTACTTCTTATCACTCTCCAATAAATTGTGATATGAAGGAAATAAATTTTATGAAAACATGAAAATTAAAAACTTTTGAGGGGCCATTATGCCCAGTCTCTTAATTATTTTTTATTGAAATTTAAAAATAATTTTTTTTAGCGACTGATTAAGATAATTAGCAAAAATAATTTAGTAATTGATAGAAAAAAAAAAAAATTAGACAAATAACCGTTTTTGATGATATTTTATTACTGAAATAAAATTAATGATTTTTATCAGAAAAATATAAACGTAAAATTGCGTGTCCAATTGATGAGTTTTACGTTATAACGTCTACGGTACGTTGACTTATTTTTGCTATATATATATATATATATATATATATATATATATATATATATATATATATATGTACAGACAGGGGTCACAAAATTTTAAGTTGGACCCCATAGGACTGTGAAGATTCAGCTGTCGTGTTTGACTTAATCGGACCCCAATGTATTTTATTTAACAGAGACCCTTATATGTATATATATGAGTAGACCATTTACTTCTATATATATATAGAGTACGATAAAAATAAGACAAGGATAAAAATAAAAGTATGAGGGGTGTGCAGTAAAAGAGAGCACATGACTAACTGTGGTGGTGATTTTCTTCGCGCCACAATTGTTCCTTCAAGAGGATGTGTATAACTCCTACAATACGATTTTGTCAATTGAATTGATGTAAAAAGAGAGACTAATGTTGTGTTACCCCCTGTTAGTATGATGGTGTGTATATTTATATGAAAGCATTAAGATACTTTAAAGAATAGATATATACGGATACGATTTTCCATAAATGATATTATCGAAGGTCAGACAGTGAGGGCAAGACACTCAGTAAAAATAATTTTAGGGTGTGCATGTGTTGTTAAAAACTTAAAGGTGATTTTTGATCTCACCTGGAGTCTTTATAAATAAGATAAAGTATATTTTAATGCTTCAAGATCATACATCTGTCGTAATCGCCGCATCATGGCTCATGGCCTACCGCAATTTTTTATCCGACATTTATATTTTATTCTTGAAATAACTTGAGGTTTAAATTTATCTACACTATTATTCTAAGATGTGATTTTATAATTTATTTAATTAACTATAACTCGTTAATTATCGAGATTATCGTAATTATGCACTCGACGTTTTTTATAGAAAATTTGATGACAAACAAAATTGTTCATATGCATTTTTGTCGTATCTGCAATAATTTCTTCAAAAAAGTCATTTTAAATTTATGCACACCATCATTTTGAAATATCTCATTTTATAATTTGTTTAATTAACTTTAACTCGTTAATTATTGACTTTATAATAATTATGCTTAAAATGTTTTTTGTAGAAAAATTAATGATCTACAAAATTGTTTATGTAAATTTTTGTCGTATCTACGATAGTTTCTTCAAAAATGATCATTTTAATTTTCTGCACACCAAACTGCAGTATTTAATTACATACTTTACTAAATCGACCGTAACTCAGTAACTATCATTATTACAATAATTATGCTCAGGACCTTTTGTATAGAAAATTTAACGCCGAACAAAATTGTTTATATGAAACTTTGTCATATCTTTAATAGTTTCCCCAGAATTTCAATTTAAAATACATGCACACCCTAAAAAGTAATTCCGTGCAAAATTATAACTTTCAATAAAAAAATTAATATAAAATATATTATATTTTTACATAAATTTTTTTAAGGCTTAGAACAATAATAAAAAAAATCTAAAGTACATAAATTCTAAAAATTCCAAACGGTTTTTCATGAATAAAAAAAAGTAAAAAAACTAAAAAGGGTTGAAGAAAAAGAACTTTAGTAATATTCCCCATGACATCGTGGGGGTTGCGCAAAAATATATTCCCGCTAAAAAATAAAAAGAATCTTACCCTCTTCTTTAAATGTATTGGCACGTACCAAAAAAAGATTCAACCATAAACTTATATGTACAGGGGTGTGTATATGTACATTAACTACAACATAATACATAAAACCGAGTGTGTGTACTCTGTACATATAAGTGTATGTACGTATGTATTACTATAGTCTTTGATTCGTTGTGAGAAAGGGCCCGCAGATGGTCTTCTATAGTCATATGTACTATACGAAATAACGAGTAGGGGAGCACATTGTGGGTATCTGGTGTGTGGCGCGTGCCCCACGTCGTAGGTATGGTGTGCACCCCATGTGCGATTTTATCCACTACTACTGCTCCTGCTATTGCTCCTGCTTATATTTCTGCTCCTGCTTTTGCTCCTGCTACTGCCACTGTAGTACCGTCTGTCCACATGCACATGCACATGCACATTTATATGGGGGCCGAAGGGTGTGTCGCGTACTCAATAGTGATGCGGTATATTGTAATAAAAAGGATGCTATGACATGTGATAAATAAGGACAGCCATAACCCGATTTCAGAAATAAAAAGAAAGACAAAGAGAGAAATAATAGTGAGGGTTACGCGCTCTTATTCCTTTTTCAATGCAATGCGCAGGTATTTCCCGCGCACGCGTTTATATATCATATGGTGCTTATTACAGGTATATATGTACAGGTAGATAATTTTATTTATATTTTTAATTGTCATCCTGAAAAAATTTTATTTTCAAAAATTTAAATTTTTGGTTTCAGTTCAATTTTTGAAAATTGAATTTTTTATCGGACCTCGATATTTTGAGGTCTTAAGAAGGGAATTTGACTTTTTTGAGCTGGTGTCCGGGGTACTGTAGGTGAGAATATGGAAAAGTATGATGTGAGTATGAAAATTGAAATTTCATGGAAATTTGGTAAATTTCAAAAATAGTATTTTTGAAAAAATAAATTTTGAAATGTTATGAGGTTCAAAGCCTGAATTGTGACGAATTTCGCTAAGAATGAGAAAAATTAGGTAATTTGGTCCAGAGAGATGAAAAATTGAAAATTTTCATTATTTTTCCAAAATAACTCACAGTGTAATTTTTTGAATATTTAAAAAATATATAAAATCTTTACATATTTTTGTGGCTTTTTCGATTACTTTTGATCAAATAATAAATTTAAAAAATATAATCAATGAAAAATTTGAAAAATTAAAAATTTTCAAATTTTTTCTGAAAGGTTCGTTTTCAGCTAAAAAATTTCTCTATGCCGATAACTCCAGATAAAAACCTGCTGGGAATCTGACCGAATACTTCAGAAGGAATCCATGGGAATTCTAATGGATGCCTAGATGGAATTTTTAGACAGTCAACCTTCGCCTAAATTCCCGCCAAAAAATATTCCAAAACTTGTCAAATAAAAAAAAATTTAATTTGACGGTACATTAAAAAAAAAAACTACCCCTTAAATCCCAATTAATTAAAAAAGGACCGAAGTTTAACGTAAAAAAAAATTCTACTGGTTTTTTAAATAGACAATTCAATGACCTCGTAACCGTGAATTCCGAAGTAAGTCTAGTCGTTTATAATACATCCATAGGTAACACACTAGTTTGTCTCGTGAGTAACAGCAGTAACAGCAACTTCCTAAACGGGATCATCATCATCTGTTCCAACGGGACACCTTCCTATATGTCTAACTCTCACCCTATATTACATAGCATACTGTCATGACATTGAGTTGAACGAGAAACAACCCCGTACCGACCGTTCGATGTCGTTTTTGCCATTATTTCGTTACGCAGCCGCCGCAGATGCATCTCTACTACATATCTCACCACTGTCTGCATCATACATGAAGATTGAAATAATATATATATATGAGAAATGGGTAAGTATATGTGTGATTTCTTGCTCTGGGATTCTGGTCCCTAGGGATAGACGTTTTATAATTTTCGCAACATACCGATATGAAGGGAATATAAGAATAAGATATATATATATATATACTATGTACTATGTATATATATTATATATATAAAGAAATGTAGAAGAGGAATTTTATATACCGACATATATATTGCCATTATATTTATAGGACTATAAGTATTAAGGGTGTAAGAAAAAATTTATTGAACTTCAAAGTGTAGATAAATTGAATTGATTTCATATATATATAGTTACTTTGGCTAAAAACCAGTAAAACTAAAAAAAAAAAAATTTATTTTATTTCGCACACCTCGAACACAGGGTAAAAATGTTGGGCTTGACTATTAATGATCAATAATTAGTAATTACTTTTTTTATTTCATTTTTCAATATTTGATTTAAAAAAGATATATATTATATTTTAAAATCATAAAATATTTAATTTATAAGATGAAAGTAAAATATTATTTAAAAAACAAAAATGAATTTTAAAGACTTGTATCTCGTTAACTATTGACTTTAATAGAGTGATGATTAATGAAACTTTTTTTTTAGTAAATTTAAAAAGGAACAATATTAGTTATGTGGAATTTTATTGTATGAGTGATAGTTTAGTCAGAAATTAACATTTAAATTTGTGCACACCATTTTTTGTGGTAATTACTTTTATATATTATTTTAATGGCTGTAAGTTAATAATTAGTGGTTTTAAGCAAATTTTGTAAGATACCTTTTTTGTAGGAAATTAAATTTCTTACAAAATTGTAGGAGTGCATTTTTTTTGTATCTGTATCAGTTCACCCAAAATTTACTGTTTAAGATTTGAGCACACCATTTTTTAAATTAACTTCTGTATTTTTATTCAAATGACTGTAAGTTTTTAATGAATGATTTTAGGTAAATTTTGGTAAGGACCTTTTTTGTAGAGAATTAAATTTCTGACAAAAGTATAAGAATGCATTTTTTTTTATCTCGAATATTTGACCCGCAAATTACAATTTAAAGTTAATGCACACCGTATATTTCATTCTATCCTTTAATCTCTTCTTGATATTTATAAAAATATATATGTATTTATATATATGATTAAAAATTAAAAAGAAACATGATGATTAATGAACAAAAATGTTGAGTCATATATTTCAAACGTCGGAAAAATTTATTTGACTTAAAGGGCTTCGTCTAAATTTTTTCTCAAGGATTTTCATTTTTTTTTTTTCTTGTACCTGAAGGATTTTTTTTAATATTATGATTAAATACTCGTAAGACACCAGAACTACAACCAGAGGTTCCTGTCATATTATCCCATTGTCATGTCAGATTTATTAGATTTATTTGAGAACGTGCGTTAAAAAATGAAATTTTCTTGGTTTTTTATTTTTAAATACGAAAGCCCCAGCAACTGAAGGGTTATTTTTTTATTTTGCAAATAAAAAATATGATAAATTGAAAATATATAGGACAGTCTAAAAAAAAATAGTTGATTATTTTTCAATTTGAACTTTAACTTTTTTATTGTAAATTGTCAAATAGTAAGTTAATATTTTGATAATTTTTCATATATTTAACAATATATACTCGACTCTATTAATAAAAAAAAATCACGCCCAAAAAAATTTTTTTTTTACATTCGCAGGGGGTTGGTGAGAAAATCTTTTTTTTTTAACTTTAAAATCGATTGACAGATGCAGAAACTGAATAACAAATGTGACGTTTTCAATAAAACTGCAAGAGACTCCAGAGACTCAATTTTAAAAAAAATAAAGAAAACGTATGGGGAAAAAAAAATGAAAAGTTGGAGAAAAATTGTTAATGGTAATTTTTTTTATGTCATCGATCGATAATTTTATAAAAATAAATATTGATTTAAAGAATATAAAAATCAATAATGTATCAAAAAATTATAAGCTGGTGTGATCCTGAACAAACGAAATTTATTAAGGACCCGGTGTTACGTCTATAGAGGGTGAGATTGTCCAAGGGTGAAATTTTTCAGGGGATGTATTTTTACTTATATATATTTTTCAAGAATGTATTACTTTATATATATGTATATAATATCCTCGTGCCATTTATTTACACATATCTATAGTGAAAAAATAATTGTGAGTAAGAAATAAACGCAGATGGAGTTTAACGTTTAAATGTCATATTAATGATATGTTTTTTTAAATAAATAAATAAATAAGTATGTATATAAAGATATTTATATAAATATATAAAAGTTGCAAATAAAATTTAAATAAAAAAAATTATTTTTTATAATCAACATATTGATGAGGTGCCGGGGGGGGGGGGGGGGGGGGTTAAAAATTTTATTTCTTCGAGATAAATCTGAATCTTCAATTATAATTTTCATTTGCTCAATTGACAGTATCTAATTTTTTTTTTAAATCAAAAATTTTTTTAGAATTTTTTTTAGAATTATTTATTTTGAATTTGAAATTTATTTGTTTTGTAATAATTTGGGTAATTTTAAATATATAAAAAAAATATGTGCTCGACTTTTTGAAAAAAACAATTTTTGAAAATTTTTAAAACTCATCATTTAATAGCCAATTTAATTATAACGATTATGCCAATAAATTATCAAAATTTATCGTTAATTAACTCCATCTATTAATTTTAAATAAAAATATTATTTTTTTACAAATTTCTAAATAATTATCATTACACCTTTTTTTTTTAATGAACTTGCCCCCAAATAAAGCTCCGATTTCAAAATCTAAGCCAAATTTTTTTATGAAATTTTGAAATTAACATTCAAAATTTCTTTTTGAAAATTAAACCTCCAACTTGTTATTAAATTGTTCATTATTCAAAAATAATTTATTTCAAAATTCCCTGAGTCAAAAAATAATCCGAGTTTCAGACTCCGAATAAAAGATTTTGAAATTCACCTCAAATTGTCCTCACTGTTCAAAATTCTTATAAATAAGAGTTTTGAAAAGTCTCATTTACGTGACATTTTGAACTCTGAGTCATAACTCTTCAGAACTTTTTTTCCTCAGACGAATTTAACACTATGTATATAAAAATTGGCTTTCAAATTTAAAAACTCCAGCCAAACCATAAGTTATTGTAAAAGTATTGGAGACAAAGTGCGATTACTTAAATCTACTAGACGACTGTCATAAATTAAAAAATAAAAGCCAATCTTCTGTAATCCCTCAGCTTACTATTAAAAATAATAGGCCCGTATTCAAATAACATACTCCGTAATTAGAAAAAAAAATAAGTCTACTTTAATATTTACAACTACCATATTTCTGGCAAGTTATACGAAAAGTTTGATAAAATCTTAGAAACTCTCCAAGAATGCTTTAACATTTTCAAAAGTACAAATTTACCTGGCCCATTGTCATCTTAGTCGATGTTTAAGAATTTAAACAAATGTATTAAACTGCAACGTAAATACTTTTCATAGATATGTATATATATATTTAGTACTTAGTGTAATGTCTGTCGTCACAGTGACATTTAGACTCCAAGATTATTATTTTTGTATAATGAACGCAGGCGTGAAATTTAGTTTCATTTACTAAGAAAGCGTGTTGTAGTATTGAACTTTACTTATGCACTGTAATATACAAATTTGCTGATGTATTCTATGAGTAAATACAATACAAGCTAATTATCAATTATTGTTAATTAATTATGAGCAGCCATTAGAAATTCTAGGGGGGGGGGGGGAAATTTTGTATTTAGACACATTCTCTATGTGAATTTCAATCAAAAAATATCCCATATTTGAATGGTCCCAATTAGTATTGATTTGAGACAAAGATATGGTTCATTTGAATGAAATATTGATTTGTTTATAGTTAACAAATCGTTATTTGAATGGTAGCACTGTAGCGCCAGTTTTTAACTATAAACAAATATATATTTGAATGAAATAAATTATTTTGTTCAGTTAAATAAATCTATTTATTTGGCTCAAATAAATTCTTCTCTCAGTGTGTATATATATGGTATATATCGTCATGTTCGGTAGAATGCCTAATCACATTTTTGAGAAAACGACTTTTTTTGCTTTTCTTGTTAGCAATCGTTGTAATTTAAACTTTTTTTTTTTCAAATTTTTGAGTTACAAAAGTTTTCGCGCGAAAATCGCCTAATTCTAACAAAAATTGTAAGAGGAAACCGATATTTTCAAAAATTAAGATAAAAAATATTTTTTCATGCAAAAGTTTCTTAGCTTTAGTCGGCTTTCTACTGAAAACGATGATATCGCATTACTAATTCCAAAAGGACGTATTTTTATTTGCCTTTTTGGTTTTAGGAACCTAAAGCCAAAAAGACTCATGACGTTTTTTTCATTGCCAATTTTTTGGTAGACAATAAGTCTTATTTTAGAGCTGAAAATTGAAAAAAAGTAAAATTTGAAAGTCTAAAGAGCGCGTAATTTAAATTATGCCCTTTTGACGTTCAAAAAATTTTTTTAAATTTTGATTTTTAAAACAAGTTTCCAAAATGATTTGTAGTAAAAAAAAATTATACGCCTTTTTGGAATTAGAAACGTGATATATGACGTATAATTGGCACATATATATTTTTTTACCCAAATTATGATTTTTGAACTTTTTGAATAATTCAAAAATTGACAGATCTTACGAATTCTTGAAATAATTAAAATTTTTCAAAGCATAGACTTGAAATTGAAATACTATTTGTATACTCTTATTTTGAACCATATACATATATACATAAAGACGACATAAATAATGTTGGTCATACATTTAAAAATATATGATTCAAAAATTGAATATTTTCTAATATTACCTTTAGTTTTTCTTTAGTGTATGTTAGTTAGTTGTACAATTCTTGCACTGTTAAGGTTAACAGAGGTAGTATATACTTTGGTAAAAATAAAAGTAAAAGGTTCTTTTAAGTAAAGAGCTTTTGAAAGCTTAGGTAAAAAATATAATAGGATATAAACTAAAGAATTCAAATAAATGAGCTCTGACATCTTCACTTTCATGGACCCTCAATTAGACAGTAGAAAAAATAATTGAGGGATTAAGGACATAAATTTTGAAAGATAATTATAGTACTTGGAATAGCCAAAAAGTAAAAATAAAATTTTTTTAAACAAAAATAAACTGGAAATAATGTTTACAATAACAAAAATAAAGGAGTAGTTGATTCAAAGGTTAAATTTACGGGGGTGTAATAAACAAGAAAATGCTGATGTATCGCAAAGGCCCGACTAGAAATTTTTAGGTGCACCCACTTGGGAACCAATTGGGTTACCCAATGGGGACCCTACATTGGGATGTAACGCAGAAACGTACTTGGGTCCCGATCGGGCAATCTCTATAGGTTCCCAATTGGGTAAGACCAACGTGTTCCCAAACGTACGATCCTTATTAAAAAAAATATTAAATTTCGAAAAAAAAAATAATATAATTTTAATTAGATCTGAAATGGAATCTATTGTATTAGAAGCGTTACTTAGAGGCATTATACATGATTATGATTGATTAAAAAATCCCGATTACTGTTGGGCTCGAACCTGCCTCCTTCAGATCCAAAGTCTTTGACGCTATCCACTGCGCTGACCTACGTATACGATCGCGAGAGTGTACATAGTATATTTATCATAATACCAAATAATAACTTGAAGAAATTAAAAATCCGTGATGCAATAATCTACGTACTCTATGTATAAATATATTATTATTTTGTACTTTGTTCAATTTTTAGCCAGTAAACAAAATTCTAATTCGAAATAATTAAAAAATTTTACGGTCGATGGATTACCAAATTCAAACCTCAGGGTACTTCAAGTAAATCAAGTAAAATTAATTTAATCAAAATTGTAGTCAATCAAAATCATTCTAGAAAAAATAGAAAACAAAGGAGGGAGGGACACAAAACAGAATATCCTGTTCAGAAGAAGTGAAAAATAATTTGATTTAAAAATTAAATAAATTTAATAAAATGAAATTATTTATAAGCAATTTGGATAAATAACAAAGTAATTTTAACACAAATATTGTGTACGAGCGTAAAAAACAAATTTGTTTTATTATTAAATTTTCGAAAAAAAAATTTTTCAATAACAAATTTTGAGCATTTCAGATTGTATATAAATCATAAAAGTTATTAAAATAATAATAATTTTTGCATTAATCTACCCCAACAAGTTCCCAACTGGGTCCCGATGTGGTAAAACCAATAAAACTTAGGTATTTTTGCATTGGGCTATCCCAATGAGTTTCCAATTAGGGCCCACTCAGGAAAAACTGATGTTGGGTAGGTAATTTTGGCATTGGGATATCCCAATAAGTTCCCGATCGGGTTCCAACTGGGATAGGCTTACTGGCCATGCCACAGCGATTCCCAATTGGGACCCAATATATGTATTGGGACAATTTCTAGTCGGGGGGTACAAATATTTGAAGTTACCAATTATTCTAGACGAATTTAAATGAATAGTCGGTTGTAAAATAGAATCGAATTTTGAACAGAACTCGGATTGAAAACTTCAATACTGACAGACTTTCTGTCAGATCGCTATTATTTGAATTTTGTCTCAGTTTATGGGAATTTCTGATAGGGTAGGGAGAGTCGGGGCAAAATGGGCCACTGAAAAATTTGATAAATAAAAAATAGTGGGGGAGAAGTAGGACCAATTCGCGTGCCTCGAATTTGTTTCTTAACCCCCCCCCCCCCTTAATTTCGGTACAATATCGATATTTATTATGAAACCAATAATTCCGTGACGGACCATAAGAGATAAGTGATTACCGATTTAATAAAAAGATTTGCTAAGCAGATTAATAATTTTTGTTGTGGTGACGATAATTGATCGGTCTTAGATCCATTAAACTTCAAATAGGAGATGGGATAGATAAATCTGTAGCTATTGTGAGTAATGAAGATGATTTTTTAAAAATGGATTTAGTGATATAGTGAGTCATATATATCGATTGTTCTGTGCATTGTATAAAACCACCCCTTTGACAAAAGTCGTGTTCGTTATCGATTATTTTTCTAGTAAAGTCTAAAGCCCCATTTGTATTATAGTGCAACGATATTCTAACATCTGCGCACCCGTATATGACCCCGAAGAGCCTGATATTAAACAATAGTGGGCTTTGGCCAGTATTATCGTGCATGGGGGCGTTGATACCCTACTTATACATACATGCACACACCACATACAGGTAATTGAACAATTCAGAATGTCTGATATCATAACGGTTAGTTTCCATCCCGATTTCTCTATACTTTTTTTTGTTTTTATTTAATTGTGTGGGCATTTGCTTCAACCCTTTTGAGATTGCTCTTTAAAAATGAATTAGTGAGATTTTAACTGATTCAGGCAGTGGTTTATTACGTCGCTGCTACACTAGTAGTTTTAAAAAGAAATTAGGGAAAATATCACCAATCGAATCAGTGATTTTAAATTCCACTGATTAAAAAGTGTTTCACACTGAAAATGAACTATTTTGTCAATGGCTCAATTTCTCACTGATAAATTTGGATTTTTAACTATCAAACAGTAAAAATTTCACTGATTTACTCAGTGACTTAATTTTGAACTATTGAATTAGTGAAAATTATTAATATTTTTATCTCAATAAAAATGACCAAACTGTGCGCTCCCAGAATTTATGTTATTAAACATTTGAATAATTTTCAATTTATTTGTCAACTATTTTTAATTTATAATTAAAATATTTCCCAGTACTTCATTATTCACTTAAATATTTTGTGGTTATTAATTTGTTTTTATAAAGAATTTTAAAATATTATAATTTATTACAATAGTTAGTTTATCAATTAAATGATAATTCATTGACTAAAATAATTATAACTCTGATATATAAATAAATGACGAAGAATTGTACTTATGGTTCAACAGTACAGTGGATAGAGCGACTGCTCAGTGACCTTAAGGATCCGTGTTCGAGTCCCGTCGAAAAATAAAAAAAAATGCCCAATTTCACTGACACTATCAGTAGATTTTCCTCAGTATTACCAGTGAATTTCACTGATTCGATCAGTGATTTTGTTCCACTGAAACCATCAGTGACTTTGTTTCACTGCAACCCCCAGTGAATTCCACTGATTACTGAGCTACCATTTGACGGAAGCAAACAGTGATTTTTACTAATTAAACTAGTGAAGAAATTTCACTGATTCAATCAGTGATAAAATTTAATTAATTAAATTTTTGAATATTCACTGGTTTTTAGTGGTATAGTTAGAGCTGGAAAAAAAAGTAAATATGCACTGTGACTCAGTGAAAATACATTAATTAATTTTAAGAGGGTAAATTTTTTCTACGATAATTCAAACTGCAGTCAGCAGCATTTTCTAAATTATTTTTGGCTTATCCGGGATTTGAACCCTGATCTCCTTAATGCGAATCCTATCCTGTCCATGCATGAGCTTTAAAACTTCCTGTTGTCTTCAACCTCAAAAATTTTATTTTAAAAATTAAGTAAAAAATATTGCCGGTTTTTTTTGAAGCTGTTTCATCTTTTCAAATATATTAAGATTGAAGTTAATTATTCTGTGATTATTTCGAATGACTGACATGTGTAAGAATATCAAAAGAATATATAATAATTTTTTTCATGCTGGCTATATAATGAAAAATTACATATATATATGTACATAATATATGTAACACACACGAATTTAAAATGACTTAACATAATAAGACAGATTTTTTTAGTGAGTTAATATATTTTTCCATATGTATGACGTGTAAAGATTTAAAATGTATGAAAAGTAAAAATGTAAAAAATTTTCCAAGCGAATTTGTACCACGCAGTCGCATAAAATTGAGCAAACTCAAAGTATATATATACGTATATATGTATAAGTATAAGGTATCTTGAATTGAATGATGAATACGTAAGAAAAGATTAAAGAGCGTAAAAAGAAGAACGTGACCAACAGCAGAATTATTTAGTGCTTTAAATTTTTTACACGTAAACGTTCCCACGATCGAAAGTAATACAAACGTTTTTTAGAAATTATTATTTTTTGATAACTTTTTTTTTTGCTGAGTATATAGTAGGAGTGTAGAATAAATCGAACTTACTTGTTCGTGTCAAATCGAATACTTATATTCGATTCGAAATTCAAATTTACAAAAAATTCCTCAGTTTCAGGATTATTGTGAATTTTCTAAGTATTCGAAAATACTTAAGAAGCTCGAAAACAACAGGAAATTTTAGGGCTGACCCTCAGGGTCAATCGGTCTTCGGAGTTTTCAAATTTTGTACCAGAGATTCCTTAGTAAATAAAAAATTTTATTTAAGAAGTTTGGCGGGAAAAAATTTTTTTAAATTATAAAATAAAAAAATTGTCGACAAATAAATTATCTGGGATAGAACTTTTTGTAAAATCGAGTCAAGTAACGAGAGTTTAAATACTAGATTGCAGAGGGCCAGTAATTAACTATAATTAAAATTCAAATAATTTGCTACGTTATTGCAACAAATAATAAATAAACTTTTCTTATTACAAGTTTATCTTTTTTTTTTAATTAACTTTTTACGTTACAATATTTCTGCTGTAATTATTTTAGGAGTACAGTGTCAAGTTACTTGAGATTAATTGGATTTAATGGACAAGTATGATTAGTAATTTTGAAAAACCGAGTCAAGTCTTATGAAACTTTTTTTAAAATTAGATCGGCTATTTTATATTTCGTTATACAAAATTTTGGTTCATTTTTTATGGATCTGCTTATTTTAGATCCTCAAACTATTATATTTTTTTTTGAACATTTATTAATAAAAGCACATGGGAGCAATTTGTACTCGAATAATTTCGAGAAATTTTATTAAAAATAGTTTTAAATCAAACCCAATTTTCTCAAAATTACGTCTATGTCAGTTGTCACATTGCATATTTACCTCCCACTAAAAATTTGAATTATAATTCAAAACATTTACAAATTTTAAATAATTTATCTTAAATGAAACATTCAAAAATTAGGACTAACATACATCTAATCTCTTTTAGATAAATATTATTTTCCAGTAGAAAAAGACAATTTGTTCATGAGTCTGTAACTACTTAATGCCCCCACCCCTAATCCAATGGGGTCTTAAGACCTCGGAGATTCCCAAGTGTTCCCAAGACAAGAGTCGGCGCTCCCATCCCCCACTTGAATGCGCGGGAATTTAAATCTCAACCGTCGTCTACCAATACAATATTACATAGTTATATATATATAAATATATATATATATGCTACAAGACTAACCCAGAGCCGGACTGTCGGGCTTTTTAGGCTCTGAAGTCCTGTATTCCTGTATATTATATATGTTGTATGGTTCTCTATAGGCTCTTGTACTGACCGACAGAAAACAGGGAGTGGGAGATTCGCTCGGAATTGCATGATTAAAAAAAAAAATAAATAAAACGTGACTTTAAAATGCGGGGGATTCCTTCACGCACTCATACCATACTACACCATACTATACCATGCCAAGAAAAAAGAAACCGAGAGATAAAACCCAACAGAAATAAAAAGTTGTAATATAACGAAAGAGGCACAGACGAGAGAAGAAAAATATAAATATATATATATATAAGGTTCAACGTGTTGTTGTGGGTGATTCTTCTGTTTGTAAACAATCTTATACTTATATATATATACTGTTAAAATTTCGTTCAATTTTCATGGATAATTGTCACATAAATTTATGAGTATTGTTGGAATATCAATTTGTTTATAATTTAAAAATTTAGAGCATAATTTTGAAAAAAGACAAAATTTGATTTTTTTAGATTGTAAAAATTTTTGAGTTACTTCTTAATTAGTTTTTGAGCTCAAACTTGATAATAATTTTTTTTCTACTACTGATACTGAAGTTAGCCAACGTCTAATAATTTTTGAATTTTTTAAAAAATGACAAATCATAAAAAAAAAAATATTAAAAAATTGCACCTTTAGATTTTTTAATTTTCTACATGTGCATATTTTTATTTTTTTTTTTTTGTAATTGATTTATTGAAAAAGAAAAATCCAAAAATTGTTAATTGTCTGCTAACTTCAGAATGATTTTTTCGATCTTCAAGTTAGAAGACAATTAAAAATTTTCGGATTTTTTTTTCTAACAAATCAAATACAAAAGAAAAAAAACTAAAAATATGCACATGTAGAAAATTAACAAATATATAAGTGCAATTTTTTTGAATATTTTTTTTTTCATAATTTATCGTTTCAAATAAATTCCAAAAATTAATAGACGTTAATTAACTTCAGTATGATATGAATTTTACTGTACAAATTTTTTCGAAGGATGAGAGTGAAAATAAAGAAAATAAAAATTTTTTTTAAGCGACCCCTTTATATATATATTTACATAATTATATTCGGACATTGACCTTTCTTTGAATTTTTTTTTTTAATTGATTATTATATAAATTTTGTGAATAACAATTTATTCAACACATCCATCCTTATTTATTTATTCATTTCGGTACTTGACTTTTTAAACCAGTAATTTTGTGGTTTCCAGTTGTATTCTTATAGACGCTAAATTAAAGGAAGAGGAAAATAAGATGAACATGAAGATGAGTCCAAAAAAATAAACTCTTTTATTTTTAAAAAAATTATTTCAAGGAGGAAGAACGAAGAAAGAAGAGAAAGGGCTTAAATCGACGCTATTAAGATTGGCGGGAAATATTTTTTTCTGTTAATGCACGTAATTATTATTTTTAAAAGAACTTGTTATAATTATTGGTCAATTTTTTTAAGGAAAAATATCCTGAACGAAACGCACATTTTTTTGTGACCGCGCCCTTCTACCTCATTATTAGTTTTGAAATTATGCTGTACTTTATTTTTTTTTTTGTTAAATAATTTAAAAATATATATATATTTTTTAAATAGTACAGTTTTTATATATTTTCTTTGTATTAATTGACTATTTAATTGCAATTTAATTTTTTTCATATATTTTACATTCACGCCCACGAAATTTTTTTTCTCATGGACCTTGAAGAGGGTTAAGGTCTCTCTTACTTTCCACTGAATATATATATTACATATATTATATATACATATATATATTTTTTTCTACTCAGCATGAAAATTTAATCCCATCTATTCTGGCCTCACAAATGTTTAAATTAAAATTCCAGGTAAACTATCAGAGATACGAAAGAAATGCCTCCATACATTTTTATAGCAAATTAAATTCTCTATAAAAAAGTCTATATCGATTTCCTTCTAAACCCACTAGTTAAGACACTACGACTTTTTAAAATCAATATGAAAATTAACGAAAAAAAAAATCACTCCAATTTTTTATATCATAAACTAAAATTCTGGCTAAACTACTAAGGATACAGGAAAAATGAATGAGAACATTTTTGTAGATAATTAAATTTCCTACAAAAAAGGTCCTTATAAGTTTTCCCATAAACCTACAAATACAGCAGAAAAAATGATATAATTATGTAATTATACTTGTAATGAGAAAGAAAGTTTAACCTTACAAGTCTTGTTCATTTTTTACTTTTATTTTATTCTGCTTTAGTCGTTACGTTTCCCCCGCAGGCGGATTCGAATACACGATAGAAATATATAGGTATAAAGGTATATATGGGTAGATATATATAAAGGGCGAGCCAACTCCGGCGGTCTGGCCTTTAAATTCCTCGTGGTGTAAACAGACGCACTCAACACACACATGTTTTATAATTATTTAACTACAGTATTTATTATACAAGCTCAGTTATTTAAATATTTAAAAATTGATCTATTATTATTTAATATCAATGGGTATAAATACCCGTTTATTTTAATGAATTCATGAATTTAAAAGTGTTAAATTTTAAAAAAGATCATTTTTTATATTCAATAGAATGGGATTGGAGTAGAAAAAATTCATCTTTTTGTTATTTTCAAGTCATTTTTTTTTTGTCAACTGTTTAAAACTGTTGTAGAGACTCAAAGAAACATTTAACATGCAAACCCTCAATTCAAATTTTAAAAAATTAGTCAAGTTTTCAGTTTTGGAAAAATATTTTCATTATTTATTTTACAATTTTATTTAAAAATGCTCATAATTTCTAAAATTTTAAATTTATCTATTTTTTATAACTGACATTTTTTTTAGGCCGTAAAATTCTCTACAAAAATGATATTGAACTTTTTTATGTAACTCCAAAATCAAAGGAACGGTGAGTGATTTCAGAGAAAAAGCAAAAGAAAAATTTAATTCCTGTCTTTATGTCAAAATTGACTCAGATTTTACTCTGAGGCTTTTTATGGAGAATTCGATAAAATTTTTTTAATAGCGGTTACAATTTAAAATGACCTTTGAAATTATAATCTAGTGTATAGAGGATTTTGTTTTGTGTACGAAGAAATTTTTAAATGGAGATAAAAAAAAAATAACTGCTGAAAAATGACCCAATCTAATATAATCAAGAATTTTTGATAACTCAAGTGTAGTATTACTCAGGCGATAAAAAAATTGTTAAGTGTTAATGATGATGAAGTAATTAAACCACTTTTTTGTCGGCAAACAGACAGTTATTTGTTGAATCAGAAATAAATGAATCTTAATAATTAGATTTTATAAGTAGATAGAGCATTTGCAGAATTATGCGACAAAAATAATAATAATAAAAACAAAAACAAAACAATAAAAACAATGACACCAAGATTAACAACAACAGCCACAATTAGAAGCCATGAGAGCAAACACAACAACAACAACATAAAAAAAAACAATCACAATAATATGAACAATAACAACAATGATAGTAGCAATCTAAACAACAACAATAACAATAGTAGCAACAAGAACAGTAACAAAACTGAGAACAACAACAACAATAGCAGCAACAAAGTCATTACTAACAACAACAACGTCAGCAACAACAACAAAAACAATGAAAGCAATATGAACAACAACAACAACTACCATAAAAGCAATACCAACAACAAGAACAACTACAATAACAACAACAACAACAACAAAAGCAATACCAACAACAACAATGACAGCAGTAGCGACAACACCATTGATAGCAACAACTACAACAACAGCAATACCAACAACAAGAACAACAACAATAACAATAGGCGCAACAAGAACAATAACAAAAATGAGAAAAACAACAACAATAGCAGCAACAAAGTCATCACTAACAACAACAACAACAACAACAACAATAAAAGCAACAACAACAAGAACAACAAAGTCAATACTAACAACAACAATGACAGCAATAGCAACGACGACAAGAACAACAAAAGCATTACTAACAACAACAATGACAGCAATAGCAACAACAACAACAACAATAACAACAACAACAACAATGACAGCAATAGCAACAACAACAACAACAACAATGACAGCAACAACAACAATAACAACAACGAGACAAATAGTAGCAATAAAATCTTCCCAACAACAAAAAAAATAATAATAAAACAAGACATAAGATTTATTGTTTTATCTCGTAGACGTTTCAATTTATCAGATTGAAAAAACCTCTTTAATTCCTAATTAAATTTTTATTTCAAATCCTACATACCCCCAAGCTATTTAATTAAGACAGCTCTCAAAAATTATAATAATCTTACCAAAATTGCATATATTATACAAATATATATATACACATTTTTTATAGACATATTAGCAAAAATTGTCAACCATGACGAGTTACCGAGCACGCAGTAGTAGCGGTACATTAACCGTCTCCACTCTTGGAATTTCTTTCTTTTCCTTCTCTTGTTCCTCTACAACTCCTCATGTATCCTTATCCTACACGCTGTATACATATACATATACATACATATATTTATACAACATCGAAAATCTCAAAGTGTTTCTTGAAGCAAACTCTCAAACATCTCCAAGACACAAGAGACCAACGTGAAACCTCCGCCAAGAGAACTAAAAACCCCAAAGTAAAGATTCTCTTCTCATCTTTGCTCTTAAAAACGTATCCTCCTCTTTTATACCCGTATCATCCTTTTAAATTATTATTATTATTATTATTATTATTATTTATATTTTGTTTTAACTCTTTCATTCTTGGACTTAATGTTTTATTTCGTCTAACGCAGAATTCAAAATACAACAAAATAAAAAATAAAATCATAATAATGAGAGTAAAAAATTATATTTTGGTGTTAAATAAATTAAATTAATTCGTTATTTTTTATTACTGTTAATAATGAGGGTAAGGGTTAGTTCGAAGGATATATGGATGAATAAATGATAGCATATGGTTATCGTACAACTACATCAGGTGTAATTGTATGGAAAAAATAAAAAGTATGTACGGAAGTCAAGTGTGTGTTACTATATGGATCCATGCTTGACTTGTTGAGGCAGGTAATGCAAATATTTCATATTTTTTAAATATAAACAACAATGGTATTTATGATGAATTTTCATTTCATTGTAAGCGAATTATTTTGATTGAAACGAATTTTTTATGGGGAGTTTTAAACTTGAAAGAATAAAATTTGTCTATAGGTAAAATGTGAGTTAAAAAATTTTGGATTTTTGTAATGATTATTGGACAGTAAAAGTAAAATAGTGTATTTTCACTGAGTCACAGTGCATTTTTACTATTTTTTCCAGCTCTGACTATACCACTAAAAACCAGTGAATATTCACAAATTTAATGAATTAAATTTTATCACTGATTGAATCAGTGAAATTTCTTCACTAGTTTAATAAGTAAAAATCACTGTTTGCTTCCGTGAAATGGTAGCTCAGTAATCAGTGAAATTCACTGGGGGCTGCAGTGAAGCAAAGTCACTGGTGGTTTCAGTGAAACAAAATCACTGATCGAATCAGTGAAATTCACTGGTAATACTGAGGAAAATCTACTGATAGTGTCAGTGAAATTGGGCATTTTTTTTTATTTTTCAACGGGACTCGAACACAGAACCTTAAGGTCACTGAGCAGTCGCTCTATCCACTGTACTGTTGAACCATAAGTACAATTCCTCGTCATTCATTTATATATCAGAGTTATAATTATTTTAGTCAATGAATTATCATTTAATTGATAAACTAACTATTATAATAAATTATAATACTTTTAAATTCTTCATAAAAACAAATTAATAACCACAAAATATTTAAGTGAATAATGAAGTACTGGGAAATATTTTAATTATAAATTAAAAATAGTTAACAAATAAATTGAAAATTATTCAAATGTTTAATAACATAAATTCTGGGAGCGCACAATTTATTCATTTTCATTGAGATAAAAATATTAATAATTTTCACTAATTCAATAGTTCAAAATTAGGTCACTGAGTAAATCAGTGAAATTTTTACTGTTTGATAGTTAAAAATACAAAATTATCAGTGAGAAATTGAGCCACTGACAAAATAGTTAATTTTCAGTGTGAAACACTTTGTAATCAGTGGAATTTAAAATCACTGGTTCAATTAGTGATATTTTTGCTAATTCATTTTTAAAACTACTAGTGTAGTAGCGACTTTAATTATCTTTGAAGTAAAAATTTTCATCTATTTTCTATTGTGACATGTCAAAGTGAGGTGTGCATGTTAAAATTATTCAAATTTTTTATTTCACTTCCTTGAAAATATACGATTTAGAGCCATTTTAAAAATTATAATAATCAAATTTTCCTACTACACAGAATAATTTTGAATTTTCAAAGTTATACTCTTATGAATAAATTTTAGTATACTCTCATTCTTCATTCATAGTTTTAAAAATTAATTTTACTCAGACTTGTTTTGTTAAGTAGCGTCACAAGAAATCAATGTATGTTTCCATCCGTAAAAAATGTCACCATTCATTGATCTTATCAATGAATTACTATTTTTTCTTTAAAAATATTTAACCGCATTTTCTATTCTTTTCAATTTAAACTTGTTCATTCATAATACTGATAAACAGATAAGCTCCCATTCACTCTATATATATATATATATATATATATATATATCACGATAAAATTTTATCTATGAAAGAACATACTCAAAGATAATAAAAGATAATCCATTTAAAAAATAGACAATAATATCATTCATAAAAAAAAACAAACAAACAATAATCATAATTTTATATAAAAAATTTTTTTTTATTTACGATTTTGAACTCAAAAAATTGAAAATTAAAAAAAAAAAAAATATTCTTGTGTTCGATCCGATTTTAAACAATCGAATATTGTCTTAAAATTGACAATTCAAAGTTTTAAGGAACTATTCTATTTTTTCGCTATAGAACGAGAAAAAAATTTTCGCGCCAAGGAAAATTTTTGTCTGAAATTCATAATTCAAAATAATTCTCGTGCCAAGAAATCTTTTTTTTTCTTTTATGTAGAATATTGGTAACAGTGCGAAATATGGACAGTGTCTTTTAATAACCGGGTACCTTACTCTTGAAAATGGAAAAAATGGTAAACTGATTTCATGAAAAAAATGTAAGCATGTATGAAATTTTAGTTTTTCATCAAATAAATTAACCAATTTTTCTATTTTTAGGGTTTTTAGTTACCCGGTCATTAAATGGCACTCAATATTTGGTACTGTTACTCTATTAACATATCGCGATTTGGTAAACAAAGTTTGATTTTTTACCAATATATATGATCATATAAATATATATATACAGAAAAAGAGTCAAAAAAATATTTTGAAGAACAAACGTTTTTGGAAACCAAGTCAACATTTTTTTGAGCAAAGAGAATTTGTTTTGATTAAAGAAAATTCGTCTTTTTCACAGGTGATTTCTACTTTATCCAGAAAAATTGAGGTTTTAAAAAAAATTTCTTGAATAAAGAATATTTACTTTCAGTGAAAAATTTTTTTTTCTGTATATAAGCAAATAACTTTTAGAAACAGTTAGAAAGCTGCTATTACATAATGAGGATAATAATGATGATAATAATAATAATAAATAATGCATACAGCAATAATTTGAAAATGGCTATATATATCTGAATATAAGACAAACGATGTTGTTGTGTTAAATTATTCCGATAAAGAGGATCTAGAGTTTTCTCAGCACACTGGGAGTTCTGGCCGTTGCAGAGGTTTTAAACTGCGTGACCGAAGGAGGAAGAGGTAAGGGCAAGAAAAATAAGTGGAGGTGGTTGTTATGCTGATGGAGATAGAGATGGAGAAAAATAAGTCGAGGAGATGGAGGAGGTAGACTCAACTAAGAATAAGAATAAAAGAGGATGACGATACTGAAGATCGTCGTCGTCGTGGTCGTCGTGTTGTTTAGGCGTCGGCGAAGAAACCGTTGCTGTTGCGAGGCAGAACCTCAGCGCCACACTCAGAGATTCAGACGCTGCGTCTGTATATTGCAAGAAAAAAAAATCACGCTGAAAAAAAATAAAATGAAAGAAAGAGAGAGATGACGAGTAGAAAGAATACCAAAGTTACTGTATGTGTATGTATATATTTATATTAATGTATATATATATATATGTATAGATATATAGATATATATGTGAGTATGTAGTGGTCATGGGAGTTGGTGGAGATTGGGATTGAGGAATTGAGAGAAATAAAAAATAAAATAAAAATGACTTGAGAATAAGACGATAAAAATCATGATGATGAGAATAAGAACCACCAAGAGGAAGTTACGCAATTTTTAACCGTCACTCTGCTGGACCGTCAATACAAATACGTTTTTAAATGTTTGTTATTTTTTTCTACGCCCGATTAAAACACATACACTGAAAATAAATCTAAATTGTGTCAAATGTAGACTCGAAAAATATATACTCAAGTATTGTTTTTTTTTAAATAATTGGATCATTTGAAAATTTAATTATGCAACGGAGCTGTTTTAAGTGGGAATTTAAATTATATCCCATAGGCTAGAGAATAATTTGAGCTTACGAATTTTTTGTGTCGAAATTAGTACTAAAATTAAATTAGAAATTCGAATCTAATAACTTGTAAGTTTTTGAATCATTTGAAAAAATTGGAGTACTCGTCAGGTTTTTAAATATTCTTAATTTTTTTAATAATTTATGAATTTTCAAATTATTAAAAAATTTTTAATTGTTCGTCAGTTTTTGAACTACTCATAAATTTTAAAATTATTTGGTGATTTTAAAATTGTTAGTAAATTTTTTAGTCAAAAAATCTGAATTTTTTAATAATTATTGCAAAAAAGAATTTACTATTAATACAAATAAAATAAAAAATTTTATATTCAAAATTCAAACAAAAATTTTGAATTTACAACAAATAATTCGTAAAGTTCAAAAATTGTCTAATATTTCAAATAATTCAAAAGCTTGCAAATAATTAAAAAATCGGCGGGCAATTCAAAAACTTTGAACAATATTAGAATTTTTGAAATTAATCAAATCGAATAGAAATATAAAATTCGATTCACATACCCATAGTGAATATATAGCGGGTTCGCCGATGACAAACTGTAATTTTAACAATTGAAATACTATACAATCTCACAGGTCAAAAAATTACATTTAATTTGATTTTGACTTGAATGTAAGTCAACTGATCCAAAACCAAATCAATCAAATTTTACTCTTTATTTTGAATTCAATGGATAAGTAGGTCTAGTTGACTTGGTTTTGGTTAATTCTACTCAAAATTGAGTTATTTTTTGACCCGGGCTCTGCTATCTTAGCTGATATTCGAAACAACTGGTAAAAATTGTAAATAATTATACTCGCATAGTATAATCTACAGCTATTTTTTACCCGTGATTTCTGTTATTTATTTTTGAACATTGAAATGTAATATCGTAAATATTTATATTAGTATTAATCAAGTTTTCATTGATATGAAACATAAATGAGTAAAATTTATGAAAGAATGTATATATTGTTTAATAAAACTTAAAACAAAACAAACAATAAAATGATGTCATAAAAAAAAACGCTAGAGATTTTTAAACTAGAAAACACTGAGATTTTTTTCCCATGGTTTTAACATGTTTATCTCAAAGCCTTCTTTTGTTAGGGAGAAGTTCGAAAATCATTAATCAGTGTTTAAATATAAAAGCTGTTAACATTTTTTTTTTTTCTAAAGTAAAACAAGATAATGATTTTAATTTGATTAGTATCAAATTAATTAATTAATGTAAATTAGATGTAGATAAGCAATAACATGACAACCCAAAAAATTCAATTTTTGGTATTTTTGTATCAAATGATTCTTTAGTAACTAAGAAATTTTCTTCGAGTAGTTCAGCGGGAAAAATTTTTTTAAATCATAAAATAAAAAAATTGTCGACAAATAAATTATCTGGGATAAAACTTTTTGTAAAATCTAGTTAAGAGGGAGTTTAAATACTAGATTGCAGAGGACCAGTAATTAACTATAATTAAAATTCAAATAATTTGCTGCGTTATTGCAACAAATAATATAATAAACTTTTCTTATTACAAGTTTATCTTTTTTTTTTAATTAACTTTTTACGTTACAATATTTCTGCTGTAATTATTTTAGCAGTACAGTGTCAAGTTACTTGAGATTAATTGGATTTAATCGACAAGTATGATTAGTAATTTTGCAAAACCGAGTCAAGTCTAGGAAACTTTTTTTAAAATTAGATCGGCTATTTTATATTTCGTAATACAAAATTTTGGTTCATTTTTTATGGATCTGCTTATTTTAGATCCTCAAACTATTATATTTTTTTTTGAACATTTATTAATAAGAGCACATGGGAGCAATATGTGCTCGAATAATTTCGTGAAATTTTATTAAAAATAGTTTTCAATTTTCAAACCAAATTTTCTCAAAATTACGTCTATGTAAATTGTCACGGTACTGCTTATCTACGTCTGATAAAAAATTTGTATTTTTTCAAATTTCGTCCCTGTTTCGAGTTTATTTTTTTAATATAAAATGATAACAAATTTCTCTACTGATATTTTATCCGCCCGACTTTTTATGACCAATATAAATTTATTTAAATATCAAAAAGTAAATAAGTAATCGAATAAAAGTAATAAATTATTAAAATTAATTAAATGATATATTTTTTTTAATTGCAATAATTTAAAAGTGAAATGATAAAAGTGAAAATTCGATTTCACTTTTATAAACAAAAATGGTATCGAGAACATGTAAACATTTAATGTAGATCAGAAAATAAAAAAAAATATCGAAAACAAAACAAAAAAGGAATAAGTACACGGAAGTTTATTTCGATGAATCCTTTTACGGGGGATCAAATTTTTTTTAATCTTTTTATTCTTTAATTCAGTGTGTTGGCATTTCACTTTAGCCTGTTTCACCTGTCCACTTCCGGACATTGCTTTTCTTTAACCTCATTCCAATAATTTAATTCATCTTTTGTTTACAATTTTTGATTTTTATTATTTAAATTTTATTTCCAATAATTAATTTCAAATATTTGATTAATCAATCAGTTTTTAAAAAATCGATTCAGAATAAATTTCAAGTGAGTAGCAAATTTGTAATGGGGTAATTTGGAGCACTCAAAATTTCTCAAAAAATTTTATTTCTATTATTTGATGTTTTTTTTTTGCGTGACGAATAATTAAAAAAAAAAAAATTTTTTGAAATGTTAAGAAAAAAAAAATGACTGATTTTTTTTTTAAATCGATGTCCTCTTTTTTACTGCGCAATATCTAATTTTTGTACTGTATTTTTATTAGTAAATTTTATAATAAAAAAAATCTTTGAAAAAAAATTGCGACTCAATTATTAATTTAATTAAAAAAGAAAAAAAAATTAAAGTAATTCTTAACCTTAATCGTACGGCTATTACATTTACCATACAACCATATACCAATTTGAGCAAAAATGCACGTGCATTGTAACTGTACCTTAACGAATTATCTGAGTAAAAAAAATTTCACTCAAATTTAACCGAAAAATTTTATTTTCATACCAGTAATTATTTTGGATAATCACAAATTACAAGTTACTAAAAAATATGTCACATCTATCAGTCAGTCAGACTATTTATTTATCAATCAACACTTTCTACATAAGAAATATTTTTAAAATTGCACTTTTAGACGGCTCAGGGTACCTCTACTTTAATTATAATAATACATATATATATACATTTGATATCAAATTTTTTGAGTAGAAAATTAAAAGCCTTTTCAAATGAGTACCAACACGACATATTTATTTTAAAAAATTTAAAACATATATTTATATGAAACATACGTTTAAAATAAAATATATGTATATATTTTAGAATTTTAAAAATAAGTACAGCTTGTTGGTACTCATTTTAAAGGGCATTCAATTTTCTATTCATTTTTATGATCAAAAATTATTAAAAAAATTTTTATTTAAATATATATCAATTTTGAAATAATCGATTAATAAAAATTATCATTGAATTTTTTAAATAGATAATAAAAAATCCTTTCGAAAGAGTACCAACAAGACATATTTATTTTGAAAAATTTAAAACATATATTTCTATACATATAAAAATATATGTATATCTTTTTAAATTTTGAAAATAACTGCGGCTTGTTGGTACTCGTTTCGAAGGGCATTTAATTCTCTATCTAAATGGCTCATACAGGGCACACATCTGTAAATTATTTTATAAATCAACATCGACCCTCAGTCTAGATAAAAAGTTAAAAAATTTTTAGCTGCCGTATTATCGTTACTTCAAAAAACATCAAAATATTTCTTAATAAAAACATAAAAAACTTAAATTATCTCCTGTATTTATTTTACCCCAGCTATTTCCACTACAATCCCATAAATTTTTCACCACACCCTAACAGAAAAAAAAGAATAAAAAAAACATAAAACACGTTCATCAGATTCAAAAAG
Organism: Microplitis deprimator; assembly: GCA_964016945.1. Taxonomy (NCBI): domain Eukaryota; kingdom Metazoa; phylum Arthropoda; class Insecta; order Hymenoptera; family Braconidae; genus Microplitis; species Microplitis deprimator. Next base: position 4,846,517 of record OZ024707.1, on the reverse strand, counting down.
ATCCTGCATTCCCTAACGTCTTCTTAACTTCTCAGAAAACTCTCTAGCACTCAATGACCATTTTTCTCGTGGTCATGGCCAACAAAACCTAATACTCTACATTTCTTCTGCATCATCATGAAACATCTTCAAAAAAAGAAAGAGAAATAATACAAAAAAATCCTTTTTTTTATTGTTTGTTAAACCAGACAATGTCCAGGACCAACTCTTAAATAAAATTAAATCTTTGTGCTAAAAATATATCTACGCATACATAAATAGATATATATTTTTTCTAATGGCTATTCGGCTAGAAAGAGTGAAGTCAAATCTTTGATCTCGCTGTCAACGGCTACGACAATAATTCTTTAATAGACGTGACAAGATAAACAATTTTTTTTTAAATCCTTAAAAAAATCTTTTTTATTTGAAATCTGCCGCCAGGTAAATTTTAAATCGAGCGGAGATTAATTAAAAAATGGGTGAAAATGTCATTTTTCTTTTTTTGTTACAGAAAATCGTTTGAAAAATCGGCATTTGTATCAAAGATTTTTCAAACTATTTTTTTTTTTTTGAGTTTTATTTTTTTCTATTGGCAGGAATATTGTGAAACTTAAATGGCAGGATAAAAAATATGCTGTTATATAGTTTGAGAAACCCTGAAGGAGATTTCTTCAGAGAGCATGAGACCGGTTTTGTTCGTTCGGGTCTTCAAGAGAGTACAGAGAATGATATATATGTATTTATATATATATATATATATATATATATATATATATGTGTGTTTGAAGATGCCCACGACGACGTTAACACATCCCTAGAGTGAGATTCCAAGAGAAGTCTCTTTTTCAGGACTCACTATATTCACGCCCATGTCCACCCTTAGAAGTTAAATAATAAAAATACCTCAATTTTATAAATACCACCCATATAGAACTGTTACACCAAAAGTTACTGGTATTCATAATTATTTTCTAATAAAGAAAAGAGGGGAGTAAAATCGGCTATTATTTCATGACCGTCCCCTCCAAAGAAAACTTTTTTGGACACCTATATTTATTGAGGACTGAATAGTTAGTGAAAATTCACTGACTGGAGCAGGTTGGATCCATGAGAAAATTCAGAAATTTAAAAAAATTTGAACCCGACGTGGTTTCATAAAACGAATCAGTGATTTTCAGTATTTTTCACTGACTGTCAGTACTATTCACTGATTAATTTTAAGAGAGTACGGGTTGAAATAGTCGATAAAAAGTACTGACAGTGAAAATTTACTAAGACGTAGTCCCAAATTTACTGAATGCATAAGTGGTTTATTTGGAAATATTTGTGGAGTGAATATTCACTGACGATCAGTACTTTTTACTGATTTATTTCAAGCCTGTACTCTCTTACAATACATCAATAACAAGTACTGACAGTCAGTAAATATTCACGGATAAATATTGCCTTGTAAACCACTGATGCAATCAGTAGACTTGAGATTACGTCTCAGTGAATATTCACTGAAACTCACTGACTGTCAGCACTTTTTACTGATTCCTTTCAAAAGAGTAATGGCTCAAATCAGTGAAAAATACTGACAGTCATTGAAAAATACTGAAAATCGGTGAATATTTACTAATTGGAAAACTTTTCACTGATTCATTTTACGAAAGTACATTGGGCGTAAAATATATCAGTAAAAAGTACTGATCGTCAGTGAATATTCACTGACTATCAGTACTTTTCAATAATTTTATTTAAAAGAGTTAGTATTTATAATCTGCTATTTAATTTTTCATTTTCCCAGTTTCCTTAAGAAAAAATATTTAATTCTATTTTCGAAATGTCCAGCCTACCCCAAAAATATCATAATCTCAAAAAATTATTATTACTTTATTTTTTGGTGGACCTATTCTTTATATTTAAATCAAAAAAAAAATTTCAAAATCCCTCCGGCAATTTCGAAATCTTGATTGAGTTTCATTCGTTCTTTTGAAGCCAATGAAACTCTGAACTTATCTCGAAAACAACAAATATAATTACTATTACTAAGTTACAATTTAAAACCTGTTTACAACCGACTAATATTTAAGTTTTACAATCTAATGACAGACACTTTTTTTTTTTTTATTTTTCATTCATTTGATAGTTTGCTTCTTCTGTTATTTCTTTTCACCTTAAATTTCGACACGGATACGCCCGTAGAGGTGCCAAATTAATCATAATTTACTCTCTTTATTTATAATTCTATACACAATTTTGAATTTCAAAAAAAAAAAAAATAATAAATCACCCAAAAATCTCGAAGATTATTAACATTTATAATTTGAATTTTCCCGCAAATTTATAAAACAAATTTTTACTGTTTTCAGTGAAAAAAATTTCTCGTTGTGAAAAAATTTTTCAAAAAAAAAAAATCTTTTAAAATTCAATTATCATCAATAATAAATAAAAAAAAAAATGGTTCAATACTACAGCAAAAAATTTATCATCTTGTCCTTTTAAATGGCAATTTCCCAAGAAAATCTCCAAGGATCAAAAGAAAAAACAGCTGACTTAGTTTAAAGTGCAGTCTCAGCTGAGCGGCACAATATCAAGTAAACCAAACCCAAACCCAACTCACAAAACGTGTGTATGCGTCAGTAAAAAAATTGGCGGGAAATAAATAGTCGGCAGCCATTTTTAAATGTCTTGTAGCCATAGTCGATTTAAAGAGCTAAGCGTTTTTTATTTCATCTCACTTCAGCCGTTTTATATTTCAAGGTCCTAAGTGGATTGTTGTCTCTCTCTTTCGGTTACTGGGTCTATATATTACTAATATATATATATATATATACAAACATATACATATACATATATATATATATATATATAGGGAGCAGTTTGGGACTCACTTTGAGAGGGAACCGTTCTGGTATGGGACTTGTTGTCAGGTCCACGTTTTTCCTCATACTTAAATATATATGTATGTATATGTAGTCATATATATGTATTTTTTAAAATCCATACTAACATGATATGAGTAAAGACACGAAAGGAAGCAAAATACCATACTAAGAATACGGTCATAAAAACTTGATCTCACGCGGCGCCGATCCCACACTCGACTCTTCATATATATATTTATACACATACATATTTACCGACATTATGTATATTATACACGTTAACAGATAACTCATGATACCAGATGAGAAACCAGACTCTTATGGAATACATAACGAATTTTACATTTTTTTTTTTTTTTTTTTTTTTTTTTGCATTCTATTGAATTATTTTGATAAAATTAATTTTTTTTTGCAGTTTGGAAGGATTACGGTTTTTTTAGTTAAATAGACTGGATTTTTTTAAAGGGTTAATGTGAACATGAAAAATTTGATAGAAAAATAAGAAATTATGAGCACGAGGTATTCAAAAATATTTTTGGTAAAAATTAGTGATTTTTATTTTTCAAATTTAGCGGGTATAGTTTTTAAATTTTGGAAAAGTTTAAAATTTTGAAAAATATTTCAACAGATAGTGGAATTAAAGACATGATTTTTTATTAAATGTATTCTGCAAAAAAAAAAAATTGTGATTTTTGAGAAAGGGGACGAAGATTTTTTGAAATTTTCAACTTAGTTCTGAAATTTTTGAACGATATTTTATTTTGTGTTGACTTGATATTTTTTTTGTCTGATTATTTTGACCAGTAGTGAAAAAATAGAATAAAATCGTCAGGACGAAATGATCTTCATGTAAAAATTTTTGTAATTCAGTATAAAGTTACATAAAATTTGAAAACATAATGACGGGGTCCAAAATTTTGTTTTTGAATTTTTTTAATTTTCCACTTGAATAAAAAATTTAAAAAAATGATAACTATTTCTATAATTATCAAATACAAAAAATTTCCTGATTTTCAATGATTATTATTTTTTATAAAAATATTGAAACTGAAATTAACCTCAAAAATCCCGTGATTTTTTAGTAAAACTCAAGTTTTTCCATTTAAGTTAATGTCGTTCAGTCTTTAGTCAAAGTAATGAAGAAACGCGCGGGAATATTTATCACGAGAATATTTATTCAAACAACAAAAATTTTGTGTTAATTTTTGAATAACACTATAAATGTGTTACATTCCCGACTTTTTTATCGTTAAAGATAAAAAATCTGTTGAAGTAAAATAACACGAACATCTTATATTGAAGTAAACGATTGCTCTGTTGAAAATCAACACAAAAATTTTAACAAAATTTTTTTTACACCTCAAAATTTCTAATTGTGTAGATTCTATAGAATGCGAAATGATCATCATTTTTATGTTTAGTCGCATCACGAAAAATTGCAACATAACGATCGATTTTATTCATAAAAATTCATAAAAAAATTTCTATTCAAATTTGAAATGACGGTAAAAAATTTTTCAGTCAATTTTACTCTAAAACTAAATTAGTGAATTATTCACAATAAGGCTGGCGCGGAAACTGCCATCGAATTCAAAAATTACCGTTGGTTAATTTTTCGCTGGTCAATGGTCAGAAAATTTTTCCGCTTTAGATCACTAGTAACTTGCATTAATAATTAATTCCAATAATGAAATATAGAAAAAAAATTTCTTTAGAAAATAACAAATAGGCCATTGAAAAAAACGACATTTTAAAGTGTTGCAAATCATGTTAAAATCGGCAAAAAGGCGGGATGTATTCCACTTTATGACACACCTACAATCCATTTAAATAAAAGTATCATGACAATAAGATCCATAAAAAACGAGCTGTCATTTCCTATTTTAAAAAAAAACCACCTACGAAAAAACTTATAAATTTTCAAAAGCCTCAGGGTGGCTCTGATCCCAATCGTAAACTTGTTCGTCAATCAACAAAACCTTCTCTCAACTTATTTTTTATTTTCATTCTATCCTCGTACACATATATATATATCAGGATAAATTGAATGTGTTGGTGTGGGAAAACGAAGGAAGACTGGCCACTTTGTGTGGTACCTGTGCCCTTTAACAGTCGCCGTCTACCTCTACCTTTACCTTAACTTCTTCCTCTACTTCTTTGAGTCTTTACCTGTACCAAATACTACCACAGAAGCACCAGTTCCAATACCAGCACCTTCTTCAATACCAACACCAGGACCAATATCCAGCATCAGAGCACGACAACAACAACAACATCAGCAAAAGAAATATATAGAACCTGCTTTCTTATTCTTTCTTACTTCCTCTACTCTTGTTATGTGGCTCTTGTGTACTTTAAACTCAAGACCTCAAGACCTTCTATAGTACCTGTTATCCACCCTCTTTTTAACTTTTTTTTTTTTTTTATTTTTTCTTTCATCATCGGCATCCAAAGCCGCACTGAGAGCTAAGAGCTGAGACCCACATCGCGAAAAGACGTGATAGATTGTATTCACATGCCCACCATATAATACCATCACACCATCACACTACATAGTACATATATATATAGATATAGATATAAATGAAATCCTGTATATACTGAAGGAACGATAAATTAAACCAAGGGCCTGCCCATGCACTTTGTTGGCTTTTAATATTTTTGTTGCCGTGTGTACTCCGTTTGTTGGATTATTTACATTTTTGCGGATCGAGTGCCGTAGACAAATAGTATGGGGGTTAAATATTACATATTTTTACCTGAATCAATATAAATCTTGAGAATGGAATTTACTGATGTTATATTTATATTTATTTAAATGATGGGGCATTAAAATGGAGAAGTTGAGAGTTTGGTTTTGGAAAATTATTTTTCAAAAATTATATTTTCGGACTGGTATGGATTCAGGCATTAGAATCAGGGAAGGTGATATTGAATGGTAGGACATATATTTTTTGTATTATATATATTATTATATATATTATATATATGTATGTAATGCAAAAATAGTTGGCAGCAAAAGGGGAAGTTAATTTTTGAGGAAAATATATATAACTTTGGTATTTTTGATATCTAACTAAGTCTTGTGACAATTTTTTGAATATTAACGAATATAGGATCTATGGAAACATTAAATTTTTTAAAATTCATATATACTTTCGTGAATAATGCTCAAAATTGACTATTGAAAATTCAAAAGTTATGAAGAAAAAAGTATGATTGGTTTTTTGCAAATAGTTCTGTAAATATTGAGTTATTTGAAAAATTGAATGATACCTTTTTTGTAGAGCTTTAAATTCTCTACAAAAAAGGTATCTTATACTTTTTTCAAAAACTGAATAGCTATAGAGATATTTTGAGTTTAAAATTTGAATGATTATAGATAGAGAAATTCGGAGTCAAAAATTGCCTAGGTGGTTTTTTGCAAATATCTCTTTAAATATTGAGTTATTTAAAAAGTTATAAGAAACCTTTGTTGTAGAGAATTTAAAGCTCTGCAAAAAAGGTATCTTATACTTTTTTCAAAAACTGAATAGCTACAGAGATATTTTGAGTTTAAAATTTGAATGATTAGATATAGAAATTTGGCGCCAAAAATTACCTAGTTGATTGATTTTTTGTAAATATCTCTATAAATATTGAGTTACCTGAAAAATTATAAGAAATCTTTTTTGTAGCGAATTAAATTCTCTACAAAAAAGATATCCTATACTTTTTTCCTAAACTCAATACCTATTGAAATATATTGAGTTTAAAATTGTAAGAAGTAGAAATCAAAATTCGGAGTTGGCAATTTTGTGAGCTCCTTTGGATCCTACGTGACTATCAAGGGCTAATTCCCAAAAATTTCCTCCTTACTAGCTTACACTTATCTACATATATTTATAATTGAGAAACATATTTCCATCTTTTGAAATTTAAAATTGATCAATTTCGTCCATTTTTTAGATACCTTCAAAATTTCATAATTACATAAGTGTCATCTATTTTACACAGTTATAAAAAATTACTTTAGTAAAAAAGCATTTAAAAATTTTTTTAACACAAGTGAACTGAATAAGATCAGAATCATCAATAGTTTAAAAAAATATTTATCGAAATAAAATAAATGAAATTAAAAAATTTAATAACGCGTCTGTATGACCCCACATTCCTTTGGCACACATCTATGTATACATATGTACATATAAGTAAATAAGGAGCTATAGATGTTTCTAGACGCGTGTGAATGGAGGGAAACGCCGTAGACTCGATCAGCTGAGCGACGGCGGTTTGTTTTGGCGGGATTCCGTTGGCGCGAAGGAACTATACACGTCTTATCCCGGTCCAATGATCGGACTTAGCAACAGCAGGAGAAAAAGAAGAGACATAAGAAGAAGGAAACTAAAACCGAGTTCGTCCAAGAGCAAGAGCAAGACCAAGACCAAGAGCAGGACTAAGACCAAGACCAAGACCAAGACCAAGAAGAAGACGAAGATGTCGTTATATAGATGACGAAGAGGAAAAAAGTATAAGAGAAAAGTAAAGAGCCTGTGGCCAAGAAAGGGACTTTGTAAAACTTCCGACGATGTTCTAAGAATTGCCGCGATCATTTGCATTCAACGGAGACTTGTATCCTGAACATCACATCACATGCTTAACCAACGACAACACTAAAAAGTAAATGCTTATACTATTTATGTATAGATATATATAGACGTATATATATTTGTGTTAACTGTGCATTGAAACCCATTCGAAACGATTTTTCACCTCTTTCTTATATTACTTACAGTCTACTCACTATCCTTGTAGTTATTTCTATAAGTCGATGGCCATCCACGCCCTATCTAGAATACATTATATTCTACTATAGAAACTAAAGAACACCTATAGAAAACTATTCAACATATCTCGAGACACGGCATTGTTCGTAATAACTCAAAAAATGGAAAAAAAGGAAATATGTAACGAAAATAAAAATCATGAATTTTGTGCTCTTCCTTTTCAGTTTCTCGTTCAACCTACTGAACTTTATCTTATCTTTTTTACGGGATTTAACAAGATGGGCATTTAAAGTTAACGGTTTTTTTTTTTTTTTTGGTTAAATATTTTGGGTTTAGAAAAAAATAAGACATTTAAATCGGCGAAATTAGGTTTTTTTTTTTAGGAGTTAAAGGGATAGAATTTGCTACAATTTAATGGAGGAATTTACATTCTGTTTTTTGTTGATAAATGGAAAAAAATATAATGGGCTATGAGATAATTTACCGGAAAATTGTATAAAAGTTTGACAATCCTGGAAAAAATAAATTAGATTTAATGAGATCTGATTTGTTCAATGGAAATCTAATTTTTTTAAATTTTATATCGACGATGTCACTAAATCTATGAAGATTTGATGAAATTCATATAGAACATCTTAGATCTTATTTTTTTTTTCAAGATCCTGAAATTTATTTCAAATCGAAATTTTGAATTTTCACAAATTGATAGTTTGCCATTTTTTTTAGCTTCGATCTACGTAGGTCATAGATCTTCATAGATTGGAATAATGAAAAAAATTGGATCTCCATAGATCTGAATTATTTTTTCCCGGAAATGCATTCAAATATTCGGTGGAATTATTTTTTGGGCAACGTAATTTATTTTATTGTGCCATGTAAAATTTGTTGTTACAATGTATTTTTTTTTTTATAATTAGCGATATTACTGTGGACTATTTAAATCTCATTGAATTGTTTCATAGTTATCGAATTTTGGTAAATTTTGATTCATTTAATTTTCTCTGCGTACAAATTTTCATTATTCCCTAAACGTCCCCATTCTACGCCTTCTATATTGTTTGTAAATTTATTATTACTATAATAATTAATAAATGGGAGTATTTAAGATTCTCAACGTGGCCATTCTTAAAAATGTATGGCCACGTGGTCTCTTAGTCAGCATAAGGACCTCGACATTGTTTTTTCTTCGGTGTGTCAAATCAAGAGAAATCGTTTTGTTGAAAAAATTTTTTCGCTATACTACTAGTCCGCCCCATAAAGTATCACCTCGTGATTTAAAACTTTTTAAAATTCGACAAAGGAAATGAGAATTTCCTTTCTCCAGACAGCATCAAGCAGAGTCTAAGATTTCGTTCCCGAAATAAATTTGGTGTCTAACGACCTTGGTTATTTCTACAAATTCAAAAGTCCCAAGCTTTAATCTTTTTGTTTTGAGCTCTCAACGTCGATTTATCGAGAGACGAATCTCAAGACACTGAGTAACTTGTTCAGCCGTTTCCACTTTTTCCCCATCAAGATCTAGTCAAATACATTGGTAGTGATCTAGGTCTTGTTGAATTTTTTACTGGATATATAAACGGTCAGAAAATGGTTAAACACGTATTTTAGATACAACTAATATATAAGTGCCCGTACCCAACATAAGAATGCGTGAGAAAATGAAATGGATCAAATGAACCAGCTAACAAGGAGATAATTTCAAATATTAACCTTTGAAATAAGCCGCAGAAAACCGGATTTATTGTGACTACTCATCATAAACTTTTTTCTTCATCATTTAGTTTTTTTTTCCGCTTATCATCATAATCATTATCATCTTATCATTAAAGAACATCATCAATATTAGTATTCTTAGAGTTAATTCAATTTTTTCGCTCAGATAATTAATCATCTGACATTTATTTCTTTTTTTTTACAAGATTATTTTTTACGTAATCATTTAAATATTCGAAGCGAGTCTTATCAGCTCCGATACTCCAAGTGTTTCTTCAGATAAGAAAACACATTTTACATAGTTCTAAAATAACAATATGTTACTTAATTTTAATGCCTTTGTAAAGTCAAATTTTTCGAGTAATTTTCAGTAAAGAAATTTTTCTATTCATATAATTATCAAATATTTTATATTCATAATTCAAAAGGTTATGAAATGAGTTATTTTGTTCTATTTTTTAACGGTCATAGTTCCATTCTCTTTTATTAGCAGAATAAAAGTCTTGTATATATATGTTCAAAAAAAGATGAACCTAAACAAAAAAAAAAAAAAAGAACACCTTAAAAGAATCGTTAGAACGCCTCGGGCTCAAGGTAAATAAAAACAAAAAAAATTTAATATATAAATCTTTTAAGAAATGCTAAACTCCCGCCTTTTTTTATATGTATTCAAAAACAAATAAAATTTTTCTCCCACGATTTAAATACTTCTATAAAGAAAATTTTGACAAAATAAGACACCATTTTTTTGAGACCAAAAAAAATTTATTTGTTTTTTTAAAAATTTTCGGAGCAAATGCTGATTAAATCCGGAGCAAATAATTTTTTATTTATTAAATTTTCACGGAGTAAAATTCATTTCGGGGAATTTATTTAAATGTTAAAATTTGGGATCAAAATGAAATTTACTCCGGAGTAAATTTTTACATTCAAACTCCGGGATGGAGAATATTTACTCCCGATTTTTTTAAGTATAATTATGATTCGTAAAAAAAATGGGGCAAATTGGTCAGTCTGAGAAAAATTTTCTTTTTTTTAAATGTTTGCAATCTAAACTAATTTGATGTAAGTAAAAACTGTAAAAATCTATATCTGGGGTAAAATGGATCTCTTAAAAAAAAAATCTTTCACTCAAAATTTTCCTATCTTACGCCAATTAAATTTAATTTCAATACTTAAATTAATTACCAAAATTTCAATAGTGGCCGACTTTACCCCCCAGTATTAATTAGTTAAAAAAATACATAAAAAAAAAAATTGTACTGAAATTTTAGTGACCGCGCTGTCAAAACTGACCAACCTGCCCCATTATTTTTTCCTACTAATAATAACTCAATTTTAATAAAAAAAAAAAAAAAATCATCTAAAAAATAGTATGTCATTTAACTTTAGACACCCAGCAACAATATTGTGTCTCATTTTGCCCCAGTCAATGTAAATAATTACATTCCTTCAGTTAACATAAATAAGGTGTTATATTATAAAAATAAACTGTAAAAGACGTTATAAAAGTAAATCATTGACTAAAGTAAGAAAGCGATAATATGACATTTTAGAGATAGAGATAGAAGGGGACATATATCTATATACATACATATATATAACACGTGAATTGGTAAAAGTAAAGTAAAATAGAGACCGAATATCCAGAGCAAAGTAGAGCTGCTGGTTCCTTCATCGGAGTTTTATGAATGAAATAGTTTTCAATGAATGAGAAGTCTACGCACTAGGTCGGGATAGTACAAGAGAATGTTTTTATACATATATCTATGTATATGTATATTTATAAGAAATCGTAGGTGGTGAGAATATATGTTGAACACGAAAGCGGTGCGTTGGAACTTGTCTATTTTACCCTTTTTATATTTATTTATGAAAAGGGTATTTTTAAAGTCCACAAGCACTTTATACTACTACTCTATATGTATATATATATCTATATATGTATATAAGGGATGTTGACGATGTAGGAAACGTTTTAAAGCCATCGTGGCACGTACGGACTAGATGAACTCTCATAGTTCGTATTTATTGTCAAAGGCACGAGACACAATGAACCTATATCCGTTTAATTTTTTTTATATATATATGTCTTTTTTATACACCACCTACGACGTGGGAAATGCGGTGAATTTTCTCGGAAGAACATATATGGAATGTCGTGTACGTTACAAAATATCGGGATGTTTCCGCTAAATTTAAGATAACGTACATACTGTGGGAATTAGGAAATATTTGTGATCTCTTACTTAGATATATATGTATATATATGTGGGTCTATAAGGATATTGTTGTTTGTTAAATAGAATTCGTTTTTTTTACTACAAGGTACACTTGGAATGAAAATATATTTTTATTGAGAGTTTAATTTAATTGTAAAATAAATATTTTTGTGTAATGGTAGTGATTGATGGGTTTTAATTTGAGAAAATTTTTTTGAATATTTTTATTCATGGGTTTGTTACATAAAGGTATGAATTTTTTTTTTTTAATTCGAAAAAGTTGATATTCGGGTTACGAAAAAAATTTCAAATTTCAAGTCTTGTTTATTTATGTGCACATTTTTGAGAAAAAAAATTAAAAAACTTAATGGGTTTAAAAATTTTAAACGAAAATTAAATTTTATTACTTCTTGAAAATCAAAATTTGACAAAAAAATTTTCCTATCAAATTTTTTTTTCTTCCAAAATTTTTTTTCCCGAGACGACTTTTCAAAATTTTGTATTATCAAATTCAAAAAATTATGCGTTCAAAAAAAAAATAAAATTTTAATTAGTATCAGAAAAAATTAATCAAAAATTTTCGTCAAGTCCCAAAAATTTTCCTTTTGAATTTTTACCAAAAAAAAATTTTAATTTACAAGATTAATTTTTTGAATTTTTTCTTTACCTCAATTTTGTCAAAATTTTCTTTTATCAGTCGTAAACTAATTCAATTAACAAAAAATAAATTTGTCCGCCCAAAAAAATAATATTTAGACCCAACTCAAATTTTTACCATACGCATAATTAACAGACAGTTTACTCCCACCCCTTCCCGCCCTTAAATAAGGATTTAAATTATCTTAACTAACCCGACCAAAATAACTTCTTGCCTGTATCATAAATTTCAAAGCCAGTATTTTCAGTATAAAGATAAATTTAAAATAATTTTATCAAACATCAATTGAAAAAAAAAGCTGATAAATTTTTGACAGTGAAATTACATATAAAATTTCTTCCAACACTTCCTTATTAACAATCTAATCCTATATCAACTTTGAAAACACTCATGATCTACTTAAACTTCCTCCCATACTTAAACTTTTTAATTTTTAAATACACAAGCTATAACCGTTTTTTTTTTTTTTTTTTTTTTTCTGTTACTAACCGAAGTATATTTTCTCAGGACTATCCGTTACCATTTTATTTAAGATGCTTGCACTATTCATAATAACAACAACAAAAAAAGTATATAAATAAAATCAAAATAAGAGAACAAAGAAAGTTAAAAAAGAAAAAAAAAATGCATAGTCAAGTATAATCATAGTGCAAAAGGTTTACCCGCCTAAACCCTAGGGTGTAACGCGGATACTTTGAACTAAATAAATTGCCTTTTACGCAGACAATTGTAACCACTGTTGACCACTGAGGTCTAAAGTCCTTTTTTAAGTTTTCTATTTCTATATATAAATTTCCAAATATATTTATATATGTTTTATATTATATACTGAGAAACCTGGGGCAAAATAAGACACCTTTGGTAAGTGTCCGAGACAAAGTGAGATCCTATTTTTGAGACAAAAACAAATTTTTTACGGTTCGGATAAATAATGGGCCAGTAAAATTGGTCAGTTCAAAAAATGATCCATTTTGAAATTTTTGGTAAAATTTTTTTTTCTTTTTTCAAATGGTTGTTACTAGAATTTTTTTATTGAAAACTGAAAAAAATTCTGAGAAACGGACCGCGAGTTTAGAAAAAAAATTTTTTTTAGCCAAGATTTTTAATTCGTCGCATTGTACAGGCTGGTCAATTTACCCCAAGATTTTTACGAACTGTAGTCGAGCATTTGTAGAAATTTTTTTTTTTTTTTAAATAAAATCACTTTTGGCGCCAAAATAATTAAAATATGTATGGTGTCATATTTTGTTTTGGGTTCATATATTTAAAGAAAGAATGGGGTAAAATGAGACACTACTTTATTTTGGAAATGTTTACATTGTCTTTAAAAAGACGTAAGTTGGTACAAAAAATATAAAAAAAATTTTTAATTCTGGTGTTGAAATTAAAAACAATTATAGAAAATAAATCAAATATCAACATTCAAGTCATAGTTAATAGAAATAGAATATTTATTTTTTAAATTTACAAAAAAATGAAATGAAAAAAGATTTTTTTTTAAAGTTCATTTTACCCAGCAGCTTTTTGATTAGTAATTAAATAATTCAAATAATAAACATGAAAAAATTTTGAAATGGTCATTCTATTTTTGGGTGACCAACTCACCCCGTATTTTTTCTAGACTAAATAAATAAAATTATTTTTTTTTGTTAAAAAGTGGTGTCTCATTTTGCCCCACCCTCTTTTATATACACACACATACATATATATATGAATGTATAAATATATATATTTTTGTTGGAAAATCAAAAATTGCGATAACATCCCGTAGTGTTTTGTGTTGGTTAAAATTTTATTTAACAAAGATTTCGAAAAAAATGATGAAGAATGAGGCGAAAGATGAAGATGATGTAGTATAGGACATGGGAATTGAGATTTTTTTTTTTTCTTTTTTTGGCAAGACACTTTCCAAAGACCACCAACGGAAATATAAGGTTTGTATATATATATATATATATATATATATATATATATATATTGGTAGTGAACCGACTAGTGGATTTGTACAGCGTACAATAATAAAAGAAGATTGAGTGAAAGCCACAAAATTTAAGTGTACAAGTGTCAGGACACAAAGTCAACGTTTGTTGAAGAACTGAGAATACATTTTGAATAGATTTTATTCATTCATGAGAAAAAATACATCTTAACGCCACCTTCATACTTTATACCACAAGAGAGGGTTGACTTTGGCATCCGGTTATCGCCTTTTGCTTATACTTCCTGTGTTGAGATTCTCATTTTTATTATGGGAATCATCTTATAGTACAATAAGTACTTGTAAAGATTCTTTTATTTGCGTAATTACTGTTATTGTCATTGTAATTTTGAGGTTAGAAGATTTTATACTAAAATATTTGGTCCCACCTCGGAATTTTATTTGTTCTTTACTGCGTAATTACTGCGCAAAGTAGATAATTTTATTGTTTTTTGTGTTTAATGCGAGTGAATTTAAACATATGTTTATTTAGTTGGAAATTTTTATTTTAGTAAAATTAGAAAATGAATGAAAAGAAGATTACCAAGAAGTGAGGTTATGATTAATTGTTTGCGTATGCAATTGATAGTTATTAAGTTATATTTGATGATGGAAGTTTTCAAATTATGATTATTATTTTCAAGTTCGATATTTTTTTTGTCCATATGATCTCATATTTGAAATTTTATTCTAAAACATATGTAGTAAATATGAATATGGCTAATAATGGGCTTTCGAAAATTATGCATATTATTAAGCAAAAAGTCACTTTTTCAGTTTTTCAAACATGACTATTTTATCCTTAAAAATTTGAATTCACCGTAAAAATGGTTACTAGAGCTTCGAAAAATTTTTACATAATATCTTTAAATAATTATGACATTTAAAATTTCCTCAAATGCACATCTCAAGAACTTTCTCACAAACAATTAAAAATTTTTTACTTGAAAACATCTTAACCATATTGACCATTGATATTCTATACTTAAAGGAAAAACCATATTCACATATGTTCTCGGTCATAGTTTGTTTAACTTTAAAAGCCATGTCTGGATATGTTGACGCGACGACAGTGAAATATTTCGGGTCTGTTTGAACCCACCCAAATGTGTGGTCTCCTTATTTTCCACAAAAAATGTCCCAACTTGTTTCACTAATTCATAAATTACCAGCTACCAAGAAATCCTCAATTTTCATATGTTTAAATTTAATATATCAATTACCCAAACTTTCGTCCTGTCAATGCAACAAGAGATTTACTCTCTAAAAATGATGTAGTTTCTAAGGATATTTTCACTGAGTCAGTGCATATTGACTATTTTTTCCAGCTCTGACTATACCACTAAAACCAGTGAATATTCACACATTTAATTAATGAAATTTTATCACTGATTGAATCAGTGAAATTTCTTCACTAGTTTAATTAGTAAAAATCACTGTTTGCTTCCGTGAAATGGTAGCTCAGTAATCAGTGAAATTCGCTGGTGACTGCAGTGAAACAAATTCACTGGTGGTTTCAGTGAAACAAAGTCACTGGTGGTTTCAGTGAAACAAAAGCACTGATCGAATCAGTGAAAATCACTGATAATACTGAGGAAAATCTACTGTCAGTGTCAGTGAAATTGGGCATTTTTTTTTATTTTTCGACGGGACTCGAACACAGAACCTTAATGTTACTGAGCAGTCACTCTATCCACTGTACTGTTGAACCATAAGTACAATTCCTCGTCATTCATTTATATATCAGAGTTATAATTATTTTAGTCAATGAATTATCATTTAATTGATAAACTAACTATTGTAATAAATTATAATATTTTTAAATTCTTCATAAAAACAAATTTATAACCACAAAATATTTAAGTGAATAATGAAGTACTAGGAAATATTTTAATTATAAATTAAAAATAGTTAACAAATAAATTGAAAATTATTCAAATGTTTAATAACATAAATTCTGGGAGCGCACAGTTTATTCATTTTCATTGGGATAAAAATATTAATAATTTTCACTAATTCAATAGTTCAAAATTAAGTCACTGAGTAAATCAGTGAAATTTTTACTGTTTGATAGTTAAAAATTCAAGTTATCAGTCAGAAATTGAGCCACTGACAAAATAGTTCGTTTTTAGTGTGAAACACTTTTTAATCAGTGAAATTTAAAATCACTGATTCAATTAGTGATATTTTCGCTAATTCATTTTTAAAACTACCAGTTTAGCAGTGACACAATAAACCACTGCCTGAATCAGTGAAAATTTTACTAATTCACTTTTAGAGTAGACATCACACATAACCTACAAATAGCCTAATAAATAAAGTCTTTAAATCTCTATAAGCTAGACTGATTTTTCGGAATTTCTATTGACACATACATCTATATATATACATATATGTATTTATAAAGTACCACAATAAACCGACACATGACAAAAAATAATAGATCGGAATGTTGAGAAAAACGTTAGATTAAAAACGTGCGATTCATCCCTCCTACATTTTCCCATGAATGAATAGATTTAAGTATTGAATTCGTCGGCACTCGTGCCGTCTTATGTATATAGATAAAAAGAAATCTCAAGGTACAATTGTTGAACCAAAAATAAGAATGAAAATATAAAATCCATATTGAAAATAAAGAAGAAACCTTTATTTTTGTCGGTGAATTCAAGATATATAAGCTGACTGGCGCCGTGTTTCAATACAAAATACATAAAAGTATAACGAACATGAAAAATAAATCCCAGTTTTCTTATTTTACGTTCATTCTGGGAAGTGTTTAGATCGCGAAATAAAGAGGAGATCCGGGCAATGGCCGTGTAGTGGCCATCAATGGCAAAGAAACGTATATATTTACAATTTTATGGTTATGTGTTCACATTGAGGTATTTTTTTCGAACAAGAGTATACAGCCTTGGCCAAAAGTATCAGGCACCCTTATGAAAAGTATGTAACCCTTAAGGTTGCATGACTTCAAAAAAACCCTAGGCAATGTCAAACTCAAAATATCGCAATAGTTATTCATTATTTTGGAAAAAGTCCAAGGTGACAAATTTCAAACTAATGCACCCTATCGTGAATTGGCAATGAATCTAACAAGTAATGATAGTGTCAAATTAGCCCACTTGGTATAATCAGATTTGGACCCCATTGAGTATCTTTTGGGTATTTTGAAGTGCAAACTAAATCAGATCTAAAGTACGGGCTCAATTTTTATTTCGCATACCCTGAGGTAATGGTGTGATTAATTTAAATACTACTAATTTTTTTGATTTGACATGAATAGGGAAGTGTAGAGCAAAATAAAACATCAATTTTTGACAAAAAAATTTTTTTTTTTGGAATTGATTATCTACAATTTCTAGGAAATATATGGAATGAGTTGATCAGCTCAGAATAGTACGAAATTTTGAATTTCGAATTTTGGACCCGAAAAAATTCTATTATGGTCACACTACTCGGAGTGACCAACTTACCCCATACATTTTCTAGAGACTATACTTAAACATTTGCAAAAAAACGAAATTTTGTTTGTTGGAGTCTCAATTTACTCCACTTTCCTCTATAAACTTTAAAAACCAAAAATGCCATAACTTTGAGTTTTGAACATTTATAATTAATAAACTAATAAAGATTAAGGTATAAAATTGGTCTTAATTGAAAGATTAGACTTCTGGCTACAATTTTCACTGATATGTGATCTATTTTTGACCATCGATTTTCGAACTGTTTGATTATATAAATAGACACAATCCTTGCGAAAAATTGAATTTTTTTGAAAACTTTTGGTCATTTAAAAATTCATATTTTGAAAACTTATTTAAATTAAGGGTTGTCATGGGTCTCATTTCAAAGAGTGAACTTTTGGCTCCAATTTTTGTCTGAAAAAAATAAATCCAGGGCCAAAAGCTTCCGAGATAATTATATAAGTATACAAATTTTTTTACCAAAATTACAGTTTCCAAATTTTAATATACTTATTTAAAAATTCACTGCAACAAAAATAATTGAGATTAAGAAATGGGATTGGTCTCATTTTGAAGAGCAGACTTTTGGCTACAATTTTCATTTTTTAATGACCAATTTATCTTCAATAGTTTCTGAGATTTTGATTAATAAAAAAAACCCAAATAATTGATATAAAAAAATTCAAATTTTTCAAAAAGTTATAAGATGCCTTATATATTTTTGGCCAATGCTGTATGTAAGTAAGTTTGTTAATGTGGTTAAGCACGTGAAGAATTTATATGTTAGCTCTCTGAATGAGGAATAATAAAAACGGGCGTTGGTGTTGTCTGAAGACAGGCAAACTAGTGGAAAGTGGTACACAATGAAAATCTATGGACACACGATACTATTTTATTTATTTATATAGATTTTTTGAGTCGGTATTGGTGAGAGAAAATGTCGGCAAGTTTACAAAACACTTGGAATCTAACAGGCAGAATAGAATTTTGATGTTGAATTTAGATCCTAGATCCATTTTTAGCTCAAGATTTTGAGCCAGAAGGTAGAGATGAAGGAAAGGCAAATAAGATGGCTGAAAATAAGGCCCCCACGAGAGCTTTTTACGGCGTAAAAAAAATAACAAGTATTTTTGGTGATTGTTGGGTAGAACTGGTGTCAGACCTCCCGGCAAGTGGGACTTTTACTTTAAATTTAGAGTCGATTTTCCAATAAGGACGAGGACCAGGTGCTACAATTATACAATGTCAGATTCTAAAATGCTAGAATTGTCTATTTTTGGGCTCGTTTTTATTCTTTTATTGGACAATTAGTTCTTGCTCAAGTTGCCGATACTTTTTATGTGTTAAACTATTCTTTGATGCTCAGGATTTTTTTATCTATGGATTTATGTATCCTGGATAGGTTTTTTTTTGTTGAAATATGTGTCGGTTTGTTGAATGGACAGAGGTTTTGTTGAGATGCTAGTATGAATTTAAAGTATATTTGAATGTAAAGATATAGTTAAGTGAAGGTGTTTGAAAAAAAGAACGTGAACTATTTTTTATTGAGTCCTGAATTGCTGGCATTCAACTTATTCTCGCTTGACAAATATTGGGTATAATACATAAGGATACTATTGATTATTTTTTTGTAAATTATCTGGACAAACGCTAATAGCAAAATTTTTCGTATCTATAATTAAATTAATTTGGCGGAATTTTTTTTTTTAGATTTTATAGACAGCAAAATAATTTTTGGTGTGCATGAATTTTAAAATGGTAATTCTGAGAAAACTATCAGAGATATGAGAAATTTACAGAGAAGCAATTTTGTTCGTCATTCAATTTCCTACAAAAAAGGTCTGAGCTATTTTTTATGTAGGATTAATATTTTAGGAGTTAGAGGCAATTAAATAGAATGAGAAATGAATGATTACAATAATGGTGTGCATAAATTTTAAAATGCGGATTCTGAACAAACTATCAAAGATACGATATAGTTATATAGGAACAATGTTGTTCCTTATCAAATTTTCTACGAAATAAGTCGAAGGTCGTTTACATAAATTATAAAATTTACGAGTTAGAGATGACAAATTAACATAAAAAAATTGATAGCAGAAAAAAATGGTGTGCATTTATTTTAAAATGCCATTATTGACTAAACTACTAAAGATACAGTAAAATTTGATATAAATAATTTTGTTCATCTTTTAATTTCCTACAAAAATGGTCTCGGCTATAATTTACGTAAAGTCAATAGTTTGAGAGTTTAAGTCGATTGAATAATGTAACTTTTTTTTTTAAAGCATTATAAACAATATTTTTGTTTAAAAGCTCAAAGCATTCCTGAGTTAAATTTCGTAGAATTTTTAAGACGTTTTCTGTATGGTCAATAACGGAAACAAGTATATCTAAGAAGACCTAGTTATATAGAAGAAAATGAATATAAAAGGTCCTTATTATATATATACTCTCGCGGAAGTCTTTTGTACACGCGGATCCACATAAAAGCTCCTTGTGATCTGAATTAGTTTCGATACTCTGAACGATTTCTACGTATTTTCACGTCACATTTGTGACTAAATTTTTGGTCAAGGTATATTTTTAAAAATTTTGTCACGCCTCAAGTCACTTCTTTATTCACCTAAAAAACTTATTGCTTATAATCTCTATAGCTCGTGCCATCTAATATACCGAAAATAAAACTTTAAACCTTTTTCGCGGTGGGAAAAAAAAATCATCGACTCACGTTTTATTGAACTTTGCTTATATTATTATTAGTTTCATATTCACATGAATACTAATAATAATAATATGGTTTATTATATATTGGTGCGTGTCTGGACCGCATCCTCGTTAAAAATTTATTTTTACACCAACAAATACCGCAAATTTGACTTGGGACTTTTAGTAGCAAGTGAATAAAAAAACCCTTTATGGTAGTAAGTCATTTTATGGTTGAATTATTTTTGGATTCATAAATTATGACTTTTTTTTTTATGATATTAAAATGATAAATCGATTTATTGATTATTAGAGACTTTTTTTTTTTAAGATGAAGTTTAAAAAAAATGAAATTTGAGATTGCGGTCATTCTATTTTCCAAATTTTTTTTTTACATTGAAAATATAATGATAATTTCAAAAATTACTTATTAATAATAAAAATTTCATTTAAAAAATTAAGAAAAAATTTTTTAGCTGGTCCATTATACCCCGTTTTGGAAATTCAATAATTCCAAACTTCATTCTGACAAAAAAAAATTTTTGTTTTCAAAAATTAGACAGTTACTTTTTGATTTATTACCATTTTAAATTAAAAAATGGAAACAGAAAAAAATATGTGGATCTGGAGGTCGCGAGTTCGAATCCATGTCTAAGCTAATTTTATCTTTATCATTTTTTTTTAAATATAAGTGACCTATTGAGCGATTTTTCTATTTCTCCATATCATCTTTAAATTTATAAATAAATAAAAAAAACAAAAACTTACTCGTCACTGCTTAGATTGTTTTCAACTGGATCTGAAAAAAAAAATTTTGAAAATTCATAACTGAAGAACTTACAGAGATTAAGGAATAAAATTAGTCTTAATCTTAAGATTGGGCTTCTGGCTACAATTTTTATTTTTGTTTGATCCATTTTTGACCAATAGCTTTAGAGATATTTAATATTACAGACCGATCCAACTAAAAAATTTAAATAGCTCCAAAATTATTATTGACTTCAAAAATTCATATTCCAAAAACTTATGAAAATTAAGAACTCGTACAGGTCTCATTACAAAGATAGCACTTTTAGCTACAATTTTTATTCAAAACAAATCGATCTAAAATCAATAGTTTCTGAGATATTCAATTACTAAATAGATCCCATTGAAAAAATTCAATTGTTCCAAAATTATTATCGACTTTAAAAATTCATATTTCAAAAACTTATGAAAACTAAGGACTCATATAGGTCTCATTTCAAAGATAGCACTTTTAACAACAATTTTCATTCAGAACAAATCGATCTAAAATCAATAGTTTCTGAGATATTCGATCACATAATTAGATCCCATTAAAAAAATTCAATTTTTCCAAAATTATTATAGACTTTAAAAATTCATATTTCAAAAACTTATGAAAACTAAGGACTCATATAGGTCTCATTTCAAAGATAGCACTTTTAACAACAATTTTCATTCAGAACAAATCGATCTAAAATCAATAGTATCTGAGATATTCGATCACATAATTAGATCCCATTGAAAAAATTCAATTGTTCCAAAATTATTATCGACTTTAAATATTCATATTTCAAAAACTTATGAAAACTAAGGACTCATATAGGTCTCATTTCAAAGATAGCACTTTTAACAACAATTTTCATTCAGAACAAATCGATCTAAAATCAATAGTTTCTGAGATATTCGATCACATAATTAGATCCCATTGAAAAAATTCAATTGTTCCAAAATTATTATCGACTTTAAAAATTCATATTTCAAAAACTTATGAAAACTAAAGACTCATATCGGTCTCATTTCAAAGATATCACTTTCAACAACAATTTTCATTAAGAACAAATCGATCTAAAATCAATAGTTTCTGAGATATTCGATCACATAAATAGATCCCATTAAAAAAATTCAATTTTTCCAAAATTACTACAGACTTTAAAAATTCATATTTCAAAAATTTATGAAAAATAAGGACTCATACAGGTCTCATTTCAAAGAGCACTTTTAACAACAATTTTCATTAAGAACAGATTGATCTAAAATCAATAGTTTCCAAGCTATCTGACTAAATCCGTAAAAAAAAAACTTCAGATTTATTTAAATACGACAGTTGTTACGAGCCCCATAAATAGTGACCCTACACCCCCTAAAAAACTACCTCACAAACATACTTATAAATACAAATATAATGCAAACGCTACATTGCATTATTATCAACAGGGTATTTGCTCGTCTCAGTATACTTCCAATCTCATATATTATTGAACATGTGATAAAATTTAGTGAACAATTGAATGAATCATTTGACAACCAGCTGCCAGGTTTAATCATATCTACACTATTAACTCGTACCCTACCTACGCTATCCTCTCCTATTCCGTCCCTATCTCCCTATCTAAGTATCGATTAAATTTTATTGCAATCACAAACACAGAATTTATAGTTTTTATTCTACGTAACGTTTTATATTTTTTTACTCGAAAATTAGATAAATTTTCAAAAGTAAAGGTCCAAATAAAAAAAAGAATGCCGACTAGACGTTATCGTTTTTTTATTTTTTCCAGGTATCACCTAGACCGGATAGACTTGGACATAAAGAACGAGGATACGAGTCCAGCACTAAAGAAAATTTTTAAATTTGTTTAGATCTTCTGAGAAAACTAATATCTAAATAAAGGTCTAGGTCCAGGTCTAGCTCTAGGTTCTGATTCATGTCCAGGTTTTGAGTTTTTTAGTCTGGAGTAAATTTTTTGACTCGACAACAAGAGACTTGGCGTCAGGTTTGAATTAGTATCCAAGTGTATAAAGAAAAAAAAAACCCGCTGAGAAAATTTTTCATGGCGGGGGATATCGCATGTGGATAACATGTGGGTACTTCTTTTTCTCGGAGTTTGACACTGATTTTAAATTTACGGGCTTTTAATCTACAATTTTAAGATAACGCCACTTGTTATTGGTTTTATTTGACTCATCGGATATCATTTTTAGCGATATTCAAATATCGAATGTAAAATTCAACTGCGATTTAAATTCGGAGTAGAAAGTGGCGGGTTTTTTTCAAAAGGTTTCCTTTGGAAAAGTTAATTGATTTCGAACGCTTTTCAACCTAGACGAGGATAATCATGAGGGATTGTTACTTGAAAAAAGAATAAAGAAAACCTACAAATTTATTTCTTTCTTATGAAATTTGTAAGGGAATTATTTAGCATGAATTTATTTAAATTGGTCGTGCGTCTAAACTATTAATTTTAACGTAATTATCAATCAGACATTTTTTTTAGGAAATTGAATTTTCTACAAAATTATTTCAGTAAAATTTTTCTGTATCTCTGATACTTTTTCTCCAATTTAAATTCAAAGTTCAAAATAAAAAAAATTGCAGAAAAATCATTTTTTCAAATTACGCGGCTTTAAAACTGAAATTTCTAAAAATCTATCAAAGATACGGTAAAAATATATAAGACCACTTTTGTAGAAAATCGAATTTCCTACAAAATTTTTTCAGTGCAATTTTTTCCTATCTCTGATACTTTTTCTCCAATTTAAATTCAAAGTTCAAAATAAAAAATTTGTAGAAAAATCATTTTTTCAAACTACGCGGCTTTAAAATTGGAATTTCCAAAAATCTATCAAAGATACGATAAAAATATATAAGACCATTTTTGTAGGAAATTAAATTTCCTACAAAAAGTGTCTCTTGAGCATTTGACATAAAGTTGATATTTAAGCCGTAATAAGGTTTTGAAAATGAATCATTGTCTCAAGGTTGTCTGTACCCAATGTTATTATCGCTGATGAATTAAAAAAAAATAATAATAAAAATAAAAATATATTCTAGGAAGCTGTATAGACACACGCGACGTATATTTAATCCTAAAGGGGATAAAAAATGACATATGTCTTCTGGCCGTGCATCACATATGACGGCGAGGAAATGAAGAGATGAGACAACTTTTACTAACACCAACTATACGAAGCCTATTCGTGGGAAGTAAACACATGACTAATTAATTAACCACAGCTTGCTTCCACCCTCTTTAGTTAAAGCTTCTAAATAAAGCTACGCAATAACATAACGGCTGAGATGACAACTGCTCTATATTATTAAACGTTAAACAGCTGAAAGTGTTACAGTTTTACTTTTGAATCCATTTATGAGACATTTATTACACGCATTTACTACTACTTAAAAGCTTTATAGCATTATTTACAAACATGATTTCTTTGAAAAATTTATTTATTCCATGTTACAGCAATAGGGGGAGAGAGGGTCAAAATAAGCAACTGGGAATGATAAACGGCTTAGAAAAAATTTTTAAAAAATATGAAAAACGTTTGATCCTGTAAGCAAATCCCAAAATTTATCTCTGTTTTCAAGCTCGAGAAGAGAAGAAATTCAAAAAATGAATATTTTATTCTGAGAAACCGAAGGTAACGGCCGTAATAAGTAGCGGCCAGCAATTTTTTGCGTGGCCGCTACCTATTGCGGCCGATAGTTTCAACTTCATTTTTATTCTTGAACAAAAAAAATGCATTTAGTTGATAAAAGTAATTTTTGTCAGATGATATTTTTGCAACAAATGAACCGATTTGAATTTTCTGCACGGCAATCAAAAGAGATGTGAATTAGATCTGATTCAATTTTGAGGCAAATCGGTGAAACTGTTTACGAATTATGCAACAGAAATCCGAATAAAAATCTTAATCTAATTTTGATTTTTGAAATAAATCGGAAACTACTCGGCTGATTGACTCCAAATTTTTCTAATCAACTTCAAATCGTGATGAACTTTTTTAATTGTATCAAAATAAATTGAAATTCGTTTTCTTGTTACAAAGATATCGTACGACAAAAAGTAGTTTGCAACCACACACAAACACACATACGGGCTGCCATTCAAAAATGAAATAATTTTCTAGGACCTGAAAATTCCGACGTTTGATGAAAACTCGATTTTCGAAAATCGAACCGAAATTAATCTTTTTTTTTTTTTTGAAAATTTTCAATTTTCATAACGAAAAGTTAAAAAAAAAAAAAGTACACAAATTTTATTCTCCCGCCTAAAATCACAAAATGTTTGACCACTCAAACTCTCGCCACCCACGTAAAATATTTAATATCTCTATTCCGTATTACCGACAGTGGATGTAAATTGTTGATAAAGTTGGGTCCAGACTTTGAGAAAAAAATAAAAAACAAATCACTGGCAAGATTGTTTCCACTTTTCCTGACCACATGACCAAGTTTAGACATCGGATAATTATCGACCATCAATCGATTTTTTTTACCCAGATTTTTTATTACTACAGAGGAAAAGTTACAAACTATTGAGAAAGTAAAAAAAAAAAATTTATAAATAGAATTTTTTTTTAATGAATTTCCCCTCTAGGATGAAATTAATGTCACGTGTGTCGACACAGCTTCCGTATTTTTTTTTATTTATCAGTCACAACATTAAGTTTGAAGCATACTGAAGAAAAGTCAACTTTCAGAGCTTTGTCAGCTAAAGAATTAATTTTACGACTTAAACACAAGAGACCTTTTTTGAAGGAAATTCAATTCTCTACAAAATTGTCTATGACCATTTTTACTCTATCTTCAATATTTTTTGTCAAATTTTCATTTTAAAAATTTAGAAACTTAAGATTTGTTTATTACCAGCAAAAAATTAAATAAATAAAAAAATATAAGTAGTGACATATTTTTTTTCGACCTCTTTCTTCATATTCTTTGTCTGAGATATATAAGTATATATGTATACAAAAATAGTATAAGATATAGGGATAACTTCCGCAGGATGTTAACGCACTCTCCGTAAAAAAGTTTTAGAAAATTAGTCAGTTATCAGTTACGCAGTTAAGTCACATGGTTTTTATATATTGTTTCCACTCAATTAACACGTTTAAATTTCACGTTACTTTATAGTAACCTGTTATGTTTGACAAGTTGAACGATGTAGGAAACACTGAGGTCAGTTGACATCCGAAAATTTTATACATGTCCGGAACAAAACAAAATAATTTTAGTTTAAATAATAAATGTTTTTTTTTGCCCTTCGACTTCCTAATCCTATTTTTGTACTTTCGGTCCATCGTATTTAACATAAAATCCAATAAAATCAATTAACACAAACGGATTGTATCGAAAATCACCCAATTCAAGTGTGGTCGCGTTCAAATTTTACTCTGAAGTTGATCCTGAGATTTATTAGACCCTTAGTGAGTCATTATAATCAAAATTTATTCAATTAAATCTATTGTAAAATAATGACAAATTTTTGTAATAACAAAAAATTTGCAACCGGTATTAAAAAGCCATAACAAATAATTACTCGGTTAAGTGGTGCCGTCATGCCCCAGTCTCTATATTTCTGTAAATCAATAGTTTACTAATAAATGAAAGTGGTTTTCAGTAACAATCAACTTGAAACGTTGCAAAAAAATATATACATCTATTCGAAAGGAAAATATGTAATGACTAATAGACTTGTGTGGAATATTTTTGAAATCTGTAGCGCCCAGTTCTGGGCAAAGATTTTTTTATGATAATTTTTATGATTACTGATGCAGAGAAAAAATGAATCTTTAAATTATTTATCTGTAAATTGAATACTATGTAATATACGTATATTTGTTTTGCTATAATAAGTATATGAGTGTGATGCTAATACGTTATACTTTTAATAACATGCGTCATATACTTGTCGAGGACTCATTGGCGAGCTCAAAAAATCGAAGAGATCCTCATGTATGGACACGTATCCTTAACAACTAATGAAGTAGATATTATAGCAAATGATACTATTGAGTTGTCAGTTATGAGCAATAAGTTGAAGTAGATGGACACGGATGCTATTCGAGCGATCAGCGACTCCATTTGTTCTATGATTTATTTTAAATTAAAACAATAAATTGAAAATAAGTTGAGATTATTTGAGGACTTTCGAACTTTTGATAATTTGAAATTTAAATTTCATTGATATTTTTTAAAAAATGTGGGAAAAAATATTTATTTTGTGTTTGATTGTGAATTTTTGTATGTGTGACAATATTGATAAAAGTGATGCAACACCAACTGATTTGGAAATTTTTCACAATGATATGGTAATTTGTATTTTATACGTGTACAATAAATTTATTTGTATAATTAATGTCCAGTTTTTAAACAGAAACAACTACTTAAGCTGTGCTTTCCTGATAAATTGAACCCTGCGGTTATAACTGTTGACTTGATTGACATCATGTTCGAAATTTCAATAAACGAAATGGTCAACGCGTCCATTGTTACGATCAATAATAACTTCAAGTCAACTATGATGAAATGGTACTATCCAAATCATCCTTCGTATATCGTATCAGCAGAGTCTGATAGAAAGCTAAGAGCTCTTCTTCACGAAATAAAATCGTCGATTATTTGGAACGTCGAGTCATTGGTTTTCGTTGTTGGTGAAAACTGTGGAAAGGCAATGAAAGTACTGAGGATGGTGTGGGATATTGAAGCCCTTGGATCATTTTACGTTTGTCGAGATCAAGTCAACAAAACTACGATGGTGTATACCTTTAACCCCTACACTGATAGAGCGCCGGAACCCTGGACTACAGTTAAGAAGAAAACGAAGGATAATCGATGGACATTGTATAGGCAGATATTTAAAAACGGTAGGTCAATGTATTCAATTTATAATTAATTTTTTATTAAATGATGCATTTTTTTCACAGATTCGAATTCGTGTCGAAGTTATCATTTTGACAAAACTCGGATTCTGGACGGTTATCCAGTAAAAGGTTATGCACGTAATTTTCTTGGCGATGTTTCATCAAACGAATTTCAACCTATACCACTCGATATGCAAGTAGGAAATCCATATTTCGTTTTTGAAAACATATTCTCAATGTTGAATGTCACACCGGTGATGCAATATTATGAAGTCGGTGATGTTCCACATTCTGTCAGAACTAAAAAATTATTTAATAATGATACTTACGATGTATGGATGGATTTAAAACCACTCGATCTACTGTATTACGAATATCTCGATATTATCCCTCTATACTCGGAAGAAGGCTTCACGATAGTAACAAACTCACATTCTATTCCAATTCTTGACGATATCATCGATAATATGTTCAGTTATCAAACTATGATACTATCAATCATTATTCTAATTAGTATTTTTATACTTATTTTAATCAATAATAAGTTCAATTTTGTCGAAACCTTTTTCGATATCTTGTTATTGGTATTGAATATGGGGATGACGACACGCATAGAACGTTTATTTATGCGTATCACTTTTCTATCCGCATCTTTATTTATATTGATGTTTAATCCGGCATTAGAGGGTCAACTCATGGCAATGCTTGCAAAACCAAGTTACCGTAGGGTTGAAAATTTAGATGATTTACATTCAAATAAATATAAAGTCTTCTTCGACGATAGAATTCGCGATTATATAGCCGACACAGAAATATGGTCAAGTGATTCTGATAAGGAATACTTGTACGAGCAATATATAGTTGATTTTGGTAAATGCTACGATTACATTACGAGAGAATATTCAGATCCGGTACGAACCCAATTTCTGATATTTGATTCACTCCCGTTCGATGATCTAGTTCCGATGAATGATTCACTTCCAGTCAATGTTTCTCATCTGATTAATGGTTCCCGTCCAATAAATATGTCAAGTCCGTTCAAGACTGTATATTCGGAATATATGTCGGTTACGAAAGATACTTTGGCGGCTTGTATATTTGCTTATAAGTTTCGAAATTCACTAGGTGACAATCTCTTCATATCAAAAGACTTATTATTTAAATCGTACAATGTGTTTATGAGCCGAAAACGTTGGAGTTTAAAAAACAAAGTCGATAAAGCAGCAATGAATCTTTTTGAAACAGGTCACATTCATTACGCCGAACGATTTGAACGTTATAAAGAAACAATAAGAAAAAAAAAATTAGCGGCTAGAATCGAATCATATAAAAGTGGATTTGATCAATTAGAGTTTGAAGATTTTCGAATCGTTTATCTTTTCGGTACATTGAGCTTAATGTGGACAATCACTGTTTTTATATTTGAAGTATTGTTCAAAAAAATGACGGAATCATATGACAAACGTTTACGAAAATTAGAAATGAAACGAATTAAACTACGGCGAAAATTAGCATTGATCAATAAACAAACTGCCGTTGCTGAAACGCGGGTTTAATTATTCGTATTGTTTTAATATTGCGTGACTTGTATGACTATAGCCGTTCATTGATTTTACTCAGTGTCATTTAATTAATTAACGGATATTTAAAATACTTATCAAAGACGGGTTCTAAAGGACGGGGTTCCTCGAATAAATGAGCCGAAGTTTTGAGTTTTAACTTGACATATATTCTAAATCAAATTTTTACAAAGAATTGATGAACCGATTTTCTAAGGATTCTACTTGCTGAACATCCGATATTATTAAATTACAAACGGTAAAAATTTTGTTTTCGTACAAAATTATTTAGTTTTTGATCATTAAATTAAATAACAAAAAATATTTGAATTTTATTTTATGAAGTTATAAATTGATATATTCCATTCTGCCCCTGCTGCCCTTGAACTGAGTAATTAAATATTGCGTGTTATGTTGTTTGACTGACATACTTATTGATTGATATTGTGTGTCGTTAAAATATTTGAAATTTTAATAAAATATATAAAGCTTGAAAATTTCTGATCGCTCATTGGCACAAAATTAAAAAATTATCACCAAGTTTGAGCTAAACGCTTCAATTCAAGAGAGATCATCCAAGAATTTTCAAAATCTAAAAAATATGTTAACAATCTAGTGTTTCATTTTCTCAAATTTCTAATGCGGACTAGCAAAAATTACTATATAGAAATAAAGTCATCTTCTTACAATTCTACCTAAAAATATGAATATTACGGAATCGCGGGAAAACTTCGACATTTTTTTAGGTTCAAACTTGGAGAAAATTTTTTTTTTATCATACCTTAATAAATTTTTGAACGGTGACAGTAAAAGTACAAATATCAAGACTTTGACAAGCTACCCTAATATATGCGTGAATTTTTTGAAGAAATTTATCTATCCACTAGTGATCAGCACAAAATAATATGTCTATTGTTGAATTATGATAATGTATCGATTCTAATACTTGTTACCTAATAAATAAAAAAAAAAAAAGAATAAACCAAAATTTGTATCAACGCTGTGATTAATAATTCCTTTAATTTAAGTCAAGTGAAATATTTTTCGTTAAATCTGTATTTCAGAATCCTCGGGGACCTGTTGGAATTCATGGTTATTCACTATTTTTCGCATATGGCATATAATGTTGCATACATGTATTTGTTTATTATTTGACTGATTGATGTGTGAAAATTTCCAGGATCAATACCTAAGATATTATTTTTTACTTAATCCCTTCGGAGTAAAATTGATTCCGTCGTTGAGAAAAAGGGCGGAGATATTGATATCATTTTTGAAAAAAATCCGCGGAGTAAAATAAAACAAATAAAAATTTTTGAATCGAATGATTGAATATCGTGTAACACCTCATAAATTAAGAAAAACAAATTTATTAATGATTTTGATGAAATAAAGACATGTGTTTATAAAATATAAATCTAATTTAACATTATCAAATTACGGATCGAAGCGGATGCGATTCAACATAAAATCTACATTGACAGTAAATAACTGGAAAAAAAAAAAATTTTTTTTTCAAATGTAATTTTTTTGGATAGATTTTACTTGAAGAAAAAAAGAAAAGTTTTGATAATTTCATCCAAATACGAATATGTTGCATAAATATTCCAAAATTAATTTGCTCAATTCTAATTACTGTAATACTTAAATTTTCCGAGTTGAACTAAAAATAACGAAAAATTTTAATATTTATTTTATGCATAAGTTTAAAATGGGCAATATATTTATTTTTTTCTGAAAATCGATTGGCTCTAATAGCAACATAATGCGCAGTTTTTAAAAAGAGTATGACTATGAACGCGAAATAGCATAAATAGTTTGAAATAAAAGCTGAAACATGTAACGCATCGATTGACAAAAGGACACGTATCCTTTCCCATTCCCACTGCATTTCAATATTTTATATATTTTCATTTGTTTATTTATTCATCTTGTCGTTAGTTACAGCTAAAAACTCGGAGAGAATAGACGCACGTATTCCGCAGATCATTTCGCGATTAAATATCTGACTTCATTAAAAAAAAATATTCTAATCATGATGATGTTCTTAAAGTTTATTTTTTTATGTTTAATATTTGTTAATTTCGTCGACTGCGATGACATCGAGGAGTCTCCAGAATCAACGAGTTTGTCAGTTTTTCACAATGATATGGTAATTTATTTATTGTTAATTATAATTTTATTTTAATTATAATCAAGGGGAAGGTTGGGCTGAGTGAAACATCATTTTCACGAAGAGAAAAAAAATTTTTTTTTTTTTTAATGGTTAGTTTCAGTTGGTATAAAAGGGTGAGCAAGTTGATCAATCCAGTCGATGCTGGAAATTCAAAATTTTCAATAAAAAAAAAAAATTTTCTTTTCAAGTGTTTGTTTCACTAGAGAATTTAAAAAATTTGATTGAGGGAAAATGAAACCAATTGTTAGAAAAACATTTTTTTTTTTTTAAATTAAATGTAATCATTGATTATAAGATATTAAATTGCTTATGCGATAAAAAAAAAGTAACTCATTTAAAGGAAATCTAAATAAAACTATAAGAATATGTGATCGTAAAATAATTCTTTGATTATAGTAATCGATGACTCGTTTAGTACTTATACTAAAAGTACTGAGCGTGCTCGCTTGAGTTGCATACAATTTCCATACCCGACCGTTAAATAAAAAGCAAGCACTCAGTAGTCTGACTATAGATTTACTAGTTAAGTGATTAATGACGAATAGTTTGCTTAATTGATTATTGAATTTTTAAACAGAAACAACTACTTGAGCTGTGCTTTCCGGATAAATTGAACCCTGCGGTTATAACTGTTGACTTGATTGACATCATGTTCGAAATTTCAATAAACGAAGTGGTCAACGCGTCCATTGTTACGATCGATAATAACTTCAAGTCAACTATGATGAAATGGTACTATCCAAATCATCCTTCGTACATCGTATCAGCAGAGTCTGATAGAAAGCTAAGAGCTCTTCTTCACGAAATAAAATCGTCGATTATTTGGAACGTCGAGTCATTGGTTTTCGTTGTTGGTGAAAACTGTGGAAAGGCAATGAAAGTACTGAGGATGGTGTGGGATATTGAAGCCCTTGGATCATTTTACGTTTGTCGAGATCAAGTCAACAAAACTACGATGGTGTATACATTTAACCCCTACACTGATAGAGCGCCGGAACCCTGGAGTAGAGTGAAGAAGAAAACGAAAGATAATCGATGGACATTGTATAAGCAGACATTTGAAAACGGTAGGTTAATGTATTCAATTTATAATTAATTTTTTATTAAATGATGCATTTTTTTCATAGATTCGAATTCGTGTCGAAGTTTTCATTTTGACAAATCCAGAAATCTGGACGGTTATCCAGTAAAAGGTTATGCATTTGATTGGTATGGCGATATTTCATCAAACGGATTCAAACCTATACCACTAAATATGCAAGTAGGAAATCCATATTTCGTTTTTGAAAACATATTCTCAATGTTGAATGTCACACCGGTGATGAAGTACTATCCGTTTAATGATATTCCACATTCTATTAGAACTAAAAAATTATTTAATAATAATACTTACGATGTATGGATGGATCTCAAACCACTGGATCTCCTTTATTACGAATATCTCGATATCATTCCTCTATACTACGAAGACGGTTTCACGATAGTAACAAACTCACATTCTATTCCAATCCTTGAGGAAATTGTCAACAGTATGTTTAGTCATCAAACTCTGATACTCTCGATTATTATTCTAACTAGTATTTTTGTACTTATTTTAATCAATAATAAGTTCAATTTTGTCGAGACCTTTTTCAATATCTTGTTACTGGTATTGAATATGGGGATGACGACACGCATAGAACGTTTATTTATGCGTATCACTTTTCTATCCGCATCTTTATTTATATTGATGTTTAATCCGGCATTAGAGGGTCAACTCATGGCAATGCTTGCAAAACCAAGTTACCGTAGGGTTGAAAATTTGGATGATTTACATTCAAATAAATATAAAGTCTTCTTCGACGATAGAATTCGCGATTATATAGCCGACACAGAAATATGGTCAAGTGATTCTGATAAGGAATACTTGTATGAGCAATATATAGTTGATTTTGGTAAATGCTACAATTACATTACGAGAGAATATTCAACTCCGGTACAAACCCAAACGCTGATATTTGATTCACTCCCGGTCGATGATCTAATTCCGATGAATGATTCACTTCCAGTCAATATTTCTCATCTAATTAATGATTCCCGTCCATTAAATATGTCAAGTCCGTTCAAGACTGTATATTCGGAATATATGTCCGTTACGAACGATACTTTGGCGGCTTGTATATTTGCTTATCGGTTTCGAAATTCAATAGGTGACAATCTCTTCATATCAAAAGACTTATTATTTAAATCGTATAATGTGTTTATGAGCCGTAAACGTTGGAGTTTAAAAAACAAAGTCGATAAAGCAGCAATGAATCTTTTTGAAACAGGTCACATTCATTACGCCGAACGATTTGAAGGTTATAAAGAAACAGCAAGAAAAAGAAAATTAGCTGCTAGACTTGAATCATATAAAAGTGGATTCGATCAATTAGAGTTTGAAGATTTTCGAATAGTTTATCTCTTTGGTACATTGAGCTTAATGTGGACAATCACTGTTTTTATATTTGAAGTATTGTTCAAAAAAATGACGGAATCATATGACAAACGTTTACGAAAATTAGAAATGAAACGAATTAAACTGCGGCGAAAATTAGCATTGATCAATAAACAAACTGCCGTTGCTGAAACGCGGGTTTAATTATTCGTATTGTTTTAATATTGCGTGACTTGTAGGACTATATCCGTTCATTGATTTTACTCAGTGTGACATTTGGATGATTAACGGATATTTGAAATACTTTTTGAAGACGGGTATACAGCACGAGGTTCCTTGCATAATTTAGTCAAAGTTTTTCTTGTCAATGAAGTATTAAGTTAACAAAATAATTAAACATTTTTCAAACAATTTTCTAAGTGTTTGATCTTGACAGCATCTGATATTATCAAGTTTCCAACCGTAAAAATTTTGTTTTAACCCAAAATCATTTAGTTCGTGATCATGAAATTGAATAACAAACAGTACTTGATGGTTTTTATTTTATGAATTTTTATATTGATATATACCGTTGTACCCTTGCTGTCCTCGAACTGAGTAATTAAATGTTGCGTGTTGTGTTGTTTGACTCATATATTAATTGATTGATATTGTGTGTTGTTAAAATGATCGACTTTTTAATAAGATATATAAATTCCAAAATATAAATCGCTTGTTGGCACAAAGTTACAAAATTTTGACGTTCTGCACTGAGAGAAAAAAGTGTATATTTCAAAGTTAAATTTCTTAATTTAAATATTAGTTTACTTAAATAGTGTCAAGAAAATATTTTCTTAATTTTAGTAAAAATTCATTGTCTGTAGAAATTTATGAGTAGATTTAAACAATTGTTATGAAGATAAGAAATAGTATACTTCGATGTAGTAAATTTTTTCTTGTTTTTAGTATTATGAGTCAACTAAACATGTTTACTTGAATTTAATTTTTTTTCTCTCAGTGTGCATGAAGTAAATTGGATGTAATTTTCATTAAGACTGTTTATTCCCATATGACTGATATGGTCGCCATATACATATATGTTCAGTAGAATGACCCAAGAAAACCAACAATTTTTTTTTTTTTCGAATAATGAAAATTTGTTCGTTCAACTTCAATTTCGACAATTCAAAAATTAATTGAAATTTGGATTTTTTTTTGTTAATTTTCTCTTCCTCGTGACAGCAATAGTTTATATTTGTAGAAATCATCTATATGCCGAAAATTTCAGCCCAAAATTTAAATATTTCAAAGTCGCTTAAGAATTTCGAATGTTTCCGAGTACTTTTGGATATTTTCGAGTGACTCTTAAATATTAACATTAAGGCTTCTCGATTTTTTCACCATAAATTCATATCACAATAAATAAAAATAGAACCTCAAAAGTAGAACAAATGAGTTATTTACATACTTTTTTAATTCAATTGTTAGTTTTTTTTTGGTTATTCAATTCTCACTTAATATTATTGTTTATGCCTATCTAGTATATTTTTAGTTATACAAAAGTTATAGTTTAGTGAAATGATAAAAGAGTAATACAAAAATAAAAAAATGAATTTCAATTATTAGTTCCATATTTTGAGTTGATAATCAAAATTTTCAGCGACTTAAAAATCTAAATTTTGAGCTAAAATTTCCATCATGATATTGATTTTACAAATGGAAAATATTTCTGCCACCAGAAAGAAAAATTTCAGCAAACCGAAATTCGAATTTCAATCATTATTGAAATTTTCGAAATTCTTGATACCCCTAAAAAATTTTCAAGCTGATTTTTAGAGAGGGTTCTCAAAACATGTTAAACCAAAAAATTTTCATATGAGACTCGAAAAATAGTAGTCGGTTTTCTTGAGTCACCCGAATGATCATAAAAGAAATTAATGAAATTGTTTACTTATTGAAGAAATAAATAATTTAAGTCTAAATGTGTCATTTTTCATCATTTTCAAGTGTTACCTTTTGTCCCTGAGCTCCTTAATTACACAAGTTTATGATATGAATATATTAATTGATATGATAAAAGAAAAAAGTATCCAAGTACGACAAGGAGGAATAAGATAATCGGAGGTTAAATATAAGGAAACGCCTTCAGCTGTGATTCCTTCCTTTCTTTAGCCCTCGACCTCTTACAACTAAATTTCAACGTTTCTCGTCATCCTGTTAAGCAGCACATATAACACGCGACTATATAATAACACTGGATAGGAAGCCTTATCTGTATATATTTATATATGTATATAAAATATACACTTCCGGAATAAATGAAATTCACTCTTAACCAACGACTTTAAGGCTAAATGTACGTTGTATCACGTATATTTAATACATAATAAATATATATATATATATACCGATGAGGTCTATTGTTAAAGAAAAAATTTTAAACTCGTTTCTCATTTCGTTTTCGCTTATATTCAATTTCATTTGAATTTTATTTAAAATATATTCACGATTAATTTATTCGTCATTGAATCAAACGATATGTGCATTTGCTTATTTTGGGTTATGGTTACGATGAACTTCATGAGGTATATAAGTGTATTAGTTAGGTATGGTAACGAGAATAAGGATTGAAGGGAAGAAGGAACCAGTCTTGGATGTCTCAAAAATTTAACGACACGTGCCAACGGAAATCCCGGTATGGACTAAATATAAATTTGTTATACGCGTATGTATAAATACTAAATCAGTACGGGGTGTGTTATGTCCAGAGGTAAGGGTGTGTTTTTAATGTTATTTTTAGCTATTTTTATAAATACGAAGAAGAAAATAACTTTAGAAAGCTGCTAAAGTTGTTTGTTTATTTATTTGTCTTTCATTTATTTTTAAATTAATTTATCTCAAGAGTATTCAGAACATAATATATAGATTTATAAATATATGTATAGGGGAAGGTAGGTCAAAATTAGACACTACTTTTTAAAGAGAAAAAAATTATTTTTTATAAATGTTTGTCTACAGTCGTTAGAAAAAAATATGGGGAATTGGTCACTTCAAATAGTGCGACCATTTCGAAATTTTGACCAAAAAAAAAATTGTTTCGTTTTTATTATCCAAATTATTTTGTAAAAATTCGGCAAAAAGTTGACAGATAAAATGAACTTTGAAAAAAAAATATTTTCTTGGTCAAAATTTTTAAATGTTCGCACCACTGAGAATGACCAACTTACCCCGCACTTTTTTCCAGAGACAATACAAACATTTACAAAAAAAAATTTTTTTTCTCTTTAAATGGTGTCTCATCCCCCCCCCCCCCCAATGAATGCTCATTTTTAATTATAAAAAAAAATTGGACCAAAAAAATAAGTCAATTTTTTTTTAAGTTTTAAATTTTCTCAGTGAAAAGTTTAAAAAAAAGAAAAGGGTGTACGAGACCACAGCAAACTTCCTTTTATATTTCCTTTTCTTTTTGAAAAGGTCATTGCTCTGTCCCCTCATACATATGATCCGGATCAAATTGCTGTATAGTAACGAATTTACAGTACACCCCTATAGTATAAATAGCAAAATTAACTATCAATATATATATATATATATATATATATATATAAAATATATATAGATATCAATGTTGCTATTCATTATATTTGGTACGCCCACATATTCAATTTAAATAAATTTCTCAAATATATATATATATATATGAATGTGCAAATAATGAAAAAAATTTTTAAATCAAAGTAAAATTATTTGATGAAAAAGAAAAAAAAAATTGATAAGTCTCAATGATAATTTTTCAAGTCTGTTGCAAATCGCAGTGAGGTATATCATAGTGTCCTGATCAATGTATGTATTCTTGACATATGTGTAAATTCACCTCGTTGAATTTAATACAACTCATGTCGTATAAAAACCATATGAACACATATGGAGTGTAAGGGCATAACGTAAACGTAAAATGTGAATATTGCCACCTGGCACAACTCTATATATATATATATATATATATATATATATATGTATACCCGCCTATCAAATATATGTGTATTCACCCCTCGTCGACTCTTGAAGTGAATATACACCAACACTAGGTTATTCATGTACACATGATTACAAGTCAACCCCCTTGGACTTGTGGCTCGTGCCGTCATGTGCTTACATAAAAATTGGAATAATGACTACGGGAAAAATAATGAAAATAAATTTTTTTTTTTATAGAATTACTTTTTTTCATTTTTTTAGTTTGTTAAAATAAGCATTTTTTAAAATTATTGATGTTAATTTTTTTGCCAAATTTAATAAATTTTTAATTATCACGAGTAAAAAAATTTTCATTTTCGTTTTTTAGAAAAAAGCTTTTTTTTCCTAGAACAGTTGATTTTAGGGCAAATGAGCAAAAGATCTTTTTTTGAGGAAATTTAATGTCCTACAAAATAGTTCCTGTGCGATTTTACGATATCTCTGATAATTTTAATGTAAATTGTGTTTTAAATTTTTTTAAATCGATAGGAAATGCATAATCTTTTTTGCGAAGAAAATTTAATTGAAACGGAAAAAGTATCAAAGATACGAAGAAATTTTATATAAACAATTTTGTAGGAAATCAAATTCTCCACAAAAAAGATCTAATTGATAATCCCTTCAAAATCAATAGTTTAGACGTCAGATTAAATTTTCTATCATTTATCGAAAATTTCGATAAACAAAATTTTCTACACGAATTTAGTAAAACGAAATAACGAAATTAAATAAACAAATACTGAGATAAAGATAAAATATAAAAATATATGTTTCGAAATTAAATAAGAAAATTTCAATCTCCTTTTTATTGTAACAAAAAATAGATAAAAGAAACCCAACGAAAATGAAAACAATACTTTTGAAAGTAAAAATATAGAAAATTTATATATATATATATATATATATATATATATATATATATGCATTAAAAGTGAATGTCATCGACACGCATGAAACCGTATCGTAACGGGCACGTGCCGCCGTTACAAATAACCTCAAACCTTTTCTCCCCCACGTCCACTAAATATCGTCCATTATTTCCTATTCGTTACATATTCAAATAAATCACCATTAGAAAAAATAAATAAATTTATAACGACATAAAAATGATCAATATTTGCAACCGATCAATCACTACACGCATTTTTATTTGAATAATCCGTAAATTTTAAATAATAATGAAAAAAAAATTTTCTTTTCCAAATAACCAGAGCCGGAATCGAACACTAGACTTTAGGGTCGAAGACTTTTTGAAAAATGTTTCCATTATTTTTATTTCAAATTGATATTATCTTGATTTTATCATTGCAATGCCGTTGACCCGATATTTAATAGATCTATTATATATATTCAGTAGTAGATAGATCTTATAAATGGTGACTAGTGCAGCTAAAGGAGGAAAGCTAAAGGCATGTAAGTAGACTGTCAGTTGGTCGTATAGAGGTAAAGGTGAAAAGGTAGAAAAAGGTATACAAGTAATGTAAGGAAATAGAGACCATGTGTCGTCGACTCGTCGTGTTCATTAGTGAAACGAAACAGGTGAAAACTACCCCGGCGTAACGAAAAAATGCATAAGCATCAGGTTATTGCATTAACAATTGTTGTACTAGGTTTTAACGTTTATTTATTATTATTATCACTATTTTTTTTTTTATCTCAAACAAATCCTGAGAAATTAGAAAAAATTTTTAAATGATTCGAAATCGCGGCTTTGAATAAATTTTATTTTTGGCTTTCATAAAGGACAATATTTTGATACTCGGTTATATATTTTGTTTCTAGAGAAAATGAGAGATAAGTTTGAGTGTGTTCTAGTATGGACATAGAGAATTAATTGTTTGTCGTGACGTAAAAAAATTAAGGAAAGAGGAGAGGATGGAAAAATTTGGACGAACGCAAATTATTTTTGTGTCAATAAAATAAAAATTTTACAATTGATATTAAAAAAATTTTCATTTTTAGGAAACTGAAGTTTTCAAAAAAAATTTTTTTTTCTTTGGTTGCAGCGAATTTGAAAATTTATATAGAAAACTAAACAAAAAATATAAATTTTATGAAAATTTTGAAAAAATGACTCAGAAAAATTTTGCAGTTTTTTTCTAAATGGCACACGCGATTTAATTTTTTTTTTTCGAAATATATGACAATATAAGAATTTATCAAAAATATTAAAGTTAGATTTTGACATCGATTAGGATTAAATTTAAATATATCTACTATAGAATATCAAAATTAATTTATATATATTGTCATATCTTATATATTTAAGATCAATAAGTTTGATAAATCACAAAATCAATGGATCAATAAATTGATTCATTATTAAAAATATAAAATAAAGGATTAAGAGATTTGAGTCTCCCACTTTGCAACGGTTTGAAAAATTTAAAAAACTTGTTCGGGGGGTCTCATGTGGTAGTTTTTTAGTGTGTAGCACCCTCTAGTATACACTACTCTCTTTACCAGTGTATAGTGTAGGGTGTAGGGTGTAGAGTAGAAGATAGTAAAATAAAATGAAATGAAAAGAAAAGAATGAATCACGTACGCGTGTCATGTGTATATATATGTGGATGTATAACGTACTCGGGCTTGGCGGTTTTACTCCCTATGGGTCATGGACACATGGGGGTATTTGTGAATATTGTAGTTTATCACCCCTGCATGCCAAATATCTCGTTCCAGAGAGTGGACCGAAAAAAATCGAGCTAACGAGTTATTGTTAAAATTTTTTTTATTTTTCGAACTATCAATGGCAATTGATAATTCTGACGATTAATGCCGAGCTTGATGATCAGAACGAATTGATTATGTGGTTTAGTTTGAGCAAAAATTACTAGAGTTAGGAATTTTTGAATTATTGGCGGGAAAATATTCAAATAAAAAATAATTTATTGTCTTGGATTTTCTGGCTGAACCGTCAACTTGACGGATAATTTGCAAAATACCTTTTTTATAGAGAATTTAATTTCCTACAAAAGTGTTCATGTACTAATTTACGATATCTTTGATAGTTTCATGAGAATTTGAATTTTAAAGTTGGGAAGTCAAAAAATTTTGATTTTTTTCTGTATTGCGAATTTTGAATTAAAATTTTGGAAAAAGTATCAGATATGAAAAAATTGTATAGAAATGAATTTGTGGGAAATTAAATTTTCTATAAAAAATGTCTAATTAATGATTTCGTTAAAATTGATTATTTAGGCGCTAGATTTAATTAATCAGTTTCATAATCAAATTTAAAAAAAGACATTATTATTTTTTTTTCTCATACTAATGAGTATCCTGAATTAAAATTCACAGATCAATTAATTTCCCATCGAATAATTTAATTAAAAAAAAAAAATCTAAGTGACTACATAAAAATTTTTTTTTCGAAAATAGTAAAATTTATTAATATGAAAAATCATAATAATTATAAATTAAATATTTAAAAAAAAAAACCGACGACATATTTTTACAAGACAATTCCCTTTAATTAATTGACATAAATGTCGTTGCAATAAAAGAAAAAATATAAAAGAAATTTATTTTCATTGTGGGTGTACATATTCTGCGGTCATATTGTTGACAAGCATTTAATACTTTTATTCCCAAACAATCCATCGGCTTAAAACGTTGGATAGTTTTATACACCGTCATTTATTTTGTATTAAATATTTAGACTCAAATACCGGTTGAATAAAAGTATCATTAAATTAGTACGTATTTTGGCGCCACTATGCACCGTCACCATATGGCCCCATGCTCTAGTACAATATAACTTTATATATATATATAAATATATAGATCCATAAGCAACGGGTGTTTCGTGCTCATCAGGGCGCGACTATCAATGATGAGAAACGTGCTACTAATTATACTATTATTATTATTTATATACATATGTCTCTTATTATAGTAAACCCTATTAATATATACATACTTTACATGTATTAATTATTTAAACATAAGATAATATACTCTGAAAATTTATACTGTAGGTTAATTGATAAGCAATTTTTTGA
The DNA here is from genome assembly GCA_964016945.1 of Microplitis deprimator. Classification (NCBI taxonomy): domain Eukaryota; kingdom Metazoa; phylum Arthropoda; class Insecta; order Hymenoptera; family Braconidae; genus Microplitis; species Microplitis deprimator. Next base: position 4,804,348 of record OZ024707.1, on the reverse strand, counting down.
ATTCCCGCTAAAAAAATTGAAACTTTTCAAAAAAAGGGAAATTATTTTTTTTTTTTATGGTGGGTAAATTTTGCGCTTAAAATTTCTTTAGTTCGAATTTGAGTATAATTTGAAGTTGTGCAGAATAATTTGGCAGTTTTTGAATTAGTGAATTTTTGAATTTCAATATTTGGTAAAAATATCGGGAGTGAAACTTTATCGCTCTAGTAAGAAATTATAAAAATTATTTTTTAATGATTTAGATTTTTTTGATAATTCAAAAACTGACGAATAATTTGAATTCTTTGAATCGAATAGAAATATTCGTTTCGATTTGAATCGAATACTATTCGCACACTTCTAATTGGACGTAGATAAGCAATAATTGTCATCCCTCAATAAATTGATTTTTGATATTTTTGGGCCAAATGATTCCTTAGTAACTAAAAAATTTTTTCCGAGTGGTTTGGCGGGAAAAATTTTTAAATCATAAAATAAAAAAATTGTCGACAAATAAATTATCTGGGATAAAACTTTTTGTAAAATCGAGTTAAGAGGGAGTTTAAATACTAGATTGCAGAGGGCCAGTAATTAACTATAATTAAAATTCAAGTAATTTGCTACGTTATTGCAGCAAATAATAAATAAACTTTTCTTATTACAAGTTTATAATTTTTTTTTAATTAACTTTTTACGTTACAATATTTCTGCTGTAATTATTTTAGCAGTACAGTGTCGTTACTTGAGATTAATTGGATTTAATAGACAAGTATGATTAGTAATTTTGAAAAACCGAGTCAAGTCTTATGAAACTTTTTTTAAAATTATATCGGCTATTTTATATTTCGTAATACAAAATTTTGGTTCATTTTTTATGGATCTGCTTATTTTAGATCCTCAAACTATTATATTTTTTTTTGAACATTTATTAAAAAAAGCACATGGGAGCAATTTGGGCTCGAATAATTTCGATAAATTTTATTAAAAATAGTTTTCAATTTTCGAACCCAATTTTTTTAAAATGACGTCTATGTTAGTTGTCATACTATTGCTTATCTACGTCAAGTTAAAAGATTAAAACATAACTTTTGTATAATGATTCAAACGGTTTAAATTGAAATCACACCGGAATTTTTCTAACCGTTTTTGTCATACATAATTTCTGTTAATTTTTGCACAAATTTTTTACTTCACGGCCTATAATTTCTTTTCGTTACCGATGAGAGAAAAAAAATATTTATTTCTTTTTAATGGTTAAATTTATGCCAAAGTAGAGTATGTATAATAATAAATAAAATAAAAAAATATATTTAGGATGAAAGAGAGCGTTCATTGCGAAAAAGGGACTGAGAGAAGACAATTTTGTCTAAAATTTGCATATCCCGTAGGGCCAGTAAGGCAGGTCGCGACAACATTCTTTTTGAGTCTGATATATATATATATATACATATACATATACATATACAGAACCCTCCAACGGTCGCAAAACGAATTGCTAATCAACTTTTTTATTTTACATTTATTCTTAAAATTATTCTGTTATATTTAAAATTTTTTATTTGAAAAAAGAAACAAAAAAAATTCAATAAAAAACTTTTTTAAATTTATTTATCTATTTAAATAAATCTATCAAATTTATTCACTTTAATAAGTTTTACAAAAGCTAACCCCACTTTTTAAAAATTAATAAAAATGAATTTTTTTAATATTGATATCAATAAAAATTGATAAATTATCAGTGATTTCGTTAAATTCACTTTTATTTTAATAGAAAAAAATTTAATCCTTATTTCAATCCAAATATTTTCCCCGTAAGAAATCATCAAAAATTCGAAGTGACGATTTTTGAGATCGAACTGTATATATTTAGATTCGATAATAATTTCATATAATTAATGAATAGATTAAAGTTCCGAGTACAGAATTAACATGAATAATTATTAAGAAAATTAAAAAAAATTCATGATAAATTAAAAAATTTTTTCTGATTAAATAGTCAAGTGTAAATAATTATTCTCATACCTATACATATATTTATAAATGTATAAGTGTGACTATAGTTTATTTATATGTTATATTTATAGGTATATGTATATATGTATGTATATACATCCGTTAGGTGAAAAATTCGTTGGGCGCGTGCCGGCTGCGACTCACCCCTCGTACAGAGCACCGGCGTACTTGTACACACACATACGCACACAATTCGGTCTTTGGCACGTTGGTACCGAAAGACCGGCCTTACTCATTCCAAAAGTAAAGTAGTAAAGCAACCCCCTGTCTACCAAAGAGCAGCCCGTCTGTCTACTATCACCGTTGCCCTTAAAACGTGTCGCCAATTGTACTTTTTATCGATTTACTGTATGCGATACTTGATACCATAAGCAAAAGACGTTTACTTGTTAGTACGTATTATAAATGTATATACTTGTAAAGATATATAATAATTATTATTTTTAATTGATCTAAGAAAGCACTTTTTTTATTTAAAAGTTGTATGCAATTCAAATAATTGATAATGTCAATCTAGTAAAATGAAGTGTCAAAAAATTATAATTTAAATATTATTAATTAGTGATTATTTAAAAAGTAAATTTTTGTTAATTATAAGTTTAAAGATTTAGATTTTGTAAAAATATAAATTTATTTTTGATGAATAATATTTCTGTTATTGATATAAATTATTTAAAAAATGAATTATTGTAGTATGGTAATAATAACATTTATATGTATATATAAATATATATTTTAATATTTTTTATTAATTATTGTTATTATTTAATAATGTTATAAAATATAAATTAGTTTGTAATTTATTTAACAACGTAAAAGTATTGATGAGTAATGCTGTTTACAAATACGTCAATTCAGACAATTGTTATGCAGAAAAAATAATTAATATTAATTAACTGATTGATAATTATTGGATGTTTATGTTTTACTGATTATTGCAAAGACGAAATTTAAATAAACATCATTTATAAGTATAAGGAGGACTTTTTTTTATTGCGATAATTTATTATTTAAATGTACGCTCGAGGTTTTTTTTGTGATTTAATAATTATTATTTATTTTTAAAGTTAGATTTTGGAGATAAATGGACATTAATAAGTTGAGATGATACTTTTGTTGACGGCGTTATTTTTTTTAAAAAACCATTAAAAATTTTAAATTGATAATTTTTTCTTAAATTTTTTTAGCAGATTGCTGTTGATTAGTCAGGAGTTGCAAGTGATTATATATCTAGATTTATAATCAGCGATGTGTTTTTTATTTAACGATTTTTAAATTCCGTTAGTAATTTTGTTTTATAATTTTTTAAAAATTATCTATATTTATTTATTAATTTAATCGTCAGTGGACTTTGATGATATGTAAAAATTTGTGATAGAAATAAATCTCACGGGCACTTTAAAAATTAAATAAGAATATTTTTCACATGGTCCATAAAAAGAATGTGCGCCCGAAACGTCCGTCAGAGCAACTTGTTTCATATCCATAAACAAATTCAAAATGAGAAAGAATAAAAGTAAAGTAGTCGATTTTTTATTTAACAATAGACGATATATAGAACGCTGTGGCCCTACATACCCGTTTCTTTTTTATTCCCAACTCTACTTCACTTCAATAACTTAAAAGCCCCGTACTGGAATATATTTTGACCAGTTTGTCTTTTGGGGGTGCTTGTGAGACTCTTCAGGACCAGGATGATTTTATGTTAAGTGACCACACCCCAATCTATACATATACATATATATATATATATATATATATATATATATATATATATATATACTCTTTACTATTCTATATACTATTATATACCTAACGTTTGAAAAATATATTTACATAAAATATTTGCGAACCAAAACCAGCATTCTTTACATTTTTTTTTTTTGTTCGAAAAAATTACTTCTTAATTAATTCAAATATTGTTATAATCAATTAATTTAATAATCATCAGAGCAAAAAAAAAAAAAATATATATATATATACATATGTTGTACGCCTTATGTTAAAGAATGTATTAAATAATCATAAAAAATTTTTTTTTTTAAAAAGATATGATAGAAATGATAATAAATATACTAGATAATAGATAAGTCAACGCCCTTAGTTTTTTTTTATACGAACAGGTGAATAAACGACACCATAAGGTGTATTTTCATTTTATATATATATGAGTGGATATTATATATACAAGATTGTGGCACGCGTTCCATTTTTCCGTTAGACCTATGAGTTCATTCAGCCAAGCGAAACTCTTTTTCTTTTTTTTTTATCACTCATTTCTTCATATATCTGGTTTTCAATTGTTCAATTTTTTTAATGAGGACACATATTTTTTTAATGGTTATTAATATAACATTTTATAACAAAATATATAAGTGATAAATATAAAATTTTGCGGCAAAAATAAAATTGATTTTTTCAAAACCGGGATTCGTAATTTTGAAAGATTTTTTCTTTTTGTAGATTGGAATTAATTTGAAATAAAATAAAATTTATAATTACTAATATATGAGATAATTATTTAAATAAACAGATTAATTTTTAATCGCTTTGAATTATTATATAATCGATTATTCAAGTTGCGAGTATTTAAAAAACTTCGCTTTTGTAAAGTTTAAATACCCGGACCTTTAAATCGGCAAACGATTGGGGCAGTTAGGTATAGATGTATTTATGTATGAGACCCGAAAAAAGAGAGAGAGATGATATGAAAAGGGAGCGAAAATAGTGACAAAAGGTTGACGAGAAAAGAATATAGAGGATTACCCCTTTGAGACTAAGATGAATAAAGGTTTTGTTATAGTTTTTTTATTTGGAGTAAAATTGTCAAGACTCAAGACTGAGAAATTTTTTACTATAATTTTTAAATTACTGGTTAGATCTATGAGAAAAGAAAAGATCATTTTAAAAATTTTTTTAAATAAATTAATTATTTCATTTTCTCACGCATCCACATGTTAGGTACTGGCATTTATATATTAGTTGTATCTAAAATACGTGTTTAACCATTTTCTGACCGTTTATATATCCAGTAGAAAATTTAACAAGACCTAGATCACTACCAATGTATTTGACTAGATCTTGATGGAGAAAAAGTGGAAACGGCTGAACAAGTTACTCAGTGTCTTGAGATTCGTCTCTCGATAAATCGACGTTGAGAGCTCAAAACAAAAAGATTAAAGTATGGGACTTTTGAATTTGTAGAAATAACCAAGGTCGTTAGACACCAAATTTATTTCGGGAACGAAATCTTAGACTCTGCTTGATGCTGTCTGGAGAAAGGAAATTCTCATTTCCTTTGTCGAATTTTAAAAAGTTTTAAATCACGAGGTGATACTTTATGGGGCGGACTAGTAGTATAGCGAAAAAATTTTTTCAACAAAACGATTTCTCTTGATTTGACACACCGAAGAAAAAACAATGTCGAGGTCCTTATGCTGACTAAGAGACCACGTGGCCATACATTTTTAAGAATGGCCACGTTGAGAATCTTAAATACTCCCATTTATTAATTATTATAATAATAATAAATTTACAAACAATATAGAAGGCGTAGAATGGGGGCGTTTAGGAAATAATGAAAATTTGTACGCAGAGAAAATTAAATGAATCAAAATTTACCAAAATTCGATAACTACGAAACAATTCAATGAGATTTAAATAGTCCACAGTCATATCGCTAATTATAAAAAAAAGTACATTGTAACAACAAATTTTACATGGCACAATAAAATAAATTACGTTGCCCAAAAAATAATTCCACCAAATATTTGAATGCAATCCCGGGAAAAAATAATTCAGATGTACGGAGATCCAATTTTTTCATTATTTCAATCTATGTAGATCTATGACCTACGTAGATTGAAGCTAAAAGAATGGCAAACTATCAATTTGTGAAAATTCAGAATTTCGATTTGAAATAAATTTCAGTATCTTGAAAAAAAAATAAGATCTAAGATGTTCTACATGAATTTCATCAAATCTTAATAGATTTAATGACATCAAGTAGATATAAAATTAAAAAAAAATTGGATTTCAATTGATCTAATCAGATCTTAAATCTAAATTATTTTTTCCGGGATCATCAAACTTTCACAACTAAATTTCAATTTAAATAAAAAAAAATGTTCTGCGTTTCCGTCACAAGTCAACTGTGTCCATTAACCTTTAGCTACTTTCGCATATATTTAACTCCACATTCTTATCTTGATATTACCTAATATCAAAAAAACTATTTCCTTACAAAATCCTGCCCTTGAAAAACTAAAACCATTCGATTGTCAATTTATAAAAATATATAAAAGTAAAATATCAACAGCTGATTGTAACGGTCTCTAGTATTAAAAAAAAAAAAACGGGGGTAGGTCAGTGCCCCAAAAGGGCACAGATTTTTGCGTGTACTTAACAGATACACGCCCCTACAGATGTTGGCACGAGACCTTTTTTTCATTTTTATTTATTTCTTTTCAACACATACATACATAAATATAACGATCAGTACCTCAAATATAAATACTTGCGAAATATTAAGTTTGTGTAAGTTTTTACTGTCAAAAAGGGGCCTAAAATCTTTCTCTCTCTATCTCATTCCCTCTCTCTTGTATCCATTCATAATGAAAGGCAGGTGAGCACCTGGTCCATCTTAACCAGCACGAGCTACTTGCCTCTAAGTTAGGTAAAGAATCCCAAAAGGTTCTCAATTATCCTTTTCAGTCCTTCAGTCCTTACATCACAATGCATTCATAAATTTATTATGCACAGTAACATTGAACATAACAAATTTATCTATATGTTAAATGTAAATTAACCAAAATAATAAAGTAAGTGTAAATTCGTCAACTTCTTTATTTAAACCCTTAAACACCCGACCCTAAATATTAAGGACCCAAAGGTCTTATAAATTCAAAAAATTATTTACTGGCCATTAGAAAATTTTTAGAATTTGGAATTAATTTTTATGTCAGTTAAATTTTTTTTTAAATTATTTAATTTTTATTTTAATTAATATTTAGCTGAGCAATTAATTAATTGGGCGGTTAAGTTTTTAATTATGGATTGGATTTAATGATCAGTGTATAAATTTTTTTTTTTTTTTGTTTAAATATGAATGGAGATAAATAATGACGGAAATGAGAATCACTGAAAATATTAAGAAGGCAGACGTTTGAGAACCGAGGTCTCAAGGACGGGGAATCCCCTTACTAAATCTACCTTAACTTTAACATAACTTTCGTTACGGTTATACTCTATTTAGTTTAACTGCCGATTTAAATGGAGATAAAAATTTAAAAAAAAAAAAGTGTTTACTAAATTTTAGGTAAGTGGAAAATTTTTTTTTGCGGTTTTTTTAAATATTATATAGTCGCAGATAAGCCATAACGTGTAAGCTTCAAAAAAATTGATTTTTTTTACACGGAGTAATTATTCTTGTTCGAAATTTTATGGTGTCATAGTAAAACCGTTCATGTTGGTCAGCTTACGGAAATTTAAATAAACACTTGCAAATTTTACTATGGCCGTAGTAATTTTTGTAATATTTTTATATCTATTTCTGTCAGCTGACCAACATGATCGGTTTTATTATGACACCATAGAATTTAAAAGAAGAATAATTTCACCGTGTACCCAATGATCCCTTAGTAAGTAAGAAATTTTCCTCGAGTAGTTTGGCGTTAAAAAATAGTAGTTTATATATCGAGTGCAATTTCGAGTGTATGAGACGCGAGTTATGACGATTCCCATACGAAAAAATATATCCAGGAATATATGCTGGCAGAATAGCATACATATGACAGTACTAAAGACATAAGCCGGATATATATACTGATAAAAAAGTTGAGTTGATTCAAGAGAAAAAATCTTGAACCAAGAATTCCATTTTGAAGAAAATGATTTTCTTGAGTCAAGAGAAAAAATTCTTGAGCCAAGAAATTATTCTTGCGTCAAGTAAATTTCTCTTGGTTCAAAAATTTTTTCTCTTGACTCAAGAAAATCATTTTCTTCAAAATGGAATTCTTGGTTCAAAATTTTCACTCTTGAATCAAGTCAACTTTTTTATCAGTGTACTATTTTGCCGGGATATATATTTTTTCGCGCGGGTTTACTAACGAGCTGGTGGTGAGTGCCTACAAACGCAACTGAAAATTATTTTTTGCATGGCTGAAAACGTCACAATTTGAACGATTAGGAATCTTTATTACCCGCTGCTATATCTAATATTTTTAGCTGTCGACTATAGGCGCTAAAATGACAAGAAATAAAAAAATTATCGAGGAATAAATTATCTGGGATAAAACTTTTTGTAAAATCGAGTTAAGAAGGAGTTTAAATACTAGATTGCAGAGGGTCAGTAATAAACTATAATTAAAATTCAAGTAATTTGCTACGTTATTGCAACAAATAATAAATTTTCTTATTACAAGTTTATAATTTTTTTTTAATTAACTTTTTACGTTACAATATTTCTGCTGTAATTATTTTAGCAGTACAGTGTCAAGTTACTTGAGATTAATTGGATTTAATAGACAAGTATGATTAGTAATTTTGAAAAACCGAGTCAAGTCTTATGAAACTTTTTTTAAAATTAGATCGGCTATTTTATATTTCGTAATACAAAATTTTGGTTCATTTTTTATGGATCTGCTTATTTTAGATCTTCAAACTATTATAATTTTTTTTTTGAACATTTATTAATAAACACATGGGAGCAATTTGTGCTCGAATAATTTCGATAAATTTTATTAAAAATAGTTTTCAATTTTCAAACCAAATTTTTTTAAAATGACGTCTCATTATTAGATTCAAAAAAAATTTTAATAATTTGTTATTGCAAAAAATTCATTATGTATAATAATGATAATTAAAATTTTACTCACCTCTTCTGCATTTCGGAGTATCACTTTTTAATGATGACTTTTCAAAATCATGTACAATTTGAGTTACTGGCGATAATAATTTACTTGGCGAATTATTACCATCCTCATTGTCAGCTTCAATTATCTTCCCCAGTACTTTAAGTTCGCGCACTTTTAATTTACTCATTATTTTTTATTTAACAAATTAACTTGTTAACAACTCACTTATTCACTACCGGCTCTAATTTATTTTTATTATTATTTTTTTAAATTCTCGTAGACGTATCGCGTTACGTTTTCAAGTCCGACGACAACTAAACTGACCGTTTTAATTTTAAAATAATAATACTTTGACTACTAAACCCGGTTATAAATTGATAAATTTAAATATACTGATGTTTTTTATTTTATCAAATCTGAAAAAAAAAGAAAAAAATGTTATTTAATATCTATATAGATTTAATATTGCGTAATAAAAATAATAATAAATACAAAATTTAATCAGCTGACTACGTAGTGAATTTAAAAAGAATTTTGTTGATATAAAATATTATACTAGTGGGAAGTTATGAGATAAAAATAATAAATATAAAACGGTTTCATTCATATCAAAAATGATTAAAATATATATATTTATATATTAGGGATGTGCAAATAGTTTGAACTTACAAATTATTCGTATCGAATAATTCAAATTTTCAAATTATTTTTAAATTTTTGAATAAATTCAAATCTTAATAAATTATTCAAAAATTTTGGAATCATCCGTAAATTTTCAAATCTTTCTTGAACGACTTACAATGGTGATATTTTTTCCAATCGTAATTCAAATTTTCATGAAAGATGAATAAGAAAATAGAACTCAGATACGAATCTACGAGATAATTACTTGTGGATATTCGACGCTATCAAAAAAAAAAATAAATATTTGAATTAAGAATTTTATAGTAAAAAACTTTTTTTTGTGTTCGATTCGAATTTTTATATTTAGTTTGAACTTTGAGTATAAACTTTTTATTCCACTTGTGATAAATTAATAGATTATTAAAATATATTTAACAATAATTCAAATTTTTTGAATTATTTCATTCAATAGAAATAATTTGTAAATCAAAATTATTCTCAAATTCCTGATTTATATTTATACTCTATTTTTAAAGTTCTTTAATATTTTACCCAAAACTACTAATTTTCAAATTTTTCCTATGAGTATAAATGTAGCAGACATCAGACAAATTTAAAATTTGGAATAAATAGAGTAAATAATTAAAAAAATAATATTTTTAAAAAATGCGCTTTTTAATTTTAAAATTTTTTAAATGTGTATATTTTTCAAATTCTATTTTTTAATTATTTACTCCATTTATTAATAACTCAAAATTTGTCTGATGTCTGCTACATTCACAATCATATTTTCCCTCATTCTACTTAAAAAAAAAATTATATATATATATATAGAAGGAATAATTTCTTGGTGTAAAAAATTTTTACTCAATCCAAAAAAACTTTTCCTTACCTCGAGCTTTTTTTTATTATGAATCAAAATAAAAAAATTTTTTGAGTAGAAAAGAATTTCTCGTCCTAAAAAAATTTTTTTTTTCAATTTATGATTCAAAATATTTCTTGCGCCAAAAAATTGTTCTTTCTCTCTATATATATTTTTGGCACGCGCGTTATTTTATAACAACATTATGACTGTAATTATATATCTATATATACATGTAATTATATGTAAACATTTAATTAGAATAAATGTGTAGTTAAATACAAATAACACGTGTACACTAAATACTTAAAATTCTGTGTTAAATAAATAAAATAAATAAAAAAGTATTTGAATACCACATTTCAAAAATACTTTTACTGATATGCATATACATGTATATATATGTAATATGTAATATGTAACATGTATATATAACTGTGTAAATTTATGTTGAGATAATGAATTGGTCTCTAATACTATATAATTTTAAAGTATGTGAGGTTAATAGGACGATAAAATAAAACATGTGGCTGGGTATATATATGTAGATATATGTGTGATTGGATATATATATGCGAAAGTTAACTAGAGAAAGAGAATAAACTGGGGATTGAGTGATTGAGTGAGAAAGTGATAATAAATATGAGAGTTTAACAGACCATGAGGTCGAAAGTGAATCAGACAACGACCGTTGACAAACAATTTCCTGTCAATTTTATAATCTTTTAAATTATTTATATTTTATATTTCTATCATGATGTAATTTATCAATGTAAATATTTATTAATAATTAGTATTGATAATTTTTTTTATTTTATTTATGTAATAATTAATTTACTAATAGCTGGAGATAATTTACTTGGGGAAAAAAATACATAAATAATTTAAAAAATATCTAATTTTTAAGGCGGAGTTAAATATTCAAATAATTAAATTAGTTTTGATTTAAAATATTTTTATTTTTATTTATATAGAGGGCCACAAGAAATTTGTACTCCAATTTTTGGTCCGGTGAAATTTTAATTTTTTTAAATTTATGACAGAAAAAAAATTATTTTTATAAAAAAAATTTATTGTTGAAACAAGGAAGTAATTTTTAGAAAATATTAACAGTCTCACAGAGCCCAAAAGACCTCAGGGAATTTTAAACTTGAAATATCTCAATAAATATCAAGTTTTTTAAAAAAGTATAAGATACCTTTTTTGTAGAGAATTTAAAGAGCTTCAAAAAAGGTGTCTTACAATTTTTTAAATAACTCAATATTTAAAAAGATATTTTTAAAAAACTGATGGTACCCTTGAAATTTCGAATTCAAATTTTTACAACTACATCTTTCACCTTAAAACTCAAAATATCTCACTAGCTTTTCAGTTTTTTTAAAAATTACAAAATACCTTTTTTGTAGAGAATTGAAAGCCCTACAAAAAAGGTCTCATGCAATTTTTTGAATAACTCATATGTTCATAGATATTTTAAAAAAACTACAATTTTGAAACTTCCAATGGAGAATTTTGAAATTTACTTACACTAAAAATTTTATTAAAATAATTAATTAAAAAATTATATTTTAATATCCCATGAGACTAATTCAAAAAAAGATGCAGGTAATATAAACCATGAGATTAATACCCACGTCTTAAATTTCCAACCGTCTTATGGATATTTAACACGATCAATTTATCCATCGCTCTCAATAATTTCCCTTCTATTCCTCTCATAATCTTAACCTACCGCACCTACATCCTGATATTCATTACCTACACACTTGAAGCCCTTTTTAACCATCACAATTTTCCCGCCTTTTTTCCAGCTCATTCAGCTTCAGCTTCATCTCATTCCCTGCCTTAATCTCATGATCAAATTTCCATTAAAAATTTTTGTCTCAACAATAAATAATAAAATTTCCTATTTTATAAAATTTGATTAATATTTTTTCAAAATATTGTACCCATAATTTTTTAAATTTTACAATAATTTTAAACAAATGAAATATTTTTAAAAAGTTTATAAAATTTCCATCTTTAATTTAAAAATTTTATAAAAAATTAATTTTTAAAATTCATATAAAAAATTTTTCAAAATTTTCTTGCACAATTTTTTTTTTTAATTTCCAATTTTAAAACTCATGAAAAAAAATTTTTAAAATTCAGGCCAAAAAAAATTTTCAAAAATTATTTGTCTGTTTAAAAAAAAAATACTAAAAGTAGCAGACATCCCATGACTTTGTTTTTACAAAAAATTTTGTTATGATAAAAAAAAAATTTTTGAAAATAACCACAAAAAGATTTTCAAATTCTTTACATAAATTTTCAAAATTTTTTTCCGCAAATATTTTACTTGTCTACAATAAAAACAAACTTTTTTTTACGTCCGATACTTCCAGTATCAAAATAAATAAAAAAAATAAATAAAATTTTAGGTTGTCTCATACTTTAACTATTAATATAATTATTATATACTGTCATATATTTATTTACATACATAACCAGGTGTATATAATACCTTTACCTTGAAATATTATATGAAATTCAAAATATATAAAACTTAATCCTCTACTAAACCATCAAGTACTAGGATCAAATTAACATTTTATATATTATTTTACATATATGACAGTTGTTATACGTTAGAAAATTATTATCATTATATATATATTTTATATATATAAATATATAAGACCACACACTAATGATTTTAATTAATTTCAATTAAAAAAAAAAATTAATTAATTAATTAAAAAAAAAAAAAAAAAAAAATCAGCCAAAAATCCAAAAAAATCTTTAGCTGTCTTATAATTAATAGTAATTATTATTTTTAAAAATTAATTATATAATTAATGAAATAAACTTACCTTAGTTATGCAAAAGATGTGTAGATTTAATAAAATATATAATAAATAAAAGTAAAATAAAAAAGAAATGGAAACAAAAAAACGTCTGATTGATATTAAGAATTAAATGGGCGGTTTTTAAACTGATGACCCGTGTGGTGATAAAAATATTTTACTAAATTATCATTTGTATGATAGGTTATTTTTAATTATTTTATTTATTCTGTAGATTATTAATTTATTCATTTATATGACCGAGTGATTTTATTAATTAAATAGTTTAAGATTAATAAGTAATTGATTTAATAATTAATTATGAGATTTTTAATGGTTGATTGACGAGTTTTGCGGTTGAGATGCAACACTTGAATGATTGTTTTTATTGTTGCTGCTTGTTGGCGCTAGTGTTGCCGGATTATTTGAATTTTTATTGGTCGGGCAAATTAGGCGGGAAAATAAATTATTTGAATTCTTTATGGTTATTGTTATTATTATTTAGAACTATTGTTAATGGATTTGTTTTTTATGATTAATTAGTTGATTAATTGATGAGCGAATACATTAATTATGATTTTAATAAAATTGCGAATTAATTTTAATAATTAGTAAAAAAAAATTTAAGTTAATTAGTGGAAATTTTTTATTTGTTAAAATGTGAATTTATGATCCTGAAGTTGGAAGACAATCGAAATTCTCATATTTTTTTTAACAAATCGATTTAAGAAAGAAAAAAAAAGTAAAAATATGCACGTGTAGAAAATGAAAAAAACTACAGGTGTAATTTTTTTAAATATTTTTTTTTTATAATTTGTCTGCTTGAAAAAAATTCAAAAATTATTAGATGACGGCTAACTTCAGTGCCATAGTAATTTTTAATTTAATTATTTAACTTGGTGATTAATTATTGATTTTATTGATTGATCAGTTAATAAATTGTCAGGAATAAAAATATATGAAGTAATTAATGATAAATTTAATAAATATAATTTATTAATTAAGCGAGAAAATTTGTATCATTGAAAATTTTTTAAAAATAAATAAATTTTAGTAGACGTGATAAATTTTTATAGTAAAAAATAATTAATGATTTTTTCAAAAGCAGAATTTTGTTAATTATAAGTTTAAAGATTTAGATTTTGTAAAAATAAAAATTTATTTTTGATGAATAATATTTTTGTTATTGATATAAATTATTTAAAAAATGAATTATTGTAGTATGGTAATAATAACATTTATATGTATATATAAATATATATTTTAATATTTTTTATTAATTATTGTTATTATTTAATAATGTTATAAAATATAAATTAGTTTGTAATTTATTTAACAACGTAAAAGTATTGATGAGTAATGCTGTTTACAAATACGTCAATTCAGACAATTGTTATGCAGAAAAAATAATTAATATTAATTAACTGATTGATAATTATTGGATGTTTATGTTTTACTGATTATTGCAAAGACGAAATTTAAATAAACATCATTTATAAGTATAAGGAGGACTTTTTTTTATTGCGATAATTTATTATTTAAATGTACGCTCGAGGTTTTTTTTGTGATTTAATAATTATTATTTATTTTTAAAGTTAGATTTTGGAGATAAATGGACATTAATAAGTTGAGATGATACTTTTGTTGACGACGTTATTTTTTTTAAAAAACGATTAAAAATTTTAAATTGATAATTTTTTTTTTAATTTTTTTAGCAGATTGCTGTTGATTAGTCAGGAGTTGCAAGTGACTATATATCTAGATTTATTATCAGCGATGTGTTTTTTATTTAACGATTTTTAAATTCCGTTAGTAATTTTGTTTTATAATTTTTTAAAAATTATCTATATTTATTTATTAATTTAATCGTCAGTGGACTTTGATGATATGTAAAAATTTGTGATAGAAATAAATCTCACGGGCACTTTAAAAATTAAATAAGAATATTTTTCACATGGTCCAAAAAAAGAATGTGCGCCCGAAACGTCCGTCAGAGCAACTCGTTTCATATCCATAAACAAATTCAAAATGAGAAAGAATAAAAGTAAAGTAGTCGATTTTTTATTTAACAATAGATGATATATAGAACACTGTGGTCCTACATACCCGTTTGTTTTTTATTCCCAACTCTACTAGTATAAATATTAATTATTTACCATCACAATCACAATTAAATTTCTCAACTTATTAATAAAAATTTTAAATAATCACTTTTGTAAAAAAAAAAATAAAATTTGTTCAGAAGCCTCAAAATTTTTCTTAAAAAAAATTAAAAAATATTTTTATTCTCACATGAGTCACTGGTAATTGTCGTAGTTCTCGTATTATTTTTCATTGATAACAAATGATTTGTTTTAGCGGCGTTTGTTAATAAACCTTTAGGTTTTGGCGGCAAAGGCGGTGGCTTTAGTAATTTTGTTGGTGACGTCGATGGCGACTCCATTAATCCTGATGATGATGATGTAGATGATACTGACATTGACATTGACATTGATACCATCGACGTATTACCAGTCGGTGAAGATTCAATACTTTTGCACGTCAACTTGCAATTACTGTTGTCAATAATTGTCTTGTCAGCATCTTCAAGTGTCACGTCTAAATTCGTTAATGAATTGTCAAGATTTGTTGTTTTATTTGTACTGCTTTCCAGCATGGAATTTTTATGTTGATCGGATACTGATAGAGACAACGACGACGATGATGGAGACTGGGGATAATTATTTATTGTACTTTTATTATTAATACGAGATTCACTTAATTTATTAACGCTATCTTTTAATAAACTTGATGATGGATTTTGTTTTTTTTCATTTGATGAAACGTCGTTGTAAAATTTTGTTGTGGGGTCGCAATTTGCTGATACTGTCAGACGCGCACGTCGTAATTTTTTTTCATCTTTACTTTTATTGTTTTCTTTATCCTGAAATTAATTAAATTTTTTTTTTTTTTTAATAAATTGCTTATAATTTTTTTCAATTTTATGTAAAAAAAAATTTTGATTTTGTAAAACTACTTGAAGTTTTAAAAAAAATTTATAATCATTACAATAAAATTATCTTATATTTTTTTCTAGTTGTTTGTTTTATTTAAAAAAAAAAAATTACCTTTAAAAAATCTGGAAGTTCAAAATTAATTTCAGTTCCTCTTTGATCTTCCAATCTTGATCTTTGCGCTCTTTTTAATCCTTCATACAATTCTGTAATAAAAAAAAAATTACAATAATTTATTTAATAAGTCAATCAATAATCATAATTAATAGGGTGGTCATTAAAAATTAAATTTTCTCAAACGCCCTATAAAAAACTTCTTTTTAGTAAAAAAATCCGTGGGGAATTTGGTTTTTTATTTTAAGTAAAAAGAACACGAGCCTCTGGAATCCAAGTTCATTTTTCGATACAGTCGCGGTTTTTTTTAAATATCTCATGAAATATGCAGATTAAAGTAAAAAATCATCGGAACAATTTTGTAGGAAATTAAATTCTTGACAAAAAAGGTCATATTCATTTTTTTTATAAAATGTGTATTTACGAAGATATTTAAAAAAAACTTTTTTAGATCTTATCAATTTAGCATTCAAAGGATGACGAAAGTTAAAAATAATTTTTTTTCTTAAATATAGACTTCGCAACTGGTAACATATCAATCATTAATGCTAGTTATAGTTTCTATATATTTAAAAAAATGTTATTTTCAAAATTTGCAATCCTTAAAATGCTCAATTCATAAGATCTGAAAAGTTTTTTTAAAATATCTTCATAAATACACATTTTATAAAAAAAATGAATATGACCTTTTTTGTCAAGAATTTAATTCCCTACAAAATTGTTCCTGTGATTTTTTTCTTTAATCTGCATATTTCATGAGATATTTAAAAAAAACTGATTGTATCGAAAAATGAAATTTGATCGTTCAGAGGCACGTGTTATTTTTACTTAAAAAGAAAAAACCAAATTCCCCATGTATTTTTTCACTAAAAAAAAAAGAAAATTTAATTTTTAACCACCACTCTAATAATTAATTTATTGCCTTAAAAATATATTTTACTGTTTAATTATAAAAAGAATTTTAATAAACAATAAATTTATCAAGAAAATCAAAAGAAGTCATTATTTATTTTTAAATAAATTTTAAAATAATTAGTGGCATTAACTATTAGAATAAATAAAATTTACCATCACCATCAAATCGTCCAGGTAGTTGTAATTTAACGCCATTGCGCCATTTAGCAATTAAAGGTGCATGCGAACGAGTAGATTGAGCTGCGCTGTCATCGCCAGTACAATCGGAATTACTTTTCTCACTCAAATTACTGCTTTTAGATTTAGATTTTTTCTTTCCCGATAATGCCAGATCACGGGAAAAAAATTTATTTGACAGAATTGAGGATCCCTCTGATCGTTGATCATCCGACTGAATAAAAAATTAATAAATTAATAAATTAATTAGTAAATTAATTAATTACTAGTAATAAGGAATTAATTAAGTATAAAATTTACCTTACAAGAACCTTCACTTTGATATTTATTAGCACTTTTACCGACTAATAATTCTTCAAATACTTTGTTTGTTATTTCGTCTAATGTCGTTTGTCCTTGCGGAATATTATCCTGACATCTTGGTGCGTCTCGTTGAAAATCTAAATTAATTTTAAAATAATTATTAATAAATTTACATGTTAAGTTATGTAGATATTAATTAATATTTTTTCTGTTGTAATAGAAATTATGAAGCGAGACAGTGGACTAGTTTGCGGAAAATTAGAAATCTTGATGAATTTCAATCTGATTCTTTGGTATGTATTTTTTTTTTTATTTCAAAGGCTTGGGGTAAGATGGCCTGTATTTTATTTTTATTTGTAAGGTAATTTAGAGCTGATAATATTGGTAGTAATTATTGATTAATTAATTGAAGAGTTTTCAGTTGTAATGGCGGAGAGTAGGCAAATTTTATGATTTTTTTTTATTACAAAAAAAACAACAAGGAACACTTGTTTTTACTTTATTGTTGATGCTATTTAAACATTAATTTGGGGAATAATGATTTTGAAAATAATAATAAATATAGGAGATAACCAGGCACTGAGTAGACAGCCCGAAATTTTTTATGCTCCAAATTCCCATGGTAAATTTTCTTGCAATAATTTTTAAAAAATAATTTTAATTAGCAAAGTTATCGTTACGTCAGGAGCTTAATTATTTTAAAATTCCCGCGTAAAAACAAAATGCCATTAAAAAAAAATTTTTGATTCGACGATTTTTTTTTTCGAAAACGCATAAAAAATATTAAGTATCCCGATTATTATAATTCCAGTCAGCAGAAATTAATGACAAAATAAATAAGAGCTTATTTATCTAAATCGTTTAATTAATTTTTTAGTTATCGTATAAATTTATTTAAAAAATTATCTTTAAAAAAACCGCGTTTAGTTTCTTCAATTCGGACTCTAGTTTGATTATCAACTCCCATCTTATCAATCTAAATATTTTTTTAAAATAACCGTGACTTATTTAATTCTGAGTAGATAAATTATTTTTTATCAATACTTAAATATTTACCTTCGTTGTTTGAAGTAAGAACAAGTCTCGCGGGTGCATTGATAGCAGGAATATCTAGTGATATTGGATGTCCATCACCCCATATCGTTATTAATTCTAATTTAAAACCATATTTATTTAATAATGGCCTCAATACTTCTTTTAATGTACGTCCTCTATGTGCGACGACAGTTATAATACGTCGTGATGGCAAATCGACTTTTAATACTTTTGCGGGTACTACTTCAACTTCTTGGCCTGCTAATACCGATGACGAGTACTTTAGATTCATTAACTGAAATGTCATTTAAATTATTATTATTGATATTACACTTGACGTAATTGGACGTAGATAAGCAATAATGTGTCACCCCACAAAAAATTGATTTTTGATATTTTTGTACCAGAGATTCCTAAGTAACTAAAAAATTTTTTCTGAATAATTTAGCGGGAAAAATTTTTTTAAATCATAAAATAAAAAAATTGTCGAGGAATAAATTATCTGGGATAAAACTTTTTGTAAAATCGAGTTAAGAGGGAGTTTAAATACTAGATTGCAGAGGGCCAGTAATTAACTATAATTAAAATTCAAGTAATTTGCTACGTTATTGCAACAAATAATAAATAAACTTTTCTTATTACAAGTTTATAATTTTTTTTTAATTAACTTTTTACGTTACAATATTTCTGCTGTAATTATTTTAGCAGTACAGTGTCAAGTTACTTGAGATTAATTGGATTTAATCGACAAGTATGATTAGTAATTTTGCAAAACTGAGTCAAGTCTTAGGAAACTTTTTTTAAAATTAGATCGGCTATTTTATATTTCGTAATAAAAAATTTTGGTTCATTTTTTATAGATCTGCTTATTTTAGATCTTCAAATTATTATATTTTTTTTAAAATATTTATTAAAAAAATCACATGGGAGCAATTTGTGCTCGAATAATTTCGAGAAATTTTAGTAAAAATAATTTTCAATTTTCAAACCAAATTTTTTTAAAATGACATCTATGTTAGTTGTCATATTATTGCTTGTCTACGTCCAATAATAAATCATGTCAATTAAAAAAATATACAAAATATATTATAGTTTATTAGTAAATAATGCTTGCGTGCGTTTTAATTAGAAAAAAAAATTACAGTCCTATAGTTATTTACTATTAAAGCCATACACATGCAATGACAGCGTGCTAATTATTATTAATTACACTGTAATTATTTAAATTGAAATTTTTTTAAAATTTTTATTATTTTTTTTTTAGAGTACACTTGAAAATTTTCTAGATCGGACCAAATTAAATAATGGCGCGAAAATACTAAATTTAAAAAAAAAATCATATAATTAACTTGTAAAATTTTAGAAATGAATTAAATTTTTTTTTTTGATTTTCTAGTGAGATTAAAATTTTAATATTTTAAATTTTAACATTTTCGCGCCATTATTATATTCAGTTTAAACTAAAGCTAGAAAATTTTTAAATTCTCTTACATTAAAATTGATACGAAATATTTTGAATTTCTCATACTAAATAATTTATTTTTATCAAAAAAAATATATGAGACATTTTAGATAAAATTATCGAGATAATTTTTAATTTTTTTATTGCACTGCTGATTTTATTTGGCTAAAATTGAATCAAAGTTGAAAATTTTTTTTAATTTAAAATTCGGTGATAAATAAATTTAAAATAAGTGCGGAGGTGAATGATTGTTATTTATTCTAAGTGCTGATGTTTATTATTTTTAATTAAACTGACCTCGTCGGTGGCTAGTATGAGAACATCGTAATTCAAATATTTCAAAGCTCGTTTATCTAGTAGACGTGTTATCACATCTTTAATAGTCTCTGTTTGACTTGTAGGTACTACTGTTGTAGATCCATCAGGTAATATCACACGACATAGTCCCGTACACTTGCTATGTACGTCTTTTTTATCATTTTGTCCATCGTATGATGCAACGGACTATAATTATTATTAATAGTAAAACACAATAGCAACAAAAAATTTTTTTAAATAAAACAGAAAAAAATCAAAAGAAAAAAAAAATTACACACAAAAATCATTCGCTTATTTATTATCAATTAAAATACTAAATATATTTGAGTAAGTCGAAGAAATTTTTTCGTTTTTAGCCACAAATTGTAATTTTCATAAAAAAAAATTTTTTTAATCTTGAGACGTCCCATTAATAATAAATTTTAATTTCTAATTCGAAGAAAATAATTTTTCCGCTAGATATTTTTAAAAAATCAAAATTTTTTTTGTTAACAATTGATAAATTTTTATTAATAATTTGAAAAAGGTGTCGTATATAAAATATAGAAATTCTTTACTTGAATTAAAAAAAAAATTAAAACCTCTTGTTATCCAAGTTAGAGAACTTCCACATCCTCATGTTCTTTTTTTCATTTTATAAAAATCATAAGCGAGTAAAAATCAGGAAATTTGGAATTCAAAATTTTGAGTTAAAAAAAAAATATCTGATCTTAAATTAAAATATTTCTACTCAGTATCAATTGAAAATTATTAGAGGGACACCGAGACATAAATTTTAATTTTCTTTAAAAAAATATTTTTTTTTCGCACTCATATATATTTCATTTCAATTAATAGTAAAATTATTTTAAAGGAAACCGCCATCATACTTACGAACTTATTTTTTTTTTTTACATTTACATTTAAAATACTCAGTATATTTTTATACTACATATCAAATAACATGCACGCGGCTATATCACGGAAATAAAAAAAAAAAAGTTTACTTCAGTCTTATAATTGCCAACTAAATCATAAAGAATTAAAATAAATTTTGAATAATCGTAAATAAATTTTTTTAAGATCTTCCATTTAAAATTGACAATTTCAAATATTTTTACTGTCAGCTATAATATTTCAGTATCAAATTCTCATATTAAATAAAGTAACGTGAAAAAAAGTTATTTATTTTTACTTTGATATAAAAATTATTTTAATTTTTGCAAAAAAAAAATTTTAATTTATATCAAAAAAATTAAATAATTTTTTTAAAAATTAATTAAAGTCTAGTATAATAAAAAATAATAAGAAATAAAATAATCTATACCAAATTTTAAAATCCTCATTAAATTTATTGCAGAATAATTTATTTGCTATTAAAAAAAAAATTAATATTAATAATTAATTATTTAAATTTTTTTATAAAAATAGCGGTTTCCTTAAAAAAAAAAAAAAAAAAAAAATTATAATTACATACATTTATAATTTCTCAATAGCAAAACGTCAAAACAAAAAAATTAGTTAATAATAAATAAATAATTACACTTACATGTTTACTAAATGATTGACGTAACGCTAAATCCCACGACGCTAATGAAGACCGGCTACTTGATATCGATATATTGTCATCATTATTATTGTAATTACTGTTGTTATTATTATTATTATTGTTATTACTAGTATTATTGCCTTCATTATCACGTTTTATTGATGAAAAACTTTTGTAAATTGGTTCAACGCGCGTCGGTATTTTATTGTACTCACTCTCTCCTCTGTCTTTTGATTTAGACCTGAATAAATAAATAAAATTTTTTTTTTAATATATATACAATAATAAACAATTTTTTAAATTTATACTTCGAATGTTAAAAATTTTTCTCGATTTTAAAAGAAAATTGTGAGGAAAATTTAATAAAATTTATAAATTTTACTAGAATATCAATTTGATGATAATTTAAAAAAATAATAACAAAATCTTAAATGAAAATATGAAGTGTCTATTTAAAAATATGTGATCTATGTGATATTTATGACTTTTTGGTAATTTTAATTAATTTGCTTTAATATTTAAGGAAAATTTTTAACAGAGTTAAAAATAAAAAAAAATGATACCTATTTTTACGATTCCAAGGTAATATAGATTTTCTACGTCTGTCTTCAGCATCTGAATGACTTTTTTTTAATTTAACACTTGGTGAATTAGTAAGAGCTAAATCACAGTCTTCTGTACTTACAACACTACTACCAGTCTCTAAACAATTACGATATAAATCAGATCGTAAAAAACGTGGATAACTATCAAATTTCATCAAATTAAAAACTTGTTTTTGTGCCTATTTTTAATAAAATAAAATAAAATAAAAATAAATAAATAAATTTAATTTATAAAATAAATAATAATAAATCATATGATAATTAATTATCAAGGCTACAGGTCGATAAATTTAATGAAAATGTCCGTGAGTTAAATAAACTAATTTTTTTATGTTTCTATTAATGAAATGTATGTAAATTTTGCTTGTTAAAATTAATATCAAGAGTTGAATTGCAGAAATAAAAAATTGAGATTTAAAAAAAAAAAATTTTACTCCAAAATTAATTAGTAAATTTATTTTTAATTTTGAAAAAATTTCTACTCTACACAGATGGCAAAAAAAATTATTGTTAATATTTTTACTTTACAGAGCATTTATTTTTGTTGTTCTTCGAAAGAAAGTAGAAAATATTGAACCCATTATTAATTTTTTCAAATACCAATTTTGACTTTTTTTTTAATTACGATAATTATTATTTTATTAATTAAAAATTTTAATTGTTTTATAATTCAAAGTTAGAAAATTTCATTTGTCAAATTTTGAAATTATGATATAATAAAAATTACTGTCAATAAAAACATAATTAGAAAACTATAAAAGCTTCTAAAATTAATATTCGAAAAACCGAATCCTGGGTAAAAAATTTAATACATTTTCAGAATTTTTTTTTACTAAAAAAAAGGAATTACGTTTTTTTCAATTTACAAAATTTAGATAAAGAAAATTTAATTTCTTTAAAAATTGAAATTTTTTTAAAGAAATTTACAATTTTTTACTCCTGCATTCGGCAGTGCAGTAAAAAATTTTATCAATTGCAACTTTAAGGACAAAAACAAATCGTCTTATTTAGCTGTCATTATATTTATCTATCTGTAGCCTTTATAATTAAATAATTATTAGAATTATCGTGAAATGAACCAAAAACGAAAGAAAAAAATTATATTTAATTATTAATATAAATAACTTAGAATTTGATATAAATTCCATTACTTATACATTTAATAATTTATAATGCAATGAAAAAAAATGTAATCATTTGATTCCAATATAATAATAATTATCAAATGACTTAAAATAATGACTAATAGTTTATTGCATAATGAGAAATAATAATAATAATAATTAGTTGCTGTTATTTGTCATAAAAATTAATATTACCTGTACGAAAAGATCTGCAGGAGCGTAATTAATTAATTCTTGTGTTATTTGTCCAGCTGCATGACTATCAACATTAACTGGCTCGGCGGCTGTCGTTGATAGATGACGTTGATAAATTTTCCATGCTAATGTACGTCTATTTGTAATATCTTCTGTATTACGGTATCGCTCACAAGCTGCCCAAAAATATATATTTTCATGGCTGAATTCTTTTTTTAAAAATTCCTGGTTTTAAATAAACAAACAAATTAATTAATTAATTAATTAATGATAAGAAATTATTGGTAATATTTTTTAATTAACTTACAGCAAAAGTTTGTAAGCCAACAGGATCTTTTAATAATTTTTCAAAACCTGATGCCCATGTATGTACACCATAATTATTATCTTCTTTATCACAGGAATCTGTACTTCCATATTGCTGGAAAAAAAAAAATTTATAGAAAATTATTTTATTTTTTATGAATAATATAAAAAATATAAAAATCCTGTAGGTATTTTTGTAATTCAAATTTTTTTTATATTTCTTCAGGTCCTGAATTTTTTTTTTAAATTAAAACTGAAGGATTTTTTTTATCCTTTGAATTAAAAAAAAAAAAAAAAAAAAGTAAAACTCAAAAATGTCACTTTTTCCTCTTTCATACTCGAGGTTAATGAACATTGGTCATTTTTGTACGCTGTGGTCAAAATGTCACTGTATGATACGTCATTTTACAGACGTGTGTCATCAAAGGGTTAAATTTTAATTCATTTAAAAATTTTTCATAATTATCATTAATATGATTAATATTTGCGGCGTGTGTTGGTGTAAATTTTTTATGGAATCTCGAATTACTGTCAGCGTATTTTTAAAATTATTTAATAATTTAGCTCGGCCGGGATTCGAACCCTGATCTCCCGCGTGCGAATCCTCATTTCAATCTGTCAGTCCGATGTGTCCTTTAGCCAACGATTGCTCAATTTGCAATGTATATTTTTAAAAGATATCTCTAGCTCTCGTTAATTTTTATCTCTCTGCTTCGGAAAAATTACAAATTGCATAGTAATTTTTAGTTGCTACGTAATACTTAATACTATTCTATTAATCTAATTAACATAAATTACTATACAGACAGTAACTTTCGCATATTGTATGATATCTAATACATAAATTTATACATTTAGTTACTGTTAACTTTTTTTCATAATAAAAATCATTGAATCATATAATTAAATATATTACTTATCATTTAACAATAATTAAATATAATTTCAATAAAGATTGCTATTGTATCAATAAAGAATACTAATAAAATACTAAACAAAAAGTAATGATATACAAATTTTCAAAATAAATTTATAGTATAAATTACTATCAAGTAATTTTTATCATACATTTGGTAATAAATGATTCTATGCATTATGGGACCCGGACAAAATATCCTAAAATATAAAAATTATAAAAAATAAAGAAATTTTCCAAAAAATGATGTACCTGAAGATCGGAACGTTTTTCGCGCAACGAAATTGAAAAAAATTTATTTAATTTGACTTTAAAAGTGACTCAAAGGGTACTTGGGGGGTCGCCGGTAATTTTTGACTGGATGTGAAACATTTCAGAAGTTTAGACCCAGTAGATTTTATTACTTTTCATTTAGTTTTTTTATTTTCGTTCCGAGAAAAATTTTCCGATTTCCAAGTACATAAAAAATGCAATATTTTGTTACGGGAGTATTTCGTCTAGGGATCACTTATTATCTAAATAATAAAATTAATGCATTTATTTATTTACATCAATATTTTATACACGAAAAAAAAGAAGTATATAAATTAAGAAAAGAGTAGTAATATAATAAAAATTATAAAGTGACCAGTAAATACTGACATTCTAAATAGTAATTCTTTAATTTATAATTAAAACATAAATAATTGTAGGATAAATATTTAAATTTATTGTCTATACAGGAAAAATTAATATTTGAATTTTAAAAATCGTAATTTAAACATTAAAAATTATTTCACATATTATAAAATTTGTTGTTTGTAATTTTAAAATTTTCTATTTTGATACCCAGATTACGAATTGTAATTTCAAACTCTAATTTTTAAATTAATTTTTTTCTGTACTAAAAATATTTTAAATAATAATAGATTTTAAAAACTCATTTTTTCTATAAAAATAATAAGAAATAATTATTTAATAATTACAATTATTCAAAAAAATTTAATTAAAAAGTAAAATTACACTTTGGCATTTAAAATTCAAAAAATTAATATTAATAATTAAAATAAATTAATTTTATTAATTAAAAATAACAATTATTTAAATAATTTAAAATTGAAATAATTCTATCACGTATTCCAATCATGTACTGTCAATTAATTAAATAAATTAACTTTAAATTAAATCCATGACTCACCGGAAGTTAATGTTTTAAATAAAATAAATATAACTCTATGTAAAAACAATTAGCATGCCAATGAGTTTAAAAAATAATAGAATTAAAAAAAAAATTACCGAAATTTCAACGAAGAACATAATTTTTTTTTTTTCAACACAAATTTTATTATTTAAATAAAAAAAAAAATCAACTTCACATTAAAATATCATTTTAAAAATCCAACTTTAAGTTCACATATATATTATTTTTAAAAAATATATTTCTTCACCACAAATTATACCACAAACAATGGACTCTTATTCACCAGGTGAAACGAACCGAAACATTGTCTCACGACTAAAGAAATCCCGTTTTATTTTTTTCATTTTTTTTTATTCTACCCAACATTATAAATATATATGCTACCAACTTTTAAATAAAAATAAATAATATACAAAAATTATAAATAAATAAAAAGAAAAGTCTCAATTTTTTCTACAAAATAATTTTTAAAAATTTTTCTACTGAGAATTAATAAAAAATAAATAAATTATATAAATATGTATAATTAAAATTTATATAACTAATATGTAGGGTCAAATAGGGCATTAAATTTGCTCAATGACTTTAATTGTAACACTTTAAATCTATTTATAGTAAAAACAATTTTTTTTTTATAAAAAAATTAAATTACCAGTTAATTTAAAAAATTATATTTTTTTTTTTTTATGTTAAATAATTCAAATAAAATACTTGCAATATAAGTACATACTGACTTGATGTAAAATTCCATGTTTATATAGTGAAAGTTTTAATCCATAATACGGAAATCCCATGTGTAAATAATTTAAACAACTGATAGCACAAAACATTCAAATTATTTTTAAATTTGACTCAAAATTATTTGAATAAATAATTTTAAAAAATTCAAAAATTAAACACTTCAAATAAAAGTTTTAATTGCAACATTAAATTTATAATTAAAAAAATCAATTAAATGATTTCTATAGAAAAATATTTATATGAAAACAAAACTATATATAAGAACACTTATTAATTTGTAGTGACTTTTTTTAAAGCTATGATATGACCGATTTTTTTTAGTAATTTATAGTGTGTATTAATAAATTAATAAACTAATGAATAATTAAATGAATGGATAAATTATTTATTAGTTAAATAAACTAATAAATAACAATAATTTAAAAATATATGGGCGCCGCCCAGAGTGACAAGATTACTCTAAACGTGCGCTTGACAGCGTGCACACAAAACTACTACTACCGACACGTCATGGTATACTTCTTTGTATAATATGTTATAAAATAATGTTGGTATTATACTTCTTTTATTATTATATATATGTATATATACTTACATATGTGAGAGTGTGAAAAATCTATTTAAAATTTTTAGTATGTGTGTATGAAATTCTCCCACTTCTTCATATAAATATAAATATATATGTGTGTGTATGTATGAATATATGTATGAGTATGTGTATAAATATATGTTAGTCATAAAAGAATATATATAAGGAATTCATGGACTTTTTAGAATGAATTTATATAATTGTGTGCGTGACTTCATTCTCATTCTTTAAATGTATGAATTTTATGAATGTGTGTATATGTGGATATATATGTATGTTGTGTATATAAAGGTATATAAATGTATGAATATGGAGCATTTACATTCTCTTATATAGTATTATATGATCTAAAAGCCCTAACAGGAAATTATGGCGTCCTCAATAGACGGAAAGAGTAAAAAAGTGCATTAGTATATTTATTATATTATACTTTATTTATATATTTTTTAATAACATTTATTTTGTTAAAAATTTTTATCGATTTTTGTGAGGGAAATTAAAAAAAGTTATTAATTTTTGATAGACTCGATTTGTTGATGATTT
This sequence comes from Microplitis deprimator, assembly GCA_964016945.1. Classification (NCBI taxonomy): domain Eukaryota; kingdom Metazoa; phylum Arthropoda; class Insecta; order Hymenoptera; family Braconidae; genus Microplitis; species Microplitis deprimator. The sequence goes on along the minus strand of OZ024707.1, from coordinate 4,776,147 downwards.
AAAAAATTGAAAGGTGATTTTTAATGAAAATACGAGGTGACTATTTAAAAATATATGTTCTATATATATATAAATTATGTATGTATACAAATTTAAAAATACAGTACTGACTTTTTTTTTTAAAACCGTAATGAGTTTTTGATAATTGCGAGTTTATTAGTCTTGCTATGAAATTTATCGTAATTAAAAACTAATTATGCATGAAAATAAATAATTTGAATTCAAATTCAAATTTTTAAATTTACTATCAGATTGAAATTAAAATTCATTGATTTATGGACAATAAAAAAAGAATCATTTAAATGAAATAGACTGATTTTAATTTTTCAGACATTTATCACTTGGAAATTCAAAGTTTTGTAAAAAAAAGTATGTAAATAAGTTAATTTATAATTAATATGTATGCCTGATTTTACTTGTTAATAGTTTCCCGTAATTTACTCTAAATTTTTAGTATATATTAATTTATAAGCTATGGAGATTTTTTTACGATATTTTGTTTCTTAAAATAAGCGATAATAATTTTTTAAAAAATATTTAGATTGATAAGATGGGAGTTGATAATCAAACTAGAGTCCGAATTGAAGAAACTAAACGCGGTTTTTTTAAAGATAATTTTTTAAATAAATTTATACGATAACTAAAAAATTAATTAAACGATTTAGATAAATAAGCTCTCATTTATTTTGTCATTAATTTCTGCTGACTGGAATTATAATAATCGGGATACTTAATATTTTTTATGCGTTTTCGAAAAAAAAAATCGTCGAATCAAAAATTTTTTTTTAATGGCATTTTGTTTTTACGCGGGAATTTTAAAATAATTAAGCTCCTGACGTAACGATAACTTTGCTAATTAAAATTATTTTTTAAAAATTATTGCAAGAAAATTTACCATGGGAATTTGGAGCATAAAAAATTTCGGGCTGTCTACTCAGTGCCTGGTTATCTCCTATATGTATTATTATTTTCAAAATCATTATTCCCCAAATTAATGTTTAAATAGCATCGACAATAAAATAAAAACAAGTGTTCCTTGGCGTTTTTTTTTAATAAAAAAAAATCATAAAATTTGCCTACTCTCCGCCATTACAACTGAAAACTCTTCAATTAATTAATCAATAATTACTATCAATATTACCAGCTCTAAATTATCTTTCAAATAAAAATAAAACACAGGCCATCTTACCCCAAGCCTTTTGAAATAAAAAAAAATACATACCAAAGAATCAGATTGAAATTCATCAAGATTCCTAATTTCCTGCAAACTAGTCCACTGTCTCGCTTCGTAACTTTTCCCCGCAAACGAATTCAACAACGCAGTAAATTGTTCATCATCCCCCTTAAGATTTTCCAAACTGTGCACCAAGGATTTCGCAACATTAAATACCTTAGGGCTCAATTTATTGCACATTTCACTGTTCCTCACCCTCGTATCATCACAAGAAAAGTCCTCACTTGGTTCACCCATAGTAAAAATTTCACTGCAACAACTGCCGTCAGCAACCGAAAATTCCATCTCCGAACGTTGAATGCCAGCAATAGTTCTCGAGAAAGACGAAGTACCAACTGACTGTTTAGCAGCAGATGTTTTAACGCAGGTGTTACCCTCTCCACATTTCTCCCTTTGCCCATCGAATATATTTCGCCCCTCATACAATCCGATTCCATCAATCCCCTTGCAACCTAGTTCTGGTTCCGTTCGTCTAATCCACGGTCCGTCATCATCATCATCATCGTCATCATCATCATTACTTTTAGCCCCACCTTCACCCCCAGCTCCAACCCCAACCACAGCATTTCCATTGCCCCCAGCCCTCAGCGCAATTCGTACAGGAAATGGCTGCCTAAAAATATCGCCGTTTCTCTCCCCTTGATTACCAGCGTAATCATCCCTAAATCCAATCCCGGAGTCGCTGTTACTCGAATGTGCAGTAGAACTGCTGACGTTACTCGGCTGCGGTGATACAGCATCCAATTGTCTCCTAACATCCCCATAAGCGCCCCCATTTTCATCATTACTCCCATCAACAATATAAAGGGTCTGTATGGCCCCAATCAGTCCCATGCAACTGTCCGGGAACTCTTGACAAACCATAGAGTCGGTTGTCTTCGTGCATGTGAACCCAAAGATATTCGACGTGTTGACATGCAGGGAATGATCAATCAACCTGTTGAATATCATGAATACATGGCATGAATTAGACACGATTCCGTCCCTATCACCCGTAGATTTAGTCAGTATTCCAAAGTATTGTTTGTCTGTATCAGAAAACGCATTGCAAAATATAATGCGGTAGGAAGGATATTCGGCGATTATTTTGTTATCAGCATTCGTTAATTTAATATTAGTAACGTGAATCGTCAGTAAGACCGTTATCGGATTACGTTTTTCTTGTTTCAATCTTTTGATACATTTTTTCAACACTTGCATCATCATACTGGAGTGCAATTGGTTCGGAATATCTATTGTTCCAAGATAACCTACAACTGTACGGTGAACTATTTTCTCAGTTTCACGTTTGTTTAACGGGGGTGGCGCTAACGCCAGTGAACAAGGCAACGAACAAGACGCTAACCCTAAATTGTTATCGCAAATACTGTTTTTCAAATTCAAATAACGATGGCAGCTGCCATTTTTACTGCACTGCATTTTTAATTGCGGGGGTGGGGGTGGGGGAAGACGGACAGTTGATGTTCCTGTTATTGTTGTTCCTGTTGACGTTGTCGTTGTTTCTGTTCCCGGGGTCTGGGCAGGGTCGAAGGGCAATTCAAACATGGCGCCAGTTTTCAAATCATTTACGACCTTATCGACAGTGCATTTGAATTTTTCATTGTTCGGGTTGGGAGAAACGCTGGTGGCAGCATTGTTATGGTTGCTATTGTTGTTGTTATGGTTGTGGGTATGGGTATGGCTGTGGTTCGGGTTGTAATTATGATTATGATTATGATTATTATGACTATGATTGTGATTATTGTTACTAGAAGTATTACTAGTACGGGTTTTATGAGAATATTTAGGTTTTGTACGGGCAGTAAGATGTCCTTCTTCATCTGATGAATCAGAATAATAATTTTCGGCAATTTGTAATCGTAATATACCTTTTGAATTACCTATTAATTTTACAACATCATCGTGAGGTGATTTTGCGACATTGTAACCATTGACAGCAACTAAATAATCACCAGCACGTAGACCTGATTGTTCGGCTGGTGATCCTGTTACGATGCAACTTAAAATACACGGCTGCTGACCGGATATTGTGAAACCATAACCTTTTGTACCCCGAAATAATTCAACGGCACGGACACCATAATTTATACGTTTTTTTTTACGGCGGTTGTGATGCATTTTTTTTTTTTTACACAAGTCACTGGAAAATCACCATATGTAATACTGGCACTGCACACTTATGGTTTAATATTTTGTAGTTAAAAAAAATTTTTTTTTTTTGGAAATTTAGTTTTTTGTATGTTTGTTTGGAGGTTACTGGAATTGGGTTGATGCACTTGATTTTCTATTGTGAAAAAAAATAAAACTTGCTATGGGGTGGGAGTTGTTGATGGTAATGATGGTAGTGGTGGTGGTGATGACGCAGGTGGTGGTAACCTATGGGGTTTTATGGAGCTGACATCTGGCGGGAAATATTTTTAGTTTGATGAAAAAATTTTTGTTTTTAGATACAGGCAGAGACATCTGGAAATTTATTTTAAAAAGAATGAAGAGCTGAGGACATCTGACAGCTGGAAAATGGAAGATTTTATGATACTGAAGTTAGACGTCTAATTTGTTTTTTTTTTTAATGATAAATTATTAAAAAAAAAATATTTGAAAAAATTGCACTTATAGTTTTTTCAATTTTCTACCTGTGCATATTTTTAGTTTTTCTTATTTTTGTAATTAAATTTGAAAAATAAAAATAAAAAAATTGTTGTCTGCTAACTTCAGGATTATTGTTCTGACAGTTGAAAATTTTTTAATTTTTTAATAAATAAAAATTAAATACCAAAAAAAAAAAAAAACTAAAAATATACACATATAGAAAATTAAAAAAACCATAAGTGCAATTTTTTAAAAATATTTTTTTTAAATAATTTATTGCTTTGAAAAAATTCCAAAAATTTAACGTTATCTAACCAGTATCATAAAAAATTAATTAAATTTGAATTTGAGAAATTTCCCGCAAATAAATAAACATCCACGCGCATCTTATTGCGCATAAATATTGAATGCTCTTAATTCTAAAGAAGCCTCTTTGTTTACTTATTCACGCTTTTATCAGAAATCATAATATTAGCATTGAATTTCATTATTTTATTTGAATTTATCAAAAAATCTTATATTACTATTCCACCATTTTTACTAATAACTTAAAAATTTAAATTCATTATTTAAATTTAAATAAATGATAACCTTCATTTTCACATTTGCATTAACAAATATATATTTGTTAATTTATATATGACAAATTAGCAATTACTCACAATATTATGAATACTATCTCCTAAAAAAAAAATATAATGATTCATAATTTTTGAATAGTATCCAACAGTGAATTTTCTCATTATTCAAACGATAGTTATTCCTTGAGGAAATCTAACCTAAAGAAAATACATTTTCTTATGTAAAAATCAGTACTTCTCATAAAATATTTACAATCAGACCATAAATAATATAAGTAATGAGTTACAAAACAGTTAAAGTTATTGTATGTTTATTATTAGGAGTAATTTCAATAACTGGTGACAAATTAGTTGAATATAATGAAAAAAATCATTTATTGCGAGCTATTATTGACAATCTAACTCATGGTTGTGTTGCTGGTTTATCATGGGCATTAATTGTTTTGTTACTAAATGAATCTATTGTTAAAAATATTATCAGTATTTTATTATGCGCGTCAATGTCGTCGTTCATTGACGTTGACCATTTTATTGAAGCTAAAAGTTTTCATATAAATGTACGTTTTAAAAAAATTTGAATCGACTAATATGTAGATGAGTGTGAATGTATTAGCAGACATCAGACAAATTTAAAATTATAAATAAATAAAGTAATGATACTGAAATTGGCCGACATATGATAATGTTTTGAATTTTTTTTTAAACAATAAATCATACAGAAAAAAATATTTGAAAAAATTTCACCTGTAGTTTTTTGAATTTTCTACATGTGTATATTTTTGTTTTTATTTTTTTGTTTGATTCACCAGTGAAAAAAAAAAAATCAGAAAATTTTCTATTGTCTGTTAACTTCTGGATCATAATAAAATGATACTGAAATTGGCCGACATCTGATAATTTTTTGATTTTTTTTTAAACAATAAATCATACAGAAAAAAATATTTGAAAAAATTTCACCTGTAGTTTTTTGAATTTTCTACATGTGTATATTTTTGTTTTTATTTTTTTGTTTAATTCACCGGTGAAAAAAAAAAATCAGAAAATTTTCTATTGTCTGTTAACTTCTGGATCATAATAAAGTAAATAATTAAAAAAATAATATTTATAAAAAATGGACTTATTAATTTCAAAATTTTTTGAAAGCACATTTTTTAAAAATTTTATTTCATTAACTATTTACTCTATTTATTAATAATTTTAAATTTGTCTGATGTCTGCTACATTCATATTTATATATATACACTTAGCATGGATTAAATAATTTTTCTTAATCATGTACATGAGACAGTTTATAAATTTCAAATAAATAAATTGAAATAACGAAATTTAAAAAAATGCGCGTACTGATTTTTCATTTATTAAAATGTGCATTTTTTAATTTTTATTCTACTTACATTTTATTTATTTATCATAAAATTTAAAAATTGACAATTGTCAGCTACATTCACACTCATAATTTTTGGACTATTTTTCAAAACGATGAATTATAAAAAAAAAAATAACTAAAAAATTGCACCTACAATTTTTTTAATTTTCTACATGTGCATATTTTTAGTTTTTTTTTTTTTTATAATTAAATTGTAGAAAAAAATACGAGTTGTTAATTGTCTGCTAACTTCAGGATTATTTTTTATTTTATTATTTAAAAAAAATTTTTTCTTACTTTAAACTACACAAAAAAATTTTTCAATTAAAGTGAAAGACCTACTTAGTAGTCAATTAGTGAACTAGTACTCAATCACTTCATGTATTTGTATATTTATATCTAGTAAAATTTACCAAGTACAGATATACAAATACATGAGTAATCGAATACTAGTTCCCTGATCGGGTACTGGGTCTATTACCTTACTAAGGAATTATTTGGTATAAAAATTTTAAAAATCATTTTTTTTTTTTGCTTATTTACTCCTATTTTAATAATTCCAAGTCTATGGATAAAATTTTTAACTGTTGTAAAAAATTTTAGTAGACCTGGACGTAAATTTCCCCGAGTTTTGGTTTCCGTGAATTTTTTCTAGCCCCCGAAAATTTGTATTTCTCGAGTGTGAATGTAGCAGACATTAGACAAATTTAAAATTATAAATAAATAGAGGGAATAATTTAAAAAATAATATTTATGAAAAATGCACTTATTAATTTTTTAATTTTTTAAATGCGCATTTTTTTTAAATTTTGTTTTATTAATTATTTACTCTATTTATTAATAATTTAAAATTGGTCTAATGTCTGCTACATTCACACTCATAAAAAATCATTTAAATTCAAAATTGCCAATAAAAGAAAATTTAATAAATCCGTAACTAAATAAATAATATTTATTTATTTACTTTATAGGACGCAATACGTCTAGATCACCGACCATTTTTTCACTGCACAACAATACCAATTTTTATTTGGTCAACATTTCTGTTAGGATCAAAAATACTCAGTGATAATGAACTGAATTATTATGCATGGATTGTATTTACAAGTTTTTTGAGTCATCATATACGAGATGGAACCAGAAGAGGTCTTTGGTTTTTTCCATTTGGCTCGACTAGAAAAATTCCATATTATTTGTACATAGTCATGACAATGTTACTTCCATTTTTTGTCTATTTTTTTATGAACAAATCTTCTAAGAAATCAATTCAAACACACGGAGTAATTAACGTCGCCTAGTTACTTTAATTAATGATTACATTAATGATTAATCTCTATGATGAACTATTTATTAATTTTAATTAAATTTATTTATTGTTTTCATATATTTTATATTTTATAAAAGTATACATACAAACATTAGTTTCATATCAAATAAACTTTTGAAATTTATTTCAAATAATTAATAAGCCAATTCGTAAAAAAAAAAAAAAAATACACTTTTAGAAAATGAAAGAAACTATGGGTGCAATTTTTTTTTTTTATAATATATATATATATATATATATATATATATATATTACTGTAATATGAATCACCTAAATATCAATGACGAAACTTAGATGATAAAAAATAAGATAAAAAAAATCAATCAAAAAAAATAAAAAAAAATATAGTCGACTAATTATGATCTAAAAAAACGTGCAAAGAGTCATAGTTTACTGTATATATATATACACTACTTATCTATTAAGCCCGTAATGATAATGATAACAAATATATTGTTATCAAGTAAAATCACTACACGAAACATATTAAGTATTTCAGTAAATTTATAAAGTTCAGAACGTCAGTCTAAAAAAAATTTTTTAAGTTATATATTTCGACTAGAAGTGTCTATTTTTTATACTCTTTTATAAAAAACAAAATGGTAAATAAATATTTATATCTACATATATTTTTTTATGGAGTAACTAAATTTATATAATTTCTTACTGTTTTTTTTTTTTTTTTTTTTTTTTTTTTTTTTTTTTACTAAGGATAATTTAGAAAATTTACAGTTGCAATTATATATAGTCTGCGGAGTTGTTGCCTGCTGTCTTGTCTTGATTTTAACTCTGATAATTGTTCTTTTTATAAAAGTTAATGATTTATCACGCAATAGGTAAGTTAATTTTAAAATATATATAAAATTTATATATATGAAAATTATTTAGATTCCTGGGTAAAAAAAATTACATATAATTATATTTACATATATAAATTATATATGATTGTATATAAAAAGCTATTATATATATTTATATATAATTACATTGAGCCATTTTCTATATATAATTTTATATAACTACATATTATTATATCGAATTATATATGGATTATATGTAATTGGATATGAATTGCATATAATTATATATAATCTTTTTTTACCTGGGTTTTTTTTTTATAAAAAAAATATAAGAATGCTTTGAAAAAATATATCAGTTTAGAAAATTGAATATCCCTGGTGGAAATTTTTCGGACTTTTCTCTGAAAAACTCAGTTCTAAAATTCTAAAGACTTTTCCAAAGTTCTAAAGACTTTTTCTGAGTTTTTCAGAAAAAAGTCCGAAAAATTTCCACCAGGGATAATTGATCATTTATAATTTTAAAAATAATTTTACTCTACAGTCAAATGAATTTTTTTTTCTTCCTAAATTTTTCAGAAAAAATTCAAAAATTCAAGATATTCAGAGTAGAAATTTTTTCAATATTCCTAAAATATCGCATGTTTTTTAATGGTGATGGGATAAATATACCAAAAAGATTTGTTTTTGTAATATATTATATTTATATAACTTTTTTTTTTACTAATAAAAAATATATTCAAAAAAACCTGGGGCATGACATATAATTAGTTTGCATTCCTCATAAATTTTAATTTAAAATATTTTTTTCGGAGCAAAATGAAAAATAAAAAAAAATAAATTTTTTTTACTACTGTACAAAATTTAATTTTAATTACCGTATATATGTTTCCATTGTATATATCTTATAGAATATATAATTATATATATTTTCATTGCATTTATGTTTAATAAATTCATTGATTTGTGTAATAAAAAGAATTTTTTTTTTCTAATATTTTTGTTAAGTTTTGTAGTGATCCATTTTACCCCGGGTAGTTGTTTTTACTCGGACATTTAGAGTAATTATAAAAAATGTTGTGGTATCTCATATGTGCCGGTCCCGTTTTTAAGGATATATTTACTTATAAAAAAAAAAGTTATAAAAAAATATTGAGTAATTGAAAAAAAATTTGAATTATTTAATATACAGAAATGGAACGAATCGTGACTTGGATACAGATTTTTGTTACTCAAATCCGGCAATAATACCTGGTGAAGAATTATCAAGACGTGGTTACTCAATGTACCGCTCACCTGAAAATCCAATTATCTCACAATCAAATATAAAAAATAAATATGGAAATTCGCGCGAATCTTTATCAAGGTTTTAATAAATAAATAAATTAATTAATTAAATTTATAAAGAAGCTAAACAATTTTTTTTTAAACTTCTATTTTCTATTTGAATATTAAATACTTAGTAAATTATTGTCACTTTCACCTGTAATAATAATAATTGATAATAACTTTGTAATTTTATTATTTTTATAAATCACAAATCATAATGATGTTAAAATAAATAAATAATTTAATCAAAATCTGAAGACAATAAATAAATTATTTACATTTTCCTCGAACACGAAAAAAAGTAGCAAGAAAATTGACAGTTTCTAATTTTAATTTCAGGATTTTATTAAAAGTTTTGTCAAAAGTAAGTACATTTCAAACTGTAGGACTTAGTACTGATAATAATATTTACACTAAAAAATTGGAAGTGAATTCGGAGTGATTACGAATTTATTTAAATTCAAATCCACCTCGACAATATTTGTTACATTGTGTCAGATTTTAAAAACTTCCCGCTAAAAAATAAAAAATATTCAAAAAAATGAAGGAATTTTGGTTTCTCAGTGCAATTAATAATTATTTTAAGTAAAAAATAATTCATTTTTTAAATTTAATTATTTGAATTTCCAACATCAACCCTGACAATATTTATTGTTACAAAAATCACGAGGGTAAATTTAACAGGCAGCAAATAATTTTTTAACTACGTATAAAAAAATTAAATAATTAAATTTGGAAAAAATTCATGTCCTAATTTTTGAATTTTCTAAATGTGCATTTTTTTATTTTTATTTTATAAACATTTTATTTGCTCATTTCAAAATTTTAAAAATTGTCAGATGTCCGCTAACTTTATGGTCTTACAAAAATCATTTGAAAAATTCAGTTAATTATAGAAAATAATTTTTTGAAAATTACCGCGCACAGAAATATAAGCATCTGATTGGTCTTTCAATTACACCAATTAAAATGGTTTATTATCATATATATTGTCGCAGATTGAAAGTATGTAAAATTACTTACATGAAAATGAACCTTAACAAAAAGTGAACTCCGATGCTCCGATGTCAATATCAGTACACACGACAATACACAAAAGTATAACTCAGAAAAGTGCAAATAATATAGAATATATATAAACATATAAATAAAATAAAGTTACTATTTTATTACTTAAAGTAAATATCTTATAAAATTATAACACAAGTAAGTACACAAAAATTTTAATTGTACTTGAAAATTTTCTTTTTTGTCGGCTCTGAAATTTTCTAACCGACTTCTAACCTCAAAACTTTTTTTTTAATTTCATGAAATCGTATTTTAGAAGTCTGATAATTTTGTGTTTTTGTAAATAAATTTGTGAGTAAAATATAATTTTTCTTTTTAATTCACAAAAATATTTTTAAAATTTTTTTGCTAAAATATTTTAATTATTTATTGAAAAAAAAAAAAAATTTTTTTTTAAATTTGATGTCTTCGATTTTTTTTTCAACAAATCAAATAAAAAAAAAAAAAAAAAAAAATTAAAAATATGCACATGTAGAAAATAAAAAAAACTATAAGTGCAATTTTTCAAAATATTTTTTTTTTCATAATTTATCGTTTTGAAAAAAGTCCAAAAGTTATTAGACCTCAGCTAACTTATGATACTGAAGTTAGCCGACGTCTAATAATTTTTGAAATTCATTTGAAATGATAAATAATAAAAAAAAAAATATTTCAACAAATTGCACTTATAGTTTTTTAAATTTTCTACATGTGCATATTTTTAGTTTTGGTTTTTTAGTAATCGGTTTGTTTAAAAAAAAATCCAGTATCATTTTAAATAAGTAATTTAAATTTCTAAAAAAAAAAATTCAACACTTGCTAAAAAATTTTCAAAAATATTCTATGGGTATTTTGAAATAATTATTTTTTTAAAAATGTAAATTAATTACAAGAACAAAAAATTGTCAGATGTCTGGTATTTTTAATTTTACAATAATTTATATTATTAATTTTTATTTTTTATTTTAATAGAAAAAATGCCCAAGTATTATTGCGACTACTGCGACACATATTTAACCCATGACTCACCAAGTGTACGTAAAACACATTGTCAAGGACGTAAGCATAAGGACAACGTTAAATATTTTTATCAAAAATGGATGGAAGAACAGGCGCAGCATTTAATTGACGCAACGACTGCAGCTTTCAAGGCCGGTAAAATAGCATCTAATCCATTCGCAGCGAATAAGGGCGCAGCAATACCTCCACCACCTAACCTAGGACCCAGACCGGGTGTGCCACCTCAAGGACCAATGGGCATGATGCCCCCACCAGGAATGCATCCTGGCGGACCGATGGGACCAGGGGGCCCTATGATGATGGGCCCTCATGGACCCATGCCGCCTATGATGGGCATGCGACCTCCGATGATGGGACCTAACGGACCCATGATGATGGGGCCCATGGGCCCTATGACTCAAATAAGACCGCCAATGAATGGCCCACCTCCTCCTATCAGTGCTCCACCACCAATTAAAAAGTAATTTTTTTTATCTACTCTAAGGATTTATTATATGTATGAGTGTTTTGAAATTATTGTTTCAATTATTTTACATGAATTTTGTAAATTGATGAAATTTTTTTTGTTTTAATTTATATTAAAATTAATGAATAAATAACTTCATTCATTACCAACATTTGTCTATACTAATTTAATGTAATTAATTTTTTTTTTAATTTATATTATTACAGAGGGTCTGTAGTAAGTTGATAATAATCCGCTTACAAATATTCTCTTAATCTTCCCTGTAAAAAAAATTCGTTCCAAAAAGATTCCAAAAAAATACGACATGTGGAAATTCTAAATTTTAGACAGATTAGAACTTCAAGTGGAAATTTTTTGAACTTTTGTAATTTAGATAGTAAAAAAAAAAAAATTATCTAGGTCTTTATATGAGTGAATTTTGAGTAAAAAAAGAATCTTTTTAAATCATTGTAACATTCCCGTCAATTTTATATTATTACAATTAAGTCTCCAGTCATTCCATTGGAAAAATTTTATCCAAATTCCGCGAACTTCATCGTGGTCCGAAGACAAAAGTCATGATGATGCATGAGATTCAGACCACGATGGTGTTCACTAGAGTATCCTGAGATACGACGTTGCGATATTTAATTTTTATATTTCATTGTACTTTGGATGAAAATTCAGAGCAGCCAGTCAACCAATGAACATCTTAGGCCTCTGCCATATGTCCGGAGACTGAGTGGCTCAAATCGAATTTTGAATTTTTAAAATATAATCACCTTATTATAATTTGAATGTTTTATTTAACTTCTCAAACCCTACAAAATACCCCAAAATTAGAGAGCTGAGCAACGAGTGCACCTGGGGTCGATTGACGCCCTAACGCCACCCACTTGATAATTTATCGTGACACTTTTACTTCCTAAAATTTTACATAACAAATTGAATAAATTATTGACCACAATATTGATAGAAATTTCATATTTTATTTATTTATCAAGTAACAATTAATAAATATTATACATTTTCATAATTCAACAATAGATATGTTACGATCAAATAAATTATATGATGTGCTAATCAACACTAGATGGTTTGAATGTTTTATAGATTTTGAAAATTTTTGAGAGACCTGCCTTAAATTAAATATTTTAGTTCAAAGTTTGGTGATAATTTTTTTTTTACTATACTCATGCTTTTTAAAAAGTAAAAGCGGAATGAAACTTTTTTAACTTCCCGCTAAGAAAATCGAAGATTTTCAAAAATTTCGGCAAGTTATTGTTTTCACCCCGATTTGCAAAAATCAAAATTCCAACAGATGTCGACGTTTTGAGGTTCTAGGAAGCTATTTTGACTAAATTCAAAATGATGTCCGAGTGTATGTATGCATGTACGGACGTATGTAAATATTCTGTAACTTTTGAACGAATGAACCGATTTTGATCATCCAGGTGTCATTCGACGCGACTTGTTAATTACTATAAGCACTGAAAATTTGAGCTTAATCGGTAGGGTACGTTCTGAAATATTTCAAAAATAAAATTTTTTCAAAAATGTTTTTTTTGAATAACTTTTAATTCGCTCGATGGATTGATTCCAAAATCCAATCAGCTCTAAAATTTTATAAGCCGCGTCGAATGCTACCTCAACCATCAAAATCGGTTCATTCGTTCAAGAGAAACCGTGAACGAAAGAATTAAAAAAAAGTTTTTTTTTTGGTTTTTTTGAAATTTCTAAAAAACGACTCGATAAATCAATTTTAAAATTTGATCAGCTCTAGAACTCAATAAAACGCGTCGATTGTCACCTCAACCGTTGCAATCGGTGAATTCGTTCGAGAGATATCGTTGGAGAAAAAATGGTAAAAAACGTTATTTTTCAAAAACAAAGGCATAGAAAGGATTTTCGAGCTCAATGAGCTCGAAAACTGCGGGAAGTTTTGGGGCGGGCCCGCAGGGTCAACTGACAGACCGATTTTTTTTTTTAGCCACCTTAATATGTATGTAACTAAATACATTTATATGGTTACTGTCAAAATCACATGACAAGAAAAAGTTTCCATAAAAATTACATCTAATTTATTCCATCAACACCATTAAAATTTTTTAATTTTGTGCCAACGGGTGATCAATAATTTTCGGATTTTGTAGACCTTATTAAAAAATCAATCATTTTAACAACATACAATATCAATCAATGGATATATGAGTCAAATAACACAACACGCAATATTTAATTACTCAGTTCAAGGACAGTAAGGGCAGAAAGTAGAATATATTACTTCATAAATTCATGGAATAAAAACCAAGTACTGTTTGTTATTTAATTTCGTCATTAAAAACTAAATGATTTTGTGTTAAACTAAATTACAATTTGAATTTTGGTCATTTCAGATGTGAAAATCAAATACGGAAAATCTTTTGACAAATTTTTTTATAAAAATTGGAATTTAAATCTTGACTTATCTTATCAATGAAATAGTTCAGTAACATGAAAAACTTTGACTAAATTATGCAAGGAACCTCGTGCTTTATACGCGTCCAATAAGTATTTCAAATATCTGTTAATCATCCAAATGTCACACTGAGTAAAATCAATAAATAAATTTATTCATACAAGTCACACAATATTACAGCAATACAAATAATTAAACCCGTGTGTCAGCAAAAGCAGTTTGTTTATTGATCAATGCTAATTTTCGCCGTAGTTTCATTCGTTTCATTTCTAATTTTTGTGAACGTTTTTCACATAATTCCGTTATTTCTTTGAACAATACTTCAAAAATAAAAACAGTGATTGTCCACATTAAGCTCAATGTACCGAAAAGATAAACCATTCGAAAATCTTCAAACTCTAATTGATCGAATCCACTTTTATATGATTCAAGTCTAGCAGCTAATTTTCTTTTTCTTATTATTTCTTTATAACGTTCAAATCGTTCGGCGTAATGAATGTGACCTGTTTCAAAAAGATTCATTGCTGCTTTATCGATTTTGTTTTTTAAACTCCAACGTTTACGACTCATAAACACATTGTACGATTTAAATAATAAGTCTTTTGATATGAAGAGGTTGTCACCTTGGTCATTTCGAAACCGATAAGCAAATATACAAGCAGCTAGAGAATCTCTCTTAACTGAGTCAAATCCCGCAAATCCAAATTTTACCGGACTTGACATATTTAATGGACGGGAATCATTAATTAGATGAGAAATATTGACTGAAACTGAATCATTCATCGGAAATAGATCGTTCGACGGGAATGAATCAAATATCGGCATTAGGGTTTGTGCCGGACCTGAATGATCTCTCGTAATGTAACCGTAGCATTTACCATAATCAGTCATATATTGCTCATACAAGTATTCCTTATCAGAATCACTTGACCATATTTCTGTGTCGGCTATATAATCGCGAATTCTATCGTCGAAGAAGACTTTATATTTATTTGAATGTAAATCATCTAAATTTTCAACCCTACGGTAACTTGGTTTTGCAAGCATTGCCATGAGTTGACCCTCTAACGCCGGATTAAACATCAATATAAATAAAGATGCGGATAGAAAAGTGATACGCATAAATAAACGTTCTATGCGTGTCGTCATCCCCATATTCAATGTCAGTAACAAGATATCAAAAAAGGTTTCGACAAAATTGAACTTATTATTGACTAAAATAAGTACAAAGATACTAGTTAGAATAATAATTGATAGTATCATAGTTTGATAACTGAACATATTATCCACGATTTCGTCAAGGATTGGAATAGAATGTGAGTTTGTTATTATCGTGAAGCTTTCTTCCGAGTATAGAGGGATAATATCGAGATATTCGTAATAAAGTAGATCGAGTGGTTTGAGATCCATCCATACATCGTAAGTATTTTTATAAAATAACTTTTTAGTTTTATCAGAATGTGGAACATCATTGACTTCATAATAATGCATCACTGGCGTGACATTCAACATTGAGAATATGTTTTCAAAAACGAAATCTGGATTTCCGCTTTGCCAATTGAGTGGTATAGGAGTCAATTCGTTTGATGAAATATCGCGACCAAAACTACGTGCATAACCTTTTACTGGATAACCGTCCAGAATCCGAGTTTTGTCAAAATGATAGCTTTGACACGATTCCGAATCTGTAACAAAAATTCAATGTTCATATAAAAATAATGACATATTTCACGCGGTACTCTACCGTTTGTAAATGTCTGCCTATACAATGTCCATCGATTATCTTTCGTTTTCTTCTTAACTGTAGTCCAGGGTTCCGGCGCTCTATCAGTGTAGGGGTTAAATGTATACACCATCGTAGTTTTGTTGACTTGATCTCGACAGACGTAAAATGATCCTAGGGCTTCAATATTCCACACCATCCTCAGTACTTTCATTGCCTTTCCACAGTTTTCACCAACAACGAAAACCAATGACTCGACGTTCCAAATAATAGTCGATTTTATTTCGTGAAGAAGAGCTTTTAGTTTCTTATCAGACTCTGCTGATACAAGATACGAAGGATGATTTGGATAGTACCATTTCATCACAGTTGACTTGAAATCATTATCGATGGTTACAATGGACGCGTTGACCACTTCGTTTATTGAAATTTCGAACATGATGTCAATCAAGTCATCAGTTATAACCGTCGGGTTCAGTTTATCAGGAAAGCACAGCTCAAGTAGTTGTTTCTGTTTAAAAAATCGAACAATAATTATATATTCATACAAATCAATTATGTTGTATACGTATGAAATATAAATTACCGTATCATTGTGAAAAATTTCCAAATCCGTTGGTGCTGCATCACTATCATCAATATTGTCACACACAATGAAATTCACAAACAAACACAAAATGACAATTTTTCTCCACATTTTTATAATGATTTCAATGAAATTAAAATTCTAAATTATCAAAAGTTCAAAATTCCTCAAATAATCTCAACTTATTTTCAATTTATTGTTTTAATTTAAAATAAATCATAGAACAAATGGAGTCGCTGATCGCTCGAATAGCATCCGTGTCCATCCACTTCAACTTATTGCTCATAACTGACAACTCAATAGTATCATTTGCTGGAATATCCACTTCATTAGTTGTTAAGGATACGCGTCCATACATGAGGATCTCTTCGATTTTTTGAGCTCGCCAATGAGTCCTCGAGAAGTATTTGACGCATGTTATTAAAAGTATAACGTATTAGCATCACACTCATATACTTATTATAGCAAAACAAATATATGTATATTATATAGTATTCAATTTACAGATAAATAATTTAAAGATTCATTTTTTCTCTGCATCAGTAATCATAAAAATTATCATAAAAAAATCTTTGCCCAGAACTGGGCGCCACAGATTTCAAAAATATTCCACACAAGTCTATTAGTCATTACATATTTTCCTTTCGAATAGATGTATATATTTTTTTGCAATGTTTCAAGTTGATTGTTACTGAAAACCACTTTCATTTATTAGTAAACTATTGATTTACAGAAATATAGAGACTGGGGCATGACGGCACCACTTAGCCGAGTAATTATTTGTTATGGCTTTTTAATATCGGTTGCAAATTTTTTGTTATTACAAAAATTTGTCATTATTTTACAATAGATTTAATTGAATAAATTTTGATTATAATGACTCACTGAGGGTCTAATAAACCCCAGGATCAACTTCAGAGTAAAATTTGAACGCAACCATACTTGATGTTGGTGATTTTCAACACAATCCGTTTGTTCTAATTGATTTTATTGGATTTTATGTTGAATACGATAAACCGGAAGTATAAAAATCAACATTGGTAATTGATTTTTATTTTAAAATAATCTACATCAATAATAATAATGGTATACTAGTGCTTCAACCTATATAATATTTTATAATTTTTAACTACAGAATATATTATCGGACAGTATTTGAGGTAATAACGTAATATAAGTACACAACTTCATAATTCACGCGGTCAATTCATAACAAGCAAACCGTGCAATATCTTCGGAAACCATTTTTACACCAAATATTTTCTACGGTGTACTTATTATTTGTCTGATCAATATGTATTCGGGGTGAATGCAGAGTAGATTATTTTTCATTTTATCTCCTCGGAGTAAAATTTACTCCACCTTTGAGGAAAAGGGCGGAAGTATTGATATTATTTATGAAAAAACTGCGGAGTAAAATGAAAAGAATGTAGCATATTTTTAATTAATAAAATTTTTTAGTGACTTTGAATAAATAAAAACATGTTTTTATTATATATACATTTTTGTTAACACTAAAATTCCGGATTTAACATGAAATCTACACGACATATTAGAGAAAGAAAAATAATTTCCCAAATGTAATTTTGAATATATTTTGTTTGAAGAAAGAAAAAAGTTCTGGTAATTCCATCCAAATATGAATATCTTACATAAATATTTCAAGATCTATTTGCTCAATTCTTATTTAACGTAATACTTAAATTTTTTCAAGTCGAATTAAAAATAACAAAAAATTTTAATATTTATTTTATGCATAAATTTAACATGAGCAATATGTAGGTCAATATATATATTTTTTTTTCTGAAAATCAATTGGCTCCGATAGCAACATAATGCGCAGTTTTTAAAAAGAGTAAGACTATGAACGCGAAATAGCATAAATAGTTTGAAATAAAAGCTGAAACATGTAACGCATCGATTGACAAAAGGACACGTATCCTTCCCCATTCCCACTATATTTTAATATTTTAGATATTTTTATTTGTTTATTTATTTATTTTGTCGTTAGTTACAGCTAAAAAGTCAAAGAGAATAGACGCACGTATTCCGCAGATCATTTCGCGATTAAATATCTAACTTTATGATGAAAAATATTTTAATAATGATGATGTTCTTAAAGTTTATTTTTTTATGTTTACTATTTGTAAATTTCGTCGACTGCGATGACAACGAGGAGTCTCCAGAATCAATGAATTTGTCAGTTTTTCACAATGATACGGTAATTAATTTAATGTTAATTATAATTTAAGTAGGAGAAGGTTGGGCTGAGTGAGATATCATTTTTATGAGAAATAAAATGTGTTTTTTTTTTTTTTTTTTTTTTTTTAACGGTTAGTTATGGTTGTTCGAAAACGGTGGGGCATGTTGATCAGTCCAATCGATGCTTGCGATTTTTAATGATATTCACGGTAAATAGGCACAATTTATAGCTGCCGTTAAAAAATAAAATTTTTCTTTTTGGCGGGCAAAATGGGGGTACTCTTTAAAAAAGTTGAAAAAAAAAAAATTTATGAAAGTTGATCAAATTTCATTAAATTCAATTTTTTAAATGTAATATACCGCAAGAAAAATTACATTTCACATCATTGGTGGATACGAAGGCAGAAAATTTTTTTTTTGTGAGGCAAAGGCCCCCCTCCAAAAAATGATAATTTTTTTTTTTTAAATTGTTTTAATCATTAAGAATGTATTTATTTCTCTCGACAACTATTTTTGGTTATATAATACTCAAAAAAAAAAATTTTTAGGTGTAATTAATCGTTCCCCCTCGATTAGCTTAATTACTAATTGTTATTTAATAAAAAATAAACAATTCTATATTTCTAATTTGTCATTATTTTGAACCAAAAAACGGGTTTTTTGATTTTTTAGATTACAGATTATTTTGCATTATTTAAAAAGTTTTATCAATTAAAAAATAAAATATTATTTTCGAATATTTTTAGTGGCAAAATTTGCCCCATCTATAGAAAATCAGCCGAAAAATGGATTAATATATTAAATTTTTTTTTAATTTGACGATAAAAATTTGAAAGAATCATTTTTTCCGAATTTTCGGCTGGTCTATTTTGCCCCAGGTGTCATGCGTAGGGCTAAAAATGTGCAAATATATCGGATTTATAGTAATAAATTTTTTTTTATAAAATTTTAGGGGTACCCCGTTTTGCCCCCCAACCCTAAAAATATTTGATCGTTTAATAATTTTTCATTTATAGTAATTAATCATTTAGTATTGCGTATAATATGTATATTGTTTACAAATTACTAGTAAATGAACAATTATTTTACTTGACAACAATAAAAATTGAGATTTCGATCGTCAATTTAAAAAGAACATATTTTAAACATAATTAGAATAACATTTGTGAATATTTCAAATTTTTAGAAGCAAAAATTATCTATGTAATGGCTCGTTTGATACCTATACTAAAAGTATTGAGAGCGTTTCCTTCAGCTACCATACAATTTCCATACCTAACTGTTAAATAAAGAGCAAGCACTCAGTAGTCTGACTATAGATTCATTAGTAAAGTGATTGATGACGAATATTTTGCATAATTTATTATTGCATTTTTAAACAGAAACAACTACTTGAGCTGTGCTTTCCTGATAAGCTGAACCCGACGGTTATAACTGATGACTTGATTGACATCATGTTCGAAATTTCAATAAACGAAGTGGTCAACGCGTCCATTGTAACCATCGATAATGATTTCGAGTCAACTGTGATGAAATGGTACTATCCGAATCATCCTTCGTATCTTGTATCAGCAGAGTCTGATAAGAAACTAAAAGCTCTTCTTCACGAAATAAAATCGACTATTATTTGGAACGTCGAGTCATTGGTTTTCGTTGTTGGTGAAAACTGTGGAAAGGCAATGAAAGTACTGAGGATGGTGTGGGACATTGAAGCCCTTGGATCATTTTACGTTTGTCGAGATCAAGTCAACAAAACTACGATGGTGTATACCTTTAACCCCTACACTGATAGAGCGCCGGAACCCTGGAGTAGAGTTAAGAAGAAAACGAAAGATAATCGATGGACATTGTATAAACAGACATTTAAAAACGGTAGGATACTCCATTTAATTCATGATTTTTTTTTTCCTAAATGTTAAATTTTTGTTACAGATTCGGAATCGTGTCAAAGTTATCATTTTGACAAAACCAGAAATCTGGACGGTTATCCAGTAAAAGGTTATGCGCGTCATATAGAAGGCGATGATCCATCTCATAAATTGAGACCTGAACCATTCAATAGCGACGCAGGAAATACATATTTTGTATCCAAAAACATATTTTCAATGTTAAATGTCACACCAGTGATGCACTATTGTCAACTCTATGATGTTCCACATTCTGCCAGAACTAAAAAATTATTTAATAATAATACTTACGATGTATGGATGGATCTCAAACCACTCGATCTACTTTATTACGAATATCTCGATATTATCCCTCTATACTCGGAAGAAAGCTTCACGATAATAACAAACTCACATTCTATTCCAATCCTTGACGAAATCGTGGATAATATGTTCAGTTATCAAACTATGATACTATCAATTATTATTCTAACTAGTATCTTTGTACTTATTTTAGTCAATAATAAGTTCAATTTTGTCGAAACCTTTTTCGATATCTTGTTACTGGTATTGAATATGGGGATGACGACACGCGTAGAACGTTTATTTATGCGTATCACTTTTCTATCCGCATCTTTATTTATATTGATGTTTAATCCGGCATTAGAGGGTCAACTCATGGCAATGCTTGCAAAACCAAGTTACCGTAGGGTTGAAAATTTAGATGATTTACATTCAAATAAATATAAAGTCTTCTTCGACGATAGAATTCGCGATTATATAGCCGACACAGAATTATGGTCAAGTGATTCTGATAAGGAATACTTGTATGAGCAAGACACGTTTACTTTTAGTGACTGCTACAAATTCATTACAAGAAAAAATTCCGATATGGCAATCACCCAAATTCTAATATTTGATACGGCCCCGTTCAACGATCCGATTCCAATGAATAATTTACTTTCAGTAAATGTTTCTCATCTGATTAATGATTCACGCCCGGTAAATATGTCAGCTCCGATGAAATTTGGATTTGCCGAATTTGACTTAGTTACGAGAGATTCTTTAGCTGCTTGTATATTTGCTTATAAGTTTCGTGATTCTGCATTAAACAACGACTTGTACATATCGAAAGACTTATTGTTTAAATCGTACAATGTGTTTATGAGCCGTAAACGTTGGAGTTTAAAAAACAAAATCGATAAAGCAGCAATGAATCTTTTTGAAACAGGTCACATTCATTACGCCGAACGATTTGAACGTTATAGAAAAATAACAAAAAAAAGGAAATTAGCTGCTAAACTTCAGTCATACAAAAGTGGATTCGATCAATTAGAGTTTGAAGATTTTCGAATAGTTTATCTTTTCGGCACATTGAGCTTAATGTGGACAGTCACTATTTTTATTTTTGAAATATTGTTCAAAAAAATGACGGAATCATCTGACAAACGTTTTCGAAAATTAGAAATCAAACGAATTAAATTACGGCGAAAATTAGCATTGATCAACAAACATACTGCTGTTGCTGAAACACGGGTTTAATTATACGTATTGCTGTAATATTGCGTGACTTGTATGACTAAATTAATTCATTGATTTTACTCAGTGTGACATTTGGATGATTAACGGATATTTGAAATACTTTTTGAAAACGGGTAGAAAGCATGGGATATCTTGCATAATTTAGTCAAAGTTTTTCATGTTAATGAACTATTTCGTTAATAAGATAATCCAAGATTTAAATTCCAATTTTTATAAAAAAATTTGTCGTATTTGATTTTCACATCTGAAATTCAAAACGTAATTTGGTTTAACACAAAATCATTTAGTTTTTGATCATGAAATTAAATAAAAAACAATACTTGTTTTTAACTTTATGAATTTATGAAGTGATATATTCTACTTTCTGCCCTTGAACTGAGTAATTAAATATTGCGTGTTGTGTTGTTTGACTTATGTATTTATTGATTGATATTGTGTGTTGTTAAATTTATTGACTATTTAACCAAGTATACAAATTTTGAAAATTATTAATCTCCTGTTGTCACAAAATCAAAAAATTTTTATGTTTCTCATGGAATAAATTAAATGTAATTTTTATGAAAACTTTTTCTTGTCGTGTGATGTCCGTAATAACCATATAAATATATTTAGTTGTATACATATTAGAGTGACTATAAAATAAAAAAAATTTTTTCCACTTTTTATTTTAATTATTGAAAGAGAAATATGAAATGTACTATAAACAATAAAACAAATAAATAATATATAATTATTTTTATTAACAACAAAAATAATTAAAAATAAAATAATATACACTCGTCACTATCTTCTACAGAAATAATCAATTCAAAACAGTTATATTTTTGCCCCTCAGCTCCTTAACAATATCCGTCCATAATTGTTCAATAACATTACGTTTTACATTGCAACGGTCTCGTATTTTTTTAATTATTTCTTCAGCCCTATTATAGAATCCCTTCAATCCATGTTTCTTAGCCAAGTCAAGTGCAGCCTGTGCACGACTTGCCAATTTTTCCCGTTGCAAAACCATGTGATTTATTTTTCCATTAACAATCAGAGTATTGTCTATTTTTTTACCATCATTTACTTTTTTCGATGGATTCTTAGTTTTATTTTTACTTAATTTTTTTTCACTGCTATTATTTTTACTACTTTTTTTAACATTTTTATCAATGCCACAAACTTTTATAGGTTTATTAAAAATAAGAATATTCTGTAAACTTCTTATTTTTAATTTCCCCTTTTTTTTTTCATTCCTCGTTACCATTTCTTTTAATCCAAGTTCTTTTTTTATTGAACTAATCTCTAAATTTTCCAATTTATTAACTTCTTTTACTCTATTTAAGATACGTTTTTTAGCGTCAGCGACATATGCCGATAAGTGGCCAGTAAATAATTCAAAATTGAACCAACAACAATTCGTGTAAATCCACTGCGGTAATGAAGTATTCTCTTCATCATTACTAGATCCTTTCGTTGACAATAAATTCATTAATTTTTCAAGATCTCTTATTATATTTTCCGACATTGGTATCAAACAAAAATTATATAGTGATGATACTAATCTCAAAAGACCACGACGTTCACTAATTGAATTTTTTTTCAATTTACCATTTACAGATTTTGCTTTATCTGGATTTTTATGCAGTTTTCCTGACAAAGTTTCGTAGTCATACTCTACTATTCCTTTTAATGATGAATTTTTTACAAAACAATCCAATTTTTCGATAAAAGTATTCAAAATTTTGTTTTTTCTAATTGGTAAAGGACGAACAGTCGACATTTTATCCCGATCTACTGGACATCTTGACAGCCACTGAATTATTAATTTTTTAAATTCAAATGTTGACATTTCTGATGGTGTTTTTATTTTTATCTCAACATTTTTATCATCTACCCGTTTTATTATCAGGTCAATTAAATATGGCGACGACTTAGGAAAATGTTTTGACAAAAATTTCGGCCGTAGTGATGATGAATTGTCGACAAATTCGTAACTTATATTTGGTATTTTGTGAGGTAAAATTATTTCGCTCGGCCAATCAGCTGATTCCAGTTCTCTGCTATCTGGTATATTTGTGTAGCGATATAAAATTATTTGACTATCAAATTTCGATGATGATGATGATGGTGGTGGTGATGGTTGAGCAGCTGGTGGTTCAGAAATAATTAATTGATTGTCGGAATCAGCTGATGGTTCTGGCGCGCGATCAACTTCCGTAGGTTCAGTGATTGATGTTGAGGTTCTGGGTCTTGGAGGGTAACCAGGACCTTCAGTGTAACTCGTAACAGAACAAGGAGATGGAAAATGTTGAGACCAACGGTAACGAGTACAATTTGAACTGTCGTGACCACGACGTGTGCAATTGCAGCAACTTAATTTGTGAGATGGTTTCAAAATTTTATTTGGTTCCGCGGGTATATTTATGGTGTCGGGTGTCGTTGTTTGATGATAACGTCGCCATAGGTCCGGACAATTTGTTTTCAGGTGACCTTTACTTTTGCACAGGCTGCAGTATAATTTAAAACAGTACTCACAAGTTTTACGAAATGTTGAACATTTTCTTCCGCACTGAAAATAAATATAATATATTTTTATAATTGGGTACTTAAATATGATATTGAACATTTAATTATGGATAATAAAAATATACATACAGTAAGACACATTTTTTGAGGACACCGTGGCTCAAGGTGTCCATTTTCACCGCACATGTAACAAATCAAGACTTTGCGTTTGTCAGGACACTGATCTCGCTTGTGTCCGTACTTTTGACAGGAAGCACACGGGGATTTCTTCGCACTCCCACGTTGGTACGTAATATCGGCATCAAGTATCGCCCAGCGATTTGGATTTCCTTAAATAAAATAAATTAATAAATAAATATGTTGTTAAAAATTTTGTTGGATTTTCAAGGATAATTGTCATGGAAATTTAATGAAATTTATAAATTTTACTGAATATTGATTTGTTGATAATTTAAAAAATTAAAGCAGTCTTTGATAAAAATATGAGGATTATTTG
Source organism: Microplitis deprimator (assembly GCA_964016945.1). Taxonomy (NCBI): domain Eukaryota; kingdom Metazoa; phylum Arthropoda; class Insecta; order Hymenoptera; family Braconidae; genus Microplitis; species Microplitis deprimator. The sequence continues at coordinate 4,751,008 of OZ024707.1, read as the reverse complement.
GAAATATATGTTATATGTTAGTTATCAAGACGACAAAAATTATAAAATTTATCACTTTTAATGGCGAGTCAAAAAAAGTTTACAGAAGAGTCTTAACACGTTCATATATATTCAATTTTAACTCAATTTTTTTCGTCTTTTTCTTTTCAGAAGTTTAAAAATATAAAATTTTGGAAAATCCAAATTTGCACATTAAATAGCATTCTAGGAGATCAAGACATCGAGATTTGTTGGAAACTCTTTTTCGAAAATTGTACCGAAACCGATAACTCGACTTTTTTTTTAAATTTTAAATTTTCTTAGCGGGAAATTAAAAATAATTTCGATCGTAAGGAAGTCACACCACGTTCACGCTTGAAGTGTGCAAAAGTTCATGTATGTGAAGATTGGACCGTTTTTCGCGCAGCGAAAATGAAAAAAATTTATGTAATTTGAATGCTTAAAAGTGGGTTGAGGGGTAATTGGGGCCGAATGCAATTTTCGGTTGACATACCAGCATTTATGCGCAACGTTTCCAAAATCTCGATCCAGTAGATTCATTACTTTTCATTTTATTTTATTATTTTAATTCCACCAAAAACGTTCCAATCTTCAGGTACATAAAAGTTCGTCATTCTGTCACGATTTGAAACTTATAGAATAGTCAATGCTTTTTCAACGACTTTTTTTTACATGAAAAGTATATAAGTTAATTTAGAATAGAGGTAACGTTTTGGTCACTTAGGGCCAGTTTTGGACACTAAAAATTTAAATAAAATAATTTGTAAAATAAGCAATGACGTAATCGATGTTTAAAATGTGTTCAAAAATACTTTTATCACACAATTACAATTGAAATTAAAAAAAAAATTTTTTCATTCATTAAAACAAAGTATTAAATGTCCAAAAATGGAGCAGTGGCCACAAATGCTACTTCTACTCTCTAATGATATTTATATTTATGAATGTGAATGTAGCAGATGAGACAATTTATAAATTTAAAATAATGAAATTAAAAAAAATGCGCGTACTCATTTATTAATTATCTACATACGAATTTTTTAAATTTATATTCTACTCACATTTTATATATTTATTATAAAATTTTAAAAATTTACATTTGTCTGCATTCACACTCATTTTATATTTTTTATTTCTAATTGAATTTAATTTTCTAATAATTTCCTTTAAATTTCCAAAAAAATTATCCAATATAAAAACAAAATAAAAAATAAATTTCCACATACTTGACATTTGGCTCTGAATATCCCTGACGTCGTTCATAAATTCACTGTCTCGATAGTCGGTGTAAAAAGCCAGCAGCTGTTTGGGCATCGGCTGAGCCAGATACTCCTCAAAAGAAACTTCACTAGTCTTGTCATTCCTGGGCAACTTGATGGGCTTCAAAAATTCATCTCGATTTTTAGCCCCATCCTCTCGCACCCTCTTCCTGCTTCCCGACGACGGGCTTTGATTCTTATCACTTTTACCCCCAGACTTGGGAGACCTTTTATCAGATCTATCATTAGTTTCTCCACCGCTTATATTCAGCCTCATTGAAGTGTTCAACTCATCATTAGTATCAGTATTTATTTCCTTCTCAATCGTTCTCCAGTTCATTGCTTCACTTTCAGTCATACTGTCATCGCTTATCAAATTTACTGATGACTCCCGTCCTATTTTTCTTAATTCTTCCAAAGTTGGAACACTTTTCTGTACCTGAGAACAATTCAATATTATATTGGTTTCAATCCAATTTTCTTCTTCTTCTTCCTCTTCATCATCATCATCATCATCATTTTGCTTTTCATTATTTCTCCCACTGGAATTTTCTCTTGGTGATTTTGAATTATTAGAACCGGCAACGAGTGAATCAGTAATCAAAGATTCTTCTTTGTCATTATTATCATCATGATCATCACCAGCATCAGCATCAACATTATCGTCATCATCATCGCTGTCATCATCCGAAGATTCTGATGAATCATTCAAATTAATTAATGGAGGCGGTGGTTTTGGCGGCACCGGTACTTCAAATATCGACTCATCAGATTCCGAGTCTGATGATTCCTCAGATTCTGATGATTTTGAATTTTCAGGTTGACTTTTTTCAGCAGAGGCACATTTTACATTATACTTTGAATTGTCATCATCATTAATTTTATCAGTTTCTAGATTTTCTGATGCTGTCGCTGTCAGATCCTGAGCATCATCAGCAAAATTACTCGTACTCTGGCTATTGTCTTTAACCAGATCATCATTTTTATTGGCAGTGTTGTCATTCTTCTCAGAATTGTCATCATTTTTACTTGAGTTGTCGTCAGTTTTCTCTGGATTCTTATCATTTATGACTGGGTCATTAATTTTATCAGCACTACTGGCATCAACGTTACAACTGGTCTCAGTTTCAGCGGTCGGTTTATCAGGAACCGGTTCCTGAATGTCAATTATTTCAATAGAATCATTCGAATCATTGTCTTTTGATGAATCACCCGTTTGTTTATTGAACTCTGGATTTCTAGCAGCTCTATTTGGATTTTTACGGGGGGATCTGTAATTACCTCTAACAGTACGATCACTATTATTATTTACTCCTTTAAACGGAGGCGGTTTATTTGTTTTTTTAGATTTATCACGTCGTAATTTACGAGATCTAGATTTAAAATTTTTACTTTTACTAGATAATTTTATGTAATCTTGTTGATTAAATCTGGAACTTTGATGCATTGGATTTGGTAAAAAATTACGATCGAACTGATAATTTGAATTTGGAATATAATCCAATGGTGGCAGTGATCTGGGGCCGTAATCAAATGGTGGCATAGATCTGGGATTATGATCATATGGTGGCAGTGATCTAGGATCATGATCATACACTGACAATGATCTAGGATCGTAATCAAATGATGGAACCGATCTATGGCCATGATCATACGGTGGTAGTGATCTAGGACCATGATCATATGATGGCACTGATCTAGGAGCATCATATGGCATCAGTGGTCTAGGATCTCGATCAAAAAATGGAGGCATTGATCTGGAACCACGTGCGTCAACGTGGAACGTAGGATTCAGAGGATCTCTATCAGGAAACTGATGATTTTGTCTCAAATCATCATAATAATTTCCGCCAGCCATCGCAGGTTCCCATCTAGATCTTCCTGGCTTTATACCATCGATCAAAGCCCGATGTCTTTTAGGAAACATTCCTGTCTTTTTAGCATAAGATCTTATTGACTCGGAATTCAAATCTGGGTTAATGTTACTGCTGTCAATATTTAAATTATTTCTTACCGATGAAGATGATGGCTCTGGATTATTTGTATCTGGATAAGTGTCATTTGAATAATAAATTTCTGCATAGAGACGGGCTTCAACTTCTGGATCATAGTTATCGTGAGCATCCATTTTTTGAGGTTATTATTTTTTTTTTAATTTTATTTCAACACAAACAAATATGTCATCACTAATTTTAAAATTATTTAAATTTATTTAAACTAATTATTAAAATTAGTCATTTATTTAGCAATTATTGTAATTTTTTATGTTTTTAATTTTCATACCACGCGAGTCGAAAATATTTGTAGACTAAATTCATTTTCACACAAACTGTTAACTTTTTTTTTTGGATGATTATTAAAAAAAAAAAAAAAAACACTTTTTAGAAGCAAATGTCTGATTAATTGATGGCAAATAATAATTTTAAATTTATTTTATAAAATAAACAGTGTAATGTGCGGATGCACATGGCGTCGAGTTTGATAATAAAATTTCTTTTGGTGTTTTGGTTATGAAATTATCAAGGAGAGGGAGTTAGAGTGATTTAGTAGAACAGGTGAAGTGCACTGACGGTAATTAGTGAGCACGTGGCATTACCGACAGTTGATTAATTATCTAATCGCGGGAATTATAATTTTTTAAATTCCACGAATTTGAATTTTTTTAAAACCCCGCCAAAACTCATGATCCTAAAGTTAGCACAGTTTAAAATTTTCGAATTTTTTTTTCAATGACTTAATTTAAAAAAAAAATAAAAATAAAAATATTCACATGTAGAGAATTTAAAAAACTATCAGTGCAATTTTTTGAAATGTTTTTTTTTTTTATAATTTATTGTTAACAAAAAAATCCAAAAATTATTGGACGTTAGCTGACTTCAGTATGATTCAAAACTTGCGCGTAAAAATATTTTTATACTTTAAGGGCATTCTCAGACTGATCCCACTTTTTTTTAAATATTCAGAGATTTTTAACTGTCATAACCTTGGTAAAATTTATAAATTAATTTTTTAAAAAATAAAACTTAAAGTGGATCGTATAATTTATTTTTTTATGAAATGATAACTATTTATTCTCAATTCTTAGGGTGCCTTCGGAAATTGCTGTAGCTCTAGGTCTAGTCTAGCGTTGCCATATAGCGATACCTAGACCTAGAGCACTTCCGAATGCACTCAAAGTAATTAATTTAATAATTACTATTATTACTTGCGCGGTAAATTTAAATATTTAAAAAATAAATTATTAGAAATTGTAGAAAAATTAAAAATCGTAAGTCAAAATAAAATGGTGGCAAAATATGATAGAAAAAAATTTCAAATATTAAAAAAAAAACACGCAAGTGTTCGAACAAACCTTGGTGGAGAAATAATATGCAGAAGGGTGTCCTAATACACTTGGAGATTTGAATTAAATTGCTCCAAGTGTATTGCAGCTAAAAAACGTCACTTAACTGCTATTTCCCACCAGACGATGCCAGATGATTTTGCTCAGGAACTAGGAAGGTATCAGCATCAGCCATCAGCAACACTTTACACTACCACTGAACACTTAACACTCAACTGCACCACAAACACTTTACACAATTTAAATTTTACAAACACTGCACAATTTAATTAAACAATAACTATTAGCAAAAAATTTTATGAATAATTACACGACTTAACTGCAATACTGTGTTTTAGTTTAAACGTAAAGAAGGATCTGGACTCTACTTCCGTTGTCGATGATACTGACTGCCGCTATCGAACCGTCAGTTGAAACAAAGGAATCGAATTTGCGATTAATCGACCGCCGCCATTTTAGCAAAAATTTGAACGTCGACTACAGCGACGCGCAGTAGCGCCAACTTGGCGCGAAATTTCAATCCGGAAACGAAATTTAAATAATTTAATAATTATTAATATAAAAGTATAGTAATTAAAATTAATCACACAAACACTGATATTAAACACAATTTGTAATTTAAAAAAAAAAACTTAATTCTATTTTTAAATTTCCTCACAATGGTGGCATAAAAAGTTATGATAAAAAATACTTTTACTCCAATGACTCAATAAAAAAAAATCGCATTTATACACAAACACTCACTAATACTTTTTAAACACTCGTATATTAACAATAATTAATAAAAGTTATTCATATAGATTTTAATAATGTTGAAGTTCGCAGACAATTAAAAATTTTAGGTTTTTTTTTTCAACAATTTAATAAAAAAAAAAAAAAAAAAATCTAAAAATATGCACCTGCAGAAAATTCGAAAAACTATAGGTGCAATTTTCTGAAATATTTTTTTTTTAAATTTGTCGCTTTTAACAAAATCCAAAATTTAATAGACGTGAGCTTATTATGATCCTGAAGTTAGCAGACACTTAGTAATTTTTGGATTTTTTTTTCAACAAATAAATTACAAAAAATAAAAAATATAAAAATATGCACATGTAGAAAATTTAAAAAACTTCAAGTGCAATTTTTTAAAATATTTTTTTTTTTTTAATGTATCGTTTTTGAAAAAAATCAAAAAATTATGAGTCGTTGGCTAACTTCAGTATCATGGATTTTAAATTAAGAAAACGATTTAATTAGATGTGATACTTTTTGTTATTTATATTTTACGTATCAATAAAATTATTATCACGAAATGTTCGTTGGTTGGTAGAGAATATTTAAAGACACGAGTTTAAATTTATTTTAACAAAAAAACAGCAAATTTATTTATTTAATCACGATCTAGATAATGTCCGAGTTATTGCAATGGCGGTAAACTGAAGTTTGACACAGGACACTTGCGCAGTAGAAGAAACGGTTGGAACGACCTGCGCAGTAGAGAAAAAATAGACATGGGCGTGCGCAGAAGCCAGTTAGTCTCCCGCGTAATGGCGGCTCTCATTGTCTTTGTCTTCTAAACTCGGTAAAATAATTTTTTTAATTATGGTGTAGCCTAATTATGAACGTATAAATCTTTTTAAATTATTTTTCGTTCAATAATATATATTTAAATATATAAAATCATGTGTGTCAGTGACCATGACCTGAATAATAAATTAAATTCAGTGCTGACTTAGTTCTCGCGTTGTTTCACGCCATATTGGTTGTCGGAATTTAAATACACAAATAAATATTTAAATGATCTAGTTTTATTTGAAATATTATTTTAAAGTTTTTCTTGTGAATTGGTCATTAATTACTTGTATAAATTTAATTTTTTTTGTGAGTGGTTATATCATTAATTTATTTAGTTGGAAACCGATGATGTACAAGTACTTGCAGCGGAGAATATAAATGGCGGGAAGAGTGAGTAAATTCAAAAATAAATTTTTTTTTGTTCTGTAATTATCGTTCGTTTATTTACAAATATTTATATTGTATAATCCATTATCAATAATTTGTTATTTTTTTTTGTAACAAAATTGAAATACGTGCTTAACATTGTTACATATACATATATATGTATGTCGTTTAGCACTGGTGGCAAAAAAAAATTAAATACAACAATGCTCATTGTCTTACGCTCTAATTTAAAAACATAAATTTTTTCAATTACTTATGTATATATATATATATATATATATATATATATATATATATATATATATATATATATATATGTTAAGATACTTTATTTCTGGGCAACATTCATTTTCTGTTCTGAAAAAATTGATAATTGATCAAAAAAAAAAAGTACTCTCGCTGCTAAAGAAAAAAATTCCAAATGAATTAGAGGCTTAGTGCATTGGAAAATTCAATTTTCACGAAAAATAAAAATTTTCCCACCTTGTTTAAATAAGAAATCGAATTTTTCGATGCGCCGAGTCTCTAATTTACTTAATTTTTTTGTTTCCACTAGGAATATTTTTTTTTTTCGATAAATTACAAATTGTTTTCAACTACGACTGAAAAAAAATTTTTACCAAAAATAATACACTCATATATATATATGTATATATATATTATTTAAATTACCTATAATTTTATGAATTAGAAGTTAGCAGACAATTATCAATTTTCGGATTAATTTTTTCAACAATTAAATTAAAAAAAAAAGAAAACTAAAAATATGCACATGTAGAAAATTTAAAAAACTATGGGTGCAATTTTTTGAAATTTTTTTTTTTTATAATTTGGCGTTAAAAAAAAAATCCAATAATTATTAGACGTCGGCTAATTTCAGGCTCATATAATTTTATGATATTGAAGTTAGCCGACGTCTCAAAATTTTTGGATTTTTTTTAAATCTATAAATTATAAAAAAAAAAATATTTGAAAAATATGCACCTATAGTTATTTAAATTTTCTACATATGCATAATTTTAGTTTTTGTTTTTCTGTAATTGATTTGTTGAAAAAAAAAATCAGAAAATTTTTAATTGTCTGCTAACTTCAGGATCATGTAATTTTAGTGAGATTTTCGAAAATTATATAATTGTCCATTTACGTTTACTTTTTTTTTCTTAAATTTTTTTTTTGTTCAAAGACATATTTAATAATAAACATTTTTAGCACATCGATGGTAATTTTTTCATACATTTATTAAGCTCACATTAATTATATCTATTAATTTTCGCTGTTAATAATCTAAAAATAAAAAAAAATGAAATAAATAATTAACATACGCATAAATATAACAGACATATAATGCAACCAATATGTGTATATATATGTACGGCATTACATATTTATATAATTATTAATAATGATTAATTAATATCCAATAATATTACACATTTATGGTTAGCAGTTTTTTAATTATTTATTATTATATTGAGCTAGGCCTTGTTTATCATTTATAGTTTCATTTTCTCATAATAAAATTATTATTAAATTTTATTTTTTTATATATCATTCGTCAAGATATTTATCGGCTTTTTTTCAAATTTATTTACTGTACCAAATTTAAAAAAAAAATTATATAAAATACTTACGTCAAAAAATATTTTTCTTTAAATTTTCAATGAATTAATTTTTTTATTAAAGAAATTAAAATTTGATTCGTGGTAATTGGATTTATAAAAAAAAACAAAATCTGGAAATCGGTTGGCCGTTAGACTCAAAATTTCCCGCCGTTTTTGAGCTCAAGATAAAAAATATAAAATTTAGAGAAAGTCGCGACTCGCTGCCTATGAAGAAAAAAATTTTTTTTTACACGTGACTTAATTGTCATGTAATTGATAGTAAAATATTTAAAAATTTCACGCAATTTTATAAATAATTTTATATTTTTTCATTTATTTATTCAAGTAAATAAATTATTGGTACAGCAAATTTATGAAAATTTGTAATTTACGCAAAACTAAATTATCTATAATACTGACTCATTTTTTTTTTAATTTTGAATAAAACTAATAAATTCAATTAATCAATTAATTTTTTATTCAATTCATTAATTATTTATTCTATTATATAATCAATGTCATATATTAATATTTCAATTACTATATATATTTAGGCGTAATATAGCACGTATTATATTTACAATAAACCAAAATAATTAAAAAAAAAATAATTACAACTTTTTTTTTTTCATTTAATTATCTAATTTTCGTTAATTAAATTTATTATCTATTTTTCATTATAAAAAAAAAACTTTATTTGCAATTAATATTTTTTTATGTATACTTATATATTTTATTATTCAAAGACTTTCAAAATTGCACGCCGTTTTATATCTTTGTCCTTTTATTAATTAATTTATATACTTTGTTTTTTTTTTATTTTTATTTTTATTAAATAATATACTTTTTTTATACCATTATATATTTCATATAATATATTTATATTGTCAAGATTGTTTTGTCAATTTATTTTTGAATTTTAATTATTCAAATATTTTTTTGTTCCAAGTATTTCGTATATTTTTTATTTAAGTACTCGTGTATAATTTTTAATTGTAATTTAATTAAAAGTTTTTTATTCTTTTCATTTCGGACGATTAGTGATTAATTTTTTTTTATGCGTACGTTTTCAAAGCACAAGTAGATTCGTTATTTTTTTTTTTTTTAATTATTATTATAATTATATTAATTAATTAAATGTACAAAAACAATTATTGGTAATTATTCTAAATATGGCTCTACTCATTTTTGGGTGAAAAAATTATTTTTTTTTACATTTTTTTCGAAAGATTAATAAACAAAAATTATAAAATGTTATTCGATTCAATTGGAAACGAATTTTGGACGTGACCTCTAACGGTAGAGATTCCAATTTTTTTTTCCAGTCACGCTACGTTGTTAATTCGTTCCCAAAACAGATAAGTAAAAATGTTTATTACAAGTCTACGAAAGACAGTAATTGATGGAAATATTTATAGTAACAATGCTTACTGCAATTGTCTGTGCAAGACACAGATCAAAAAGTCTTTACAGCAAAATCGATTAAGATTTGCGCAATAATTTTTTTTGAAGACAGTCTTGCAGTAGTTTTGTACAAGACACTTGACATAACTATTTCTATCACTTTACCCCCTCTGTCGAGGTCACAGTATACACATATAAGTATAGAGAGAGTAACAGAGATAGTTACCTCAAGTGTCTTGCGCAAATCTGCCTCAAGACATGTGTATGGATCTCTCAGCAGATATTAAGCTAAGATTTTACTGCAAGATGTATGTATAACCTGCACATATTATAAGTATATTTTATATATGACACATTGTTTAAATTACTTTGGTAGTTTCTGTAAAAAACTTGCGTAAGAAATTTTTTAAAGATCCTTACACATGACTTGCAGTAGATTTGCGCAAGACACTTGATATAAATATCTCTGTTACTCTACATACATATCGAGATCTCGATATGTATGTAGAGTAACACAGATAGATATATCAAGTGTCTTTCGCAAATCTGCTGCAAGACATGTGTATGGATCTTCAAAAAATTTCTTGCGCATGTCTTTTGCATCAATTATACCCATAAACTTATAAATTCAAATACACTTAGACAATGCTTTATGTAAAATATATAATTTCGAGTTTGCGCATGTTTTGCACAAGGTTTGTAATTAAATCTTTCATAAGTTTTTATCGCAAGAACTGTAGTCATACAAAGAGGCAGACAATTGCTTACTAATAAAAAGAAAGAAATAATTTATGTTTAAATTAGAATATTATTTCCACCCAAAAATAAATGGAGTCTTACTTATATATAATTATCAAATTTTCAACGAGAGGAATAAATTATAAAACATTATAAATGAATATAAATACTTTTGGACGGTAAATAGGTATAATATATGATAAAAATATATTAAACATTGCAAATAAAACGAATAATTATAATTTATCTTTGCAATAACTATATAATAATATATTAACAATATTATTGTTAATGAAAATAAGTAAATATTTTGTTTATAAATAAATAATAATTTATAATTATTCAAAAAGATATTAATGGTTACTTAAGCCGTTGGGTTACATTTGCTAGAGCAACAGCAAATGCTTGTAGAGCGCTAAATGGATATTGAAAGTCCAGTGTATAAGCATTACCATCTATTCGTCCAAATTGCATTACCTGTAATTATAGAATGGGTCATAAAAATTATTTATTCTATTACTAAACAAAAATTATAGCGACAATTAAAATAATACTTGTAGCGTTGGTCACTTAATAGTTGCAAGAGGTTATTTTTAAAAATATGTTTTTTGTATGAAGTTAATTACTGCAATGAATATTATGTAATACACAACTTAAAATTACGTGTTAGTACGGCATAAAAATAATAAACACAATTTAGTTTGAGTGAATCGCGTGACTTTGACATATCGATAATAAAACCCAACCTCTCCGCTTCGCGTTCGAGGTGTACAATATGAATTTGACAATTTGTATACATATAAATTTGAGAAAATATTAAAGTATTTGATAAAATAACTTACTTGCTTTCCACGATATTCAATTTGAAAATTTTTAGCGCTTTCTTGCGTAACCCGTCCACCGAAATCTAATTGATAAACTTGACTCGATTCATTCCACATCGGTGCTTTATTGTGCATCACAAGTTCCTCAGCTTTATTAGCTAATGTACCAGTACCTCTTTGTTTCAACTGATCAACAAATAAATGATACAGAAAATTCAACAATTATCTTGCTTTGCAATTAGTAGAAATTACTAAAAAATACCTTTTGTCGAAGTTGTGCTTTTTGAAAAGTCTCTAAATTTCTATAACTCCTGCTAGAACTATCATCTTGAGCTCCTTCATCATCAGAACTCTCACCGCGACTTTTTCTCGTCCTTCTATTTAATAAAGGACTGGAGAGTAATCTCCTTCTAATAGGAGACGCTGAAGCTGGACGTTTGCCTTTTTTAGTCGGTGCTGGACTACTTGGTGAACTACGGGGTAATCGTGTATTAGATCGTGGTGATGGAGGTGGCAATGAATTGGCATCATCAAAATCTCGAAGTCGAGCTGCTAAGCCATCCAGTGATGACGACAGTGAATCACTGGATTTTGTTTCACTGTAATATGAAGAAATCTTACTTTCAGCAACAGTAAAAAAAAAAAATCTTGGAAAATCCAGAAGTGCACACCTCAATCGCTTATTTTATTTTGAATCATTACTTTTATTTTATAATATTAATTTATTTTTTTTTATTATGAATTTTCATTCAACTTATAAATTATCAATTTGATTTTTTTATTCCTTATTTTCAGTTTAATATTTATTTATTAACATTTGTTTTAAATATCCCGCCTTTTTGTCTTAGATGACGCTCTTTTTTTTCAAATCTATACTGTTACGCTAGTGCTGCCGCCAGTAGTTGATGGAGAGAAAAAATGAAAAAAATAATAACAGTAAAAATAAAAATGGCAGCTAAATTTTTCGTGAATACTCAGTTTTACGTTTTTCATTAATTACAATTAAACTAAAAGGATTTAGATAGTGATTTCCTATAGGGTTCTTTTGATAAAAAATACAAAGATAAAAAAAAAAGTTAGGCCGATTAATTGTGTCTATCGAGAGTTATCGTGTTTACGAAGTTTCATACGTAACAATTGACAGTACTGGTTTCTTGAGTTAAAATAATTAATTTTAAACTAATAAAGTAACGAATCGACTTAATATTAGGTTCAAATTGTTCCTTAATGAAGTCTCTATATTCTAGGATATAATTTTACCTGTTTTGGTGTAATTAAAAGAGTGTAGAAATATTTTTGCGTGAGTAAAATAGTCGGAAGAAACGCTTCGCGTTTGAGGTGTGCAATATTGTTTGGAACTTGGCCGCAAACTAGTGATTCAGACACTCACGATTTTACGAAATTTGCCTGAATTTTATGATCCTTTTTTACAATAACTCGTATAATTTAACGCACTCGCCTTTGGCTCCAACGTCAAACTTGATAGTCGAATCCGCAAAAAAACGATCTTTTCTTCCACTACTTTTCTACAATTAAGTCATTACTGCGCATGCGCGTTATTGCAAATTCTCGTACTTCATCCTAGCCAAGTAGTGAGAGAAAAGCCCATTCTTTTGAGGACTTAACCGTACACTCGTTTTCATAAATGTGCACCGCAAACCTTAGGCTCATATCGCAACATCGCGACTGTCAGTAAATCGTCGCTTTGCGCCCAAGTTACATAAAAATCTATTATGTAATAAATAAATAAATAAGTAAATAAACTTACCCCGTAGGTGCATTGTCTTTTTGACAATTTTTGCTATCATCAAAATCCTTTTCAACCGAATTATCAACTTCGACTTTATCAACATTGTCGCCTTTACTAATTCCTCCATCAGCATAATCGTCGTGTTCCCTAATTTGAGCAACTTCTTCCACATGTTCCAATAACTGGGGCGGTAATAAAATTTGTTCAGTACTAGGAAACATATCACTAGAATCTAAACTCCGTGATTTACCACAGGTTCTAAGTCTCGGTTTACTATTATTACACTGCTGATTAATATCATTATGTGTTTTATTTTTACGTCGTTTCTTAGTTTTACGTGATACCAAAACTAATCTTTTATTAGGCGCTTCTTTACGCAGCATTTTAAGCGCAACATCACAAGGTACCATTTGAGCATCAACTAGATCTAAATAACCGACACTACAACTTCGTACCATTGGATCTAAAACCGGGCACATTGGTCCAATGCTAACAACTGTCGGTGTTCGATGTACGCTACGAAATTGGCTGAAATCTGTGTCTTTCGATTCTTCATCAATAAAACGCAACTCCTCAATTATTTTACCATTTTGCGTGATACCAACTTGGTTCGTATGACTGCCGCCAGGTTTACCGCAACATCCCGTTGTTACTTTCGTTTCTTTTCGTTTATGAATACACTGACATCCGGGGGTATAAGACGATGATGATGATGATGATGATGAAGTTGATGACGTTGTTATTGATAACGAGTTACCATTTGGTGATCCTAAATTATTTTTAGTTATAAAACTCGATGATGTCAATGTCTGATTATTACCAGACGGTGAATTCAAATTTGATGTAAAACATCCTGATTTATTACTATTTGTTTTATGAACAAAACTATTATTACTATTAGGAAAATTATTATAAATTGGTGACGTAGAACCAGGATTTGTTGAACATCTCGGTGTCGGTAAATTATTTTGGCCATTTTGTAAATGTAAAGTCGGTATTATATTTGTTAATGATTGATGATGACCTGATAGTAAATTTTTATCATCAACATGATTATTTATTTTATTGTTTTCTAATTCTTTGCGTATTGTTTGTTGTTGTTCGGCAATAAGAGTCGTTTTAACTCGTTGTATATTATTTGAATAATCATTGTTTGCATTTGAAGTTGCTATTAATGTCTGAGTTGGAGCTACGGCATTTTTTGGTGATTGCAATGCCGGTACATCGCAACAGCGCGGCTGGTTGTGTCTCGATGTACGATAGTTACTTGAAGTTGCGCGTAAATTTTCACAAAATTCAAGCATACCTTGATGGTGATGATGGTAATGATGATGATGATGATGATGATTACGATCAACGTAAGGAAAATCTTCATCATAGCTATCGTCAGCTCGGGTTGTTGTCGATAGTGGTGATGTTGTTTCAGTTGGAATGAATTGATTCGATATTTGGGATTTAGGTCGATTATGATTATTATTATTATTAGTGTTATTATTACTTTGACTCAAACGCGTGTTACGTGATGTCATTGGCGCTATTGGTGGTGGCGGTACTGCCGTAGCTGCAGCAGCGACTGTAGCATCAGATATTGGTCTACTTGCCCCTTGGGGTTCTTGAAATGTCTCTTCCTCATCTTCGGAGAATAAATTTGGGTTGAATGACGGATCCGGACCTGGAAGTAAACATAAAAATTTATTAGGTTTTCATTACATTTGAATAAAAGATGGTATTGATGATGACAAAACACACCAGCTGGTAAATCATCACGCAATTCAGTCATAACAAGTGTCATTTGACGCGGTTGTAAATGCAACAGTGATGTTCTATAAGTAACTTGACCTAAATTTGCCGGCACTGAATCAGTTAGACCGTGAATTTTGAACTTTGTACCCCAAATATTCGATGTTACTTCAACGAGTCTGCCATCCTGAAATTAAAATAAATCACTGATGAATAATCTAGTGATAAAATCAATACTTGAAGAGGGAAGCAGTTTATTAGGATGCGCTTATTATACCTAAGAGGTTATTAGTCATTATTAATGACATGTATATGATAAAGACAGTGTTACTTTTCTGGTAGTGTTCACTATATGGTACTGTTTTTATTGGGTAGGCTTGAAAAATGGTAGAGCTGTTTTTTGGTAGTGTATTTTGCCGGTAGATATTTATCTGGTATAGTTAAAATGTGGTTGAGTTATTTATGGTGGGCTTTTAAATGGTAGAGATGCTAATGGTAGGCATTTTTATGGGTGACCTGTATTTTAGTAGAGGTGTTTATGGTAGAGATTGTTATGGTTGAGTTCGTTACTGTCCTAGTGGATCCTAAGTACGGTAAATTACCGGCCTTTACTGCAAAATACCGTAATTTACAACAAACTTGCCGCATTTTACGGTCATTAGCGGTAAAATACGGCAATTTATGATATAATGAGGCAAAATACCGCAATTTGATGTAATTTACGGAATTCAAAAGAATTACCTTAAAATATGGCATTTTACCGTAATACAGCATTTTGTGGTAAAATCCCGCCACGTTACCGCAAAATTTCTGCAAATTTACCATAAATTTGTCCTAAATGCGGTATTTTACCTAAGGTATCGCAAATCACCGTAATTTACCGTGAAATGTCGTACTTTACGGTAAATTACCGTAATTCGGATTCGCTAGGGTGGGAGGGTTTTAAATGATAGAATTGTTGATTGGTTGAAATTTTCACGGGTAGTTTTTGAAACTGGTATAGTTGTTGTGTGGTACAGTTGCTTGTGGTAGGCCTGGTTATGGTTCAGTTGTCGTGGGGTAGAGATTTTTATGGTAGACTATTGATGTGCCGATTGAATGCGACTGTATAAGTTACCACACTAATTCTTGATTATTTAAAAATTATGAAATAATAAAATTACCTCTGGCAATGTATCAACGTAAGTTAAATCATCAGATTCATCATTAGATTTATCATCACGTCTTCTTCGGTTTTTTCGTTTATTTCGCGGCGATCCACATAATTCAGCAGTATCACGTTCTGTATCCGAACCATCGCTAAATGATGGAAATGAATAATCGGGTATTTGAAGTGTATCCTGACTCTGTGGATCAAATATTACAAATTCTGGACGTATTTTGCTTGTACGGCGTCCTTTTAATAATGGAACTAATCCGCCGAGATATTCAAGATACAAAGTGTAACACGGTGCTGGTTCACCTGCGTGTCGCAACATTGTACAGTGAAGTCGACCACCGCTAGGTGGCGGCCGTGAAACAAATTTACGTAACTCACGAGGTTCTGGCACACAGGATCTAATTTAACAGACGTAAAACATAGGCTTTATATATAAGTACGGATAAACTTTTTTTTTTTTAGTGAGCATTCTTTTATTTTTTAATTGCTAATAAATAATTACCTTATTGTACTAGCAAAAAGGGCTGCAACGAGTGCTCTTAACCTAGGAGGTAATGGCAATTGTTGTACACTAGATTCACGTGTTAAAGATGCTCTTACTGCTAGTCTTGATAATAATTGCAATGATCCAACTCTCCTAAAAATAAAAATAAATTAATTTTCTCTATAAATTTAAATTAAACTGTCGGGATTGATACGTTAGGACTTTAGGGTTTTTATAGTTGGCGGCGGGCCGAATCTCAGAGAACCGATTTCTTTGGCTAACACCGGGATTCGAACCCACGCCTGGCCAGTTACCAACTTCGAGCGGAAACCCTCTTACTTCCCGACCATGGTGACTGGTTTGCGTACAATTAAATTAAATAAAAATGGGATAGAAAAATAGTGTAACTATATTTTACCTTGACACCCATGCTGCGTGAACTTTAGCACCAGTAGCAATAAATAATCTCCGATCATTATGCCCCCATGTCAACGCAGATACTTGACACTGGAATTTATCGATTATTTTATGAATTATGCATTTTTTTTTCTATTTAATTGTCAATTTTTTAGTTAACCAAAAAAAAATTCTATTAAAATTTATTATTAGATTTTCGTAGGGTAGATTTAATCAAATATGAGTTTATTTATTTTATTTTTTTTATTTAGTTATTATTGAATGGATATTGTATTAAATAAACGACAATCAAGGAGTGACATAATTCAAGTTATTCATTAAATGATTGAATTTTACTTCAATTAATTGGAATTGATTATTCATAATTGAGAATGTGCTTGATGTACTGACTAATTTACAGACTTTAATTGAATGTAGTTACTTATTTTTTATGTTTTTAATCAGAGTCAATAATTTTGATCACTAAAATATTTGAGATGATTGAGATTACTTTCGAAAAACTGATAATGATTTTCAAAATTTAGAGTATAAGCTGATTTTAAAAATGTGATTTTGCTAACAAAATCTGTGAAACTTCAAAAAATTTTGCTGCACAATATTTGTGAAGTTTATAAAATTTCGTAAAATTTAAATTCAGTTCTAATCAATCATGATTTTATACAGTTTTTTTTTTTTTTTTTTTTTTCAAATATAAAATCTAATAAAAATTCATAAGATTATTTTCGGTAAAATATTTTATTAATGAAATTTTATAAAAAAATTTTCTCACAGGAAGCCTTTAATACATCGCACTAAAGATATTTACTATTATTAAATCAGACGAGAAAGATTGATCCAATTTAATAACTTGACGACTTGCACTAAATTTTTATTACAGGATTGCCAATAGATACATAAAATTTTATTTTATTTACTTCATATATATACACATATATATATATATATATATATATATATATATATATATATATATATATATATATATATATATATATAATATTGAACAAACGTGGGTTGAAACGTCGGAATACTTATATTTTTTATAGTCTAATACGAAAAAACTTCCACATTATCAGTAGTATCAAAAATAAATATATATAAAATAATAACTTTTTTTACCATTCAATTTGTTATATTTTTGAGATCAGTGAGATTTATCGAAGCCGGTTTTTTTTTTAAATACAGAATAAATAATTGAAAAATTTGAATAATCGAATCTTTTTGAAAAATTAGAAAGCTGATAAAAGTTTCGATTTATGAGAAAAATCGATTTATTTTATTTGAATTTCGAATCGAATATTAATATCCGATTCAAAACAGATAATTTTTAAGTTTGAATTATTTTCCGGTACTGTAAAAAATTTGCGGAATGAAAGCGGATTAAATCCAGAGTGAAATCAAATCCAGATCACTCCGAATTCACTTCCGATTTTTTACAATGAACTCTTGATACTTATAATTTAATTAAAAAACAAAAATTAATTAGAATAGTAGTAAAAATACCTGCGTGTAAGGAATCGCCGTAGTATAAATAAGTGTTCCAGTGTCGGAATAAAATTTGAGGAAATTATTATACTCTGGTGGGTTATTTGTTGAAATGCAACCGTCTGTCTCTTTAGTACCAGCAATAGCAAGTAATTTACGTGAATTACTCCATTCAGCGAAAAGAGGTGATTTTAAACCTGTTTTTATTGTTATCGGTGATAAATCATCATACGAACGTAACATAACGATATTGCCATCGGCAAGACAAACAGCTAATACGTAAGTGCGTTCATCTGTTAGTAAATTATAACCAATTAAAAATTTTAATTATGATAAGATCTATTAATAAAAAACCGGGTCGAAAAGTTTGATCTTATTTTAGTCTAACTAAATTATATTTGGACTAATTGACCAGTCTTTAAATTTTTATAAAAATTTTACGCTGCTTTTTATCTAAAAATGATCAAAAACTGACTAGTAAAAATGGTTACAGTCCTAAATACCCTGTTTTTAATAACCATCACAATAGAAACTAGTCGAAAATAACCTGATACAAAAGTTACTATTTACAAAAGTAACTTCATACAAAAATAACCAGACACAATAATATTCTTGTACACTGATAAAAAAGTTGACTTGATTCAAAAGCGAAAATTTTGAACTAAGAATTCCATTTTGAAGAAAATGATTTTCTTGAGTCAAGAGAAAAAATTCTTGAACCAAGAGAAATTTACTTGACCCAAGAATAATTTCTTGGCTCAAGAATTTTTTCTCTTGACTCAAGAAAATCATTTTCTTCAAAATAGAATTCTTGGTTCAAAATTTTCGCTCTTGAATCAAGTCAACTTTTTTATCAGTGTAATTAATATCTAAGTACAAAAATAACCAAATACAATAATAACCTGGTAATAAAAACTTATTGCCATCATTTCATATCAATTTTTTTCATTCATTTATTCATATCAGATTTATATCATATCGATTGGATATTAATGTATGCAGATATTGTTGACTAGATATTTTATGTACCTGAAGATCGAAACGTTTTTCGCGCAACGAAATTGAAGAAAATTTATGTAATTTGACTACTTAAAGTTGACTTAAGGGGTAATTGGGTATGGCTGCAATTTTCTGTAGATATTTTACTTTTCATTTTCGTTTCGAAAAACGTTTCAATCTTCAGGTACATAAATTATTGAAAACAAGTCTGAGAATAGTCTAAATAAGGAATAGTACGGGCGAAACTCAATTAATTTTCACATGTTGGTTAAATAAAAATAAAAAGTAAAATTAAATAGATATAACTTAGAATTTTGATTTGATTCAAAACAGACGAAATTTTTCGACCCTGGTAATAAGTAAAGTGATTCAAATGAATTTGCCTTGTTGAGTTTGGTTACCGGTTACGTCGTCATCGCCTTCTTCCATTTTGAATTTTTCCGCACTCCATGCCATTGATGTAATACCAGATGATAACTGTACTTCGGATACCATCGCACCATGTACATCCATAACTATTAATTGCCCTGATGTCGTGCCAAAGTAAACCTGTTGATCATCTGGTGTCCAAATACCACATGTTATGGTTGCTTGATCGTTCAACATTGATGACCAGTAACGTTGTCCTGCTACACTTCCTACTAGTACAAATCCATCCTGACCAAAAATAAATTAACTCTTAACTATGTACCTTTAATTAGAGTCACCATAAAATTTTTGAAAAAGTTCGACCAGTTGAACTTCGACCCTGGTGGAAATTTTTCGGACTTCTGTCTGAAAAAGTCTTTAAAACTCTAGAACTGAGTTTTTCAGATAAAAGTTCGAAAAATTTCCACTAGGGGAAACTTGAGAAAAATTTGAAGTTTTGTCAAAATTTCATACATATGAGAACTATCGAAAAATCTATGAAAAATCGAAAATCCTACAATTTACATCTGATTTATTTTCTATACGAAAAAGTTCTGAAAATTCAAAAATTTCTAACTTTCATGCCGACTAATAATAATACGAAAGTATGAGAAAACAGAAAATTTTGATCTTTTCTATCACTTAAATATGACTTTTTTCATTTCAAAAATCGAAAATTTCGAACTTTTATGACGATTAGTATGAAATACTCGTCAAACTTTTGTTTTAATACATAATTTATTATTATTATTGGATTATTATATAATATAATATTCTTATGTAATAATCCAATATGATAAAATATGTATAAGAATATTGTATACATTATTTGTATTTGAAGAAAATTTAAAAAATTGTTTGTTTTTGTTGTATGCAGAAACGAAAAATATATTTAGGGTGTATTTTATGTTTATAAATATTTAAAAGCTTTAGGAAGTAAAAAAAGTAATTGATGATGGTATTATTGATGAAAGCTTTCACCCTTCTCTATTACCCGATAGCATATTAACGCCATTCTGCCGTCGTGGGACCATGAAAAGTGCGTGACAGGGGTGCTACGATCGTTGATTAATTCGATGCTCCACCTTCCTTCATATTTAATCCAAACGAATATTACTCCAGAGCTATCACAAGATGCAAGTTTTTGGTATGGCTCGTTCCATTTTACGAGTATGACCTAAAAAAAACAACCATCATTTATAAGTAACAATTTCATTCATTAAATTTTTAAGGCTACTTAAAAAGACTATGTCGTCATTTAGCATCATTTCATTTTTCATAAATTTTGGGGTTATAACACATGGGTTTTTTTATGTTCCAAGTATACTCTGTAGCCCCTCCATTAGCCAGTTAATTACAAAATTATATTTACATAAGCACATTAAATTTCGATGCCTATCTACAAGTAGCCTTCATTGCACATGACAATGAGGTTATAATATGGACTCTTATTTAGAGTAATCGACGTCAAAAATTTTCCCCATGGATTTTTATAGAATCCCCTTCCTGTTTCCGTGAATTTAGATAGGAATCCATGAAGCCCTATGATGTTTCCGGCTAATCCATATGGATTCCTATGGAATTCTATGGGTTCCTACGATGTACTAAGACGGGTTTTTATGGATTCCTATAGAATCCCATGGAATTTTATCTGGAGTTTTCGAGATAGAAAATATTCTTCCCGAATTCTCGTATAAATTCCTCTAGCTCCCCATAGTTTTCTTCGCATAGATTTCCGCAGAAATTTATAGGAACCCATGAATTTCCATGTTTTCAGCCAATCTATATAGATTCCTCTAAATTTTTTAGATAAACCTTAAAATTATTTACAGTTATTCCATATGGGTTCTCATGGGTTTCCATGGATTCCTATAGAATCCCATGGGTTTTTCTAAAGTTATTAAGATATTAAATTTTCCCTATAAATTCTTATAGAGTCTTATAGTACTCGAGTTTTTTCTGCATGGATTTCCATATCAATCTATATAAATCCATGGTGCCCTATGATATTGTCTACCAATTACTTTCGGTTTCCACATGGATTTTACGGATAGTATTTAATGAAGTGAATTCAGTGATAAAAACATACATTATG
Source organism: Microplitis deprimator (assembly GCA_964016945.1). Lineage (NCBI taxonomy): Eukaryota > Metazoa > Arthropoda > Insecta > Hymenoptera > Braconidae > Microplitis > Microplitis deprimator. Next base: position 4,729,358 of record OZ024707.1, on the reverse strand, counting down.
ATTTGTATGTTTATTTATACTTAAGAACTAGTTATCCAAATGACAGATTAAATCAATAAACGTGTCATTAACATTATGTTTACTTTGCATAAAAATATATATAAATTTGATTGATTTAAGTCAATACAAAATATTGTATTGTATACATATATATTATAAATAACAAGTTTTATGACGAGCTAACACGATAAAAATGTCTCGCTGTTTCGATCCAATGACCTCGATATTATTTAGTAATATTTTTTAAATAACAACTTATACAATCTATTCAATATTGTAAAGTAGACTTATGTACAATTTGCACATATATATATATGTATATATATATATACATATAACATAATTTAATCAGAAATTTATTCAGTTTAGAGTGTTATACTATTGTTATATTAAGGTTATAGTAAAAAATATATGCAGATATATTACGTGGACTCGGGCATTATACTTAAGTCTGCAAAAGAATGGGCTTTTCTCCCTCCATTTTTCTACAATAAACTCATTACTGCGCATGCGCATTAATGCAAAGTCATGAACTTCATCTTAGCCAAGTGGTGGGAGAAAAACCCATTCTTTCGCAGACTTAACTATAGAATGGTCATTAATTTTGTAGGTTATATTAACGCTGATGATTTCTCAGAAGCAATTTTTAATATGATAATCGAGAATTTAAATTAATTTGAATTTTAAATTGAACGAATGAATGAACAATGTTAAGTTTAGTAATCAACTATATTGTTTTATATTTCAATGTAATTTTATACTCTCTTGTTGTCTATCATTCAATTGTATATTTTATTTGAACAATGAATTCGCAAATGCACTTATCAAATTAGATCTCTTTTAATCTCATTTCGATTACTTTTAAAAACAATGAAATTTTCTGAGCTGCCTTTTATTTTCTTCAGTAGTTTTATGATTTTGATGAATAGTATTATAAGACTGTCAAAATATATAGAATCATAGCATAAAATATTTTTCGTATGACGCGTAATTAGATTACAAATTTTAATGGCTGCTCAACCCGTCGCCAATAGGCAAATTTCAGATCAATGTGAACTAGCGGGTTGACAATAAATGGTTTCATTCCATGGGCAAAAAACCTCGTTTCCGCCTGCTGCATTATTTCCTAACTTCATTTCATACCCGTCAGAATCGCATTTGTTTTTTGTAAATATCCGAATAATTATATGTCACTCTAACTAACCGTTTTGTCAGTTTAATTTGAATTACATGCGTCATTGGTCTTAAATTGTCTCGTTTTGAATGGCTACGACATTTGAACTCCATGTTTCAATGCATGTAGTTATGATAAATATAATAAGTGGCTCGAAAAACACGATTTCGGGCTTCGGGTAATGGCAGCGCTTGCCTTCGGCTCATGCAGCCAACTTCTGAAATTATCTAGTTTCATTGTTTAACACACAATTAAAAATTTATTCGATATTAAATTATGAACAATATACACTTTTTCTTTCCTCGTTGTATTTTTACAGTACAGTCGGTCTCCTAAAGTTGCTCTCCGTAGTTAGTAATCCCCTAAAATTGTCAGGACACTTCTTAAGTAGTATTTTTTCACCACTGAAATTTTTACGAGACTCCGGCGCGCTATTTAAATATTAATAACAATTTAAATATCTATAGAGCATCAGTTGTACATAAGGGAATAATCATCCTAGTAAGCTTATAGAATAAGGATAATGGGAAAAGCAACTTTAGAGAATGGTTCTTGACGGAGAGACAATTTTCGAGACTTTGACTATAAATGGAGGCTTCGTTAAACAATTTTCTCGCAACCGAATAGAAACTTTGAGTAAATTAGGCCGAAAATCACTAGATTTTAATACACGGAGAAATTATTATCGTTTGAAATGCTATGGTGTCATAGTAAAGCTGGACCATGTTGGCCACCTGTCGGAATGCAAAAATTACTATGGTCATAGTAGAATTGACAACGATTACATCACACATTACTGTAACCATTGTAAATTTTTCTATAGTCATAGCAATTTTTCTGTGTTTATTTCAATTTCCATCAGATGGCCAACATGGTCCAGCTTTACTATTACACCATAGCATATCATACAATAATAATTTATTGTAAATTGTCCGGTTTGAAATTTGAAAACACGATTTGGTCTATGAAGTAGCTCTTAAACGCACTGTTTTATCTGTTAAGACATGCGCTTATATAAATTTCGTATTTGTAACATCAATTTGATAAATTTGCACGTAAATATATATACATGTATAAGTAAATGTATACAAGTGTGTGTTAATGGCGTAGAAATGTATAATATATTAGTATGAGTAGGTATAGTATTGAGTAGACGTTAGGTAACGATAATAGTGAACAAGGTGACTAAAGTTGCTATTGACGTACAAGCAGATCCTCATCCTAACATTTGCTGCTTATCAACAGCAATCGCACTTCACACAATTTTCCCACTTTCCAACACACAATTACTTAGTCACGTGCCTCGTATCTGCCTCTGTTACATTGATCTGTAAATTGTATGACAAACACTTCTTAGTCTTAGATTAACATCTGACGTAGCACGATAACAATAACGTTCAAAATAAAAATAATTGTATTATTGTAGTTAAACAGTAAGGATTAAATATCCTGAACAAATAGAATCAGTATTCTTTGTTATTGCCGTTAATTTAATTGAGTGTAATTATGTTGAGGAACACGTGCGCTGCTGGGAAGTCATTACTTAAATGCCAACCAATTAGTCTGACAGCTTTTTGTTTTTGTTACTTGGGTATATAGAACATGATATACATGACCAATCAAATTTATTATTTCAATTTATGGTCATTCGAGCTGCGATAAATAATATATCTATTTATCAAATATAAGTAGGATAAATATCCGTGGTGTTCCCTGGTGGAAATTTTTCGGACTTTTCTCTGAAAAACTCTGAAAAAGTCTTAGAACTTTAGAACTGAATTTTCAGAGAAAAGTCCGAAAAATTACAATAAAATAACAATTAAGTTGTGAGAACACAAGTAAAATTATTTTAGGCTATTTTTCGAGTATAAAATATAATTTAACAGTAATACAACTTTTACGTAAATTTTGAGATAAATTACGATTATATTACACCATGCAGTTTTTGCCTTCGGCTCTTAACTTGTTCTAACCCTTGGAAAAAATGATTTTTTTCTACAAAACCATTAAATTGACTATTTTTAAAAATTTTCTAAAGTTTTTTTCCGTAAAAGCTAAAAGTTGTCCCAAATACTTTGAAGTATAAAATTAGGATTTAGTACTGAAGATATGACAACTCAATAAATGTCTCTGTTGTAAGTATACGAACGTCTTTTCTTTATTATGATACTCCTACTTTACTTTACTCTACATTCAAAGGTCCTTCACTACTGAACAATAGTCTTCACTCTTCAGAAATATTACATACATACTTATACCAATACTATAGACAGTCTATATATAGCTTTGGTTAGAGAAGAAAATAAAATAAATAAAGAAGACAAAAAAAGTTTAAAGAAAGGGGAAAGAGGAAAAATAATTTAAAAAGACGAAAGAATGACTATAAGAGAAAAAAAAAAAAGTAAAGAAAAATGCTGACCTGAAATGACCGAGACAAGAATCAATATCGAAAATTCTGCGGTCGGGTGGTCATTGATAAAATGCAAGGGGATGCACGCGCTACGGATAATCGTGGTGTATTGATTCAACGTCAAGAGCTTTTTAAGAATGGAAGTAATAGACAGGGCTTAGGTTATAAGCTTCTATAGTTGGGTTTTTATAACCACAGATATTTCATATTTGAATATTCCGGGTTGGAATAAATTCACATGATTGCTTCATATATAATACACTTTTCGATTTATTTACTGTCAGAAATTGTTAGAAATAAGCAACTTTCGGCGGAAACTTTTAAACTAAAAAAAAACTGCAAATTTTCTTAGTAGAATGATTTCAAAAATTTGATTTTTTTAATGTTCATTGTGAAACTAATCTCAAAAAGTGTTGACTCGGCAATATAAGTCTTAAAGTTTTTCACTGTTTTCGAGCTTGAAAACTTGATTGAAAGTATGACATCACATGAATGAATAAACTGATTTATTTAGAGTTTTACTAGGATTCGAGCTGATGCAATTAATAAAATTTTGACATTAGTCAAGTTTTCTGTGATTGATTCAAGAATAACTGTGTTATATCACCGGCACAAAAAGTTCGGATTCTTGCTCTGTTTAGTGTGAAAAAAGAAGCACTTTTATGTACAGACCAATCCAGTTGTAAAAGTTTCCCTCTTAATTTGTTATAAGTTGTCTGGAACACTTCCCCTACAAATCGCCTTATTTACATTTTGCGTCCAGTATGTAAAAAATACAGCAAATCTCTCTTGTAGAAAGCAAAACATCGATAGTCTTATGGCAAAGGTCGAACACAGAACCCTATCAAAAAATTCATATGGGAATCTAACCTAGATTCCTATGTGGGTTCCCACATGGCGTTTTCGGATGGATTCCCATGTGGTTTCCTATAGGAATCCAGCATAGATTCCAATATAGATTATCATATAGGTTCCTATGGGAGTCGGATCATGTCAAATCTATATGGGAATCTTATGAAATCCCATGTGGATTTTTACCTCGATTTCCCGTGGGAATCTGCACCATGTCGAAATGGGAATCCAGGTACCCACAGTTTCCTATGTGGATTTCCCATATGGGAATCTACATACCCATGGTTTTCTACATGGATTTATATATAAATCCATATACTCCTATATTAATTTCTATGGATTCTTACATAAATCCCTACTTTCCTATATGGATTCCTATGGGTTCCCATCCGATCCCACATAGTTTTTTTGATAGGGGAGTCCTAATTATGCAGAGAGGAAGAAAATTAGGCAACATCAATCCGTATGTTTTTCGGCCTCATTTTCCACAGAATAATTTCACACACGGCCTACTTTTCTTCCGAGGCGCGCAATATACCCTTTTAATATCTCTAGCTTATAAATAGCGAAAAGTGAGATAGGACTATTTTAAAAAATCGAAAATAATCAATTTTCACTCTACTTTATTTATTATTCCGTTATGATCCTATTTCACCATATTCATGTATTCCAGTTGAAAAAACGTTCGGTCTATGTTAATAATAAATATACAGGTTTGAAAATACACATCGTTAGGATGAATTATTAATTGGGGTAAAATGACAATATAAACAAATTATTTTTAACCCAGAATATAGACAATAGCACAAATGTGTACACATAAAACAGAGTAAAAATTATTAATGTGGTTAATTAACTGTTGTTTGTAAATACCATTATTATAACTGATATCGTCATTATCATACATCATTTTAATGATATATTTTAAATACTATTAACAAATATAAGGTTTCGTAACTTATTTTGTTATGATACATTATTCATTTGCATATTATATATCAAAGAAATAACTAATTGTCAGTAAAATGAACCCAATTGTTTGTTTTCATATATATATATAAAAATATTGTACACTTTAACTGCGAAGCGCTATGTATTCTCCATTCCCCCACAATTTTGAAAATGAGATTTCCTTATCTTAAATTGCCTCCCTGATTTTTATATTCCATATACTACAGTCCAAGTTCGTGTGAACAATCCTGTTATAAGTTACTGGTGAAGATACTGATCACTAGAGCCAGGATTTTTGTTTGAATTTAAAAAAATAATTAATAATTAATGGTATAAAATTTTTGACTTTACGGCAAAAATATTGGTCGTATAAAAAAATTTTTTAAGGAAAAGTTGTTCAAAATTTAATTTTATAAAAAAAATGTCCCTTATAATTTTTTCGTAGGATTAATAAAAAAGCCGTAATTTTAAAAATAAGATTTTCGTAATTATCAAACATTTGAATCATTCATTATGAATCTTAATTTTGGAATTACGGTGAATATATTGGTCGTTTAAAAAAATCGTAAGAGAAATTTTTTTAGAAAATTAAATTTCCTACAATTTTTGTTTGAAAACTTTTCTGATAAAACCAATATTTTCGCCGTAGTATTAAACATTTAAACCATTCATTTAAAAATTATGGCAAAAATCTTGTCCCTACTGATCACTGAAATCGTTAAAAAGATATCCTATGGAGTTGCACAAGATAACATACAAAAGACATCATGTAACAGTCTTGTGTTAATTTTACGAAAGTGTCTTACGGGAAACCCCTACGTGCCTACGTCTTTTTAGATCTGTAAATCTGTCACAAGACATTAATGCAAAATTTTAAGTCAAGACTTTTGCATGACTTGCACATGATATTGTACGAAATAAGATTGCAGAAATCTTACACACGGCTCGTTGATAGAATTACTTACGCATTTCTTGCGCGAAACTTGCGCCAGAAATTTCTAATACTCACGCATGACCTGCGCCAGATTTTCTCAAGATGCGCTATATAACTATCTGTCACTTTACCCCTTCCTTTGGCCTACGATATATACATAGCGCTTATTGAGAAAATCTGACGCATGTCATGCGTGAGTATCTTTAAGAAATTTCTGGTGCAAGTTTTTCGCAAGAAATGCGTAAGTAATTCTATCAACAAGCCATCTGTTAGCTTTTAGAGTTCTTTAGATACAACTTAACAGTTTTTTTTTAAATTTCTGCACAAGATTTGTAATTAAAAATATTTCACTAGTATCTGCACGAGATTTACACTCAAATAAAGACGCAGATAACCAAAACACTACTGACCAGGTTTGCGCAAGATTTCGATAACACTATTGATAATATATATATATATATATATAATATATCACCCGTTAATTAAATGGAAAATAGTCAAAAGTAAAAAATTCTAAATCTTGTGCTTATAAATTTCAATTCATTATTTTGTAGCTGTGCCCCAGGTACTCTGTTGTGTCTTACTCTCTACCTATAAAAATCATTGTCCATTTATAATTTATTACCAGTTTCACTTTAATGTAATTTGCTACATTTTAATATCGTAAAATCTGCTGATAGTAAAAATAAAAATAAAAAATAAAATACCTCCGAAATAAAAAATTTGTAAATAAAATTTAAAAAACTTTTTAATCAACTCTGCTTCAATAAATTTTTTTCATGCTATAAAAGTTACGTAATGCTTTGCTTGTATATCCGAAATAAATAAAAAAAAAAAAAAAACGGTAATGGTTACATTTTTTTAATTAATAAATATTCAAAAAACGATAAATTTCACCTCTCATACGTAAGCTGATTTTAATGTAAACTTTCTTTTTGGGTCATGAAAAGTATAACAATGCAGATGTATTTTAGTAAATTGGACAGTGTTGAGAGTCCCTGGGTCTAAACAGCATTGCGTGTACCAGATCGATAACAAAATGTATATAAGCTTAACTCTAACACCTAAATATATATACGGTATTCAAATGTTTGCCAAAAAAATTTAAATGCTCTCATTGTTTGTTTGATATTTATCATACAGCGAGAACATTTTGGTTAATTAAAACCAAACATTCTTTTATTTTATTTAAATGTAACATTCAGACTCATCAATATTGAAAACATTGTTCGGTATATGACTTAATTAATACGAAGTAGAAAAAAATTGATGTAAATATTAATACAAGTCACGTGTTAAAAAAAAGTTTGTTTCCACTTTTCTATTGAAAGTATGGATAAATTCCTGATGAAAGTCATATTTGTGTAAAAATATCAATCTCATAATTAAAGTCATGTGTAACTCTAACGAATGACCAAAAGTTTTTTTTTAATTTGAAAGTGGCGTTCAAAAAATTTCAATTTTGCATGAAATAAAACTTTTCTCGTGTTGAAATAAATAAATTAATCGTAAATAGTAACTACTGGTATAAAAAAAACATATGTAGAAAAAATGTATAGTATAGTATATTTTTACAACATAAGAATATATGAAAAAATATATAATAGATACCTTAAATAGGTATTTTGACCGATTTAAACATATAATGATATATTTTCACACTTATATGAACTCATACATTTTATATATATATATATATATATATATATATATATATATATATTATATATTAATTCATATATTATAAACTATCCATTTTTAAATGTATACACAAAAAAAAATTTTTGACTGAAGGTAAATATTCTTGATTCAAGAAATTTTTTTGAAAACCTCAATTTTCTTGGATTAACTAGAAATTTCCTCTGATCAAAACGAATTTTTTTTAACCAAACAAATTTTCTTGGGTCAAGAAAATCTTGACTTTATTTTCGAAAACACACGTCTTCCAAAATATTTTCTTGACTCAAGATAACTTTTTTTTCTGTGATAATTATACACAAAAATTTACCGAACTACTTCACGAACTACTTAAGACGAACTACTTAAGACGATACAAATTTTTCTATAAATATATTTTCTGATTTTATTATTCTTTTTTACATCAACTATATAGCTCATGTATATTTATGGTATCTACATACACTATACGTTACATTGTAAAGGTCGGAAACTATCAAGAATATAAGAAAGGCCAAGTAAACGTTTACGTTGCCAAAAATGTGGGTTTTAAGGGGATGAAAGTGATGACGTGACTACGAGGGCAAAATGTAGAGCAATAAAATGATATTGACGATGAGAATGAGAAGAAAGTATTAAGAACAAAAGCAAAGAAATTTTATTACATACACACACACATACACACACACATGCCATCATAATGACCTTAATCTTCTGACAAACATCTTTACAATATAAAAAAAAAAAGTTATTAGAAAATTTATTAATATTCACGAAAAAAGCGAAGTAGATAAAACAGTTTATTAAAAAATTTCCAATAAGAAGCATGATATTAATATGAAAATATTTATTTATAATACTACAAAATATATTACTGGATGTATAAAATCTATTGAATATGAATATGTATATATATATGTATTTTATACTCAAATATTGTAATTTAAGTGTTTTTTTTTCGCACAGAAAATCTTGAAAAAAGCTCAAGAGCGTTAAGATAGAATACGTGCAATCCTTGCAGAGTTTGTTAGACCCTCATCATTGTTTTTTCTTCTCCATTTTCCTAGTGCGTAGACATGATTCTCATACTATACGTATAATATACAACGTGTCTATACATGTCATACAACTGAAGATAACAATAACAGTAAGCAAAAGCAAGAGTAGTCTGTACAATTTACAGTAGTGTTGTAGCAGCTATTGCAAAAACGAACAAAGGACAATTCATAGCATTTACAAGGACGAGTGAGGTAAAGATTGCAAGGGTGACTTTGTAGAGGTATTTAGTCGCTTTTGCTGTATTAGTATGTCTACACATTTATTTACTTATTTGTTAATGTGTAAATAAAAGAAAAAAAGTTGACTTGAAATGAAAATTAGTAAAACGGATAGTACTTGCGATAGTTTCAGTGTCTGGTTCGGTATATAATTTTGAGGCAGACTGTAAGCTAAGCTTCTCAAACTTGACACCTATTTTGCACACCTCAAACGCGAAGCGGGTGTGCACGACTCACACGATTTTTAAAATGACATTTTCTCATCTTAAATCAACTCTACGCTTTTTATATTGCACATATATATTATTAAAAGTATACAAATGTAAAGAAAACACTCCAATAAACAAACCTGATATTGTTCTTTTTGTTCTATTTATAGATTGTTATTAAAAAATAATCAATTGAAATAAATTTTTGACTGCCGTCAATTGGTCTGTACGGATGTCAGTTTATAATCACGATAACTCGCGGAAAACTCAATGAATCGCACTAGTTCTTTTTTTTTATTAGCTTGATTTGTGTAGGATATAATCTATTTAATAACAATACTGTGATCCTTTTTGTTGTTTAATTAATTACATCACTTTATTACAGAAAAAACCGAATCGCGGCCATTTTTTTCGCCCGCTGCTGATTACTAGTAATAACATCGACGCGGCAGTTATATAACCATCCGTGGAAAACTTCCGTTGAACTTTTCTTTTCAGTATATGAAAATATATGAATATATATTTACATAAGCATACAGTTTATGTTCGACTACTTTACCATCATTTTGCTTATCTTTAGTTGAGGACGATGGTAAAGAAATTGAAGTGTGTTTTGCAAAAGACTGAAATGACGTATAAGTTAAGTAAATTTACCATAACGTAATATGAAAGCAAGTGATCTGTGTAAAAATTGTGCAAATAGTGTGAAATTAGGCTGCGACTGGTTTTACTGATATCAACTTTTTTGACCGGTCATATATCTTTCAACTTTTTTACAAGTACCTACTTTACGCCATGTAATGGTCTATGCAAAACAGAGAGTAGGGCAAAATGTGGTTGCATAGATAATTTTTTTTTTAAAATTCATTTAGGGGAATCCAGGGTAAAATGAGACTCTAATATTTTTTGGACAAAAGCAAATCATTACTCAAAAACAATGAATTTTGAATGAGGTTCTATTTTCGGATTTTTCAAACTGCGGAGCTTGAGAATGTTCATTTTCCAGAAAGTCAAAATACACCTCACAATCTTTCCGAATTTTCAAATCTTAAAAGAACAAAAGTTCGTTTGTTTGCAAAATCAATCGTTTTCCAGATTTTTTCCAAAAATAGTTAAAACACTAAAATATTTTTAGTCCGCCATTTTGTAAGACGTTAAAGTCTTCCATTTTATGATACATTTTCAAGTAAACTAATCTGAAGTATGATCTTTTCACCCTCGTTACCTCATTTTTTATAGTTTTATCAGCTTGTAATTCAAACTGCCCATATAATTTAAAGTCAGTCTCCGTTATATTTAATCAACTTATTTACTACTGTACCAGTAAATATAACTTCAAAAAAAGTTTCAATTACTTCATTGCAGTAAATAATTTCATTTTATCGTAGCTTGGTCTACCACAGCATTGATTACTACAATTCAGTCTTCCGTTTTTACTTCAATTGGTATTTACCAAAATCACTGTTATTAGTAACGGTTATTTTTCTGTTTTATTACTACACTTCAGATGTAATCAATAAAAAATTTTAATATTCATAGTTTTCTATCAGAAATTTCAGTGGGTTCTATTTTTCTGAAATTCTGACTAGTCTATTTATGATGCATTAGTTAATGCATAAACTTTTCCTACGAGTAGTATAAATTACTTGTAGCAACGAAAACAAAAGAGAAAACATTTGCGATATTACAATAATATGCGTAATTATATATAAAGACGTCATTAGCTGTCGCGTCTTTACACCCGAATGAACGACAACGAGTCGCGTCGTTATTTACATTTTATTTTTGTTTTATTATTTTTTTTTTCCATGCTTTCCACCCCTTCTTTATTTCCTTCATATCTTTTTTTGTTGTTTTCCCTATTTCAACTTTTTTTTTTTTTTTTTTTACCATTCTCACCCCATTTTCTCTTTAACATTTGCATCTGGCACCTCTCTCTCCAACCCTCTCTTTAACTATACTATACACTAGTAGTTCGCTAATTGGCATGTCTCCGAACTCCCAGAAGGTAAAAAAAATCGATTTTATAAATAAATGTATTCATATATATATATCAAAAAATTCCTATCCGAATCACAAAATAATGCAGATTTATACATGTATATTTACATCTTCGCAGTTTATGTTTTTTTTATTCATCTCCATACGATTTCATAAGCTCGTTAATTTTTATTATGAATAAATTAGTAAATATATAAGCTCTTAAAATGAAATACTATAGCAATAATTTGATTATTATAATTTTATTGATTAGCTTTAGAGGCAGTAAAAATTAAATATTCCGATTATTATAATACGATTTAATATTTTTAACTTAATATCAACATTAGGCTGGGTCAAAAAAATCAAATACTTTTTTTTTTACTAGTTACACTGAAAAATTGCTTGCTAGACACCTCTAGAAAATTCTCACCGAAAATCAGCTCTTAATTTCAATAGGAAGGTCCTCCGCATTACAGTTTTTGTCTTTTTCCTCAGTCCAATAGAAAAAAATTCATATCTTACTCATTAATTGATCGTACAGCCAAACTATATACTATTTTGTAAGAAATTGAACGCTTTACAAAAAAGGTTTCTTACATTTTTATCATAAATCTCACCATTTAAAAAATATTGAAGATTGAAGCTTAATTATTTTTAGACACATTTGTTTTTTGCTTTTGAATTTTATAACGTCTGAACAAATGAGGTATGAAATGGGCGATGCATATTTTTTTAGGAAATTAAATGCTCTACAAAAATGGCCTCTTATGCTTAGTTGATTAAATTAAGCGTTTAAAAGATATTCATCATCAAACTTTAATGCATACCGATCTTAACAGTTTTTGATAACTAATTCGGAAATTTTCAATTTAATTTATGAGTTGTGAGGAAATTTATACAAATTTAAGTTTTTAGCAACAGAGAAATGCTTCAATCATGTATTTATAAGAACAAGGAAAAATTATTTTTATTATGTTTTTGAATTATTCAAAAAATCTGAATAATTAGTAAATTATTGTAGAAAAGTTTTTCTATGAAGTTCTAACTGAATATATTTGAATTTGCATCGGATAATGTGAAAACTTACAACTAATTGAAAATTATGAACTATTGGAAAATTAAAACTATTCAATCCAAATTTCGCTTATAATTATATTGGCTTCATACAAACTTTTCAATGTGCTTCCTTTTACTCACCACCCCTCCCTTTTATAAGTATGCATATTATGTAATATTTCTCACCTCACTTTGATGTCCACGTAAGTTATAATTGGCTCTCAGTGGATTTTCAGTAGTTCTTGTTCGACAGTGTGATGTCGTAAAAGTAACTCCAACTAAACCACGTGCATTTCCAGTAGCTAGCCACCCTTCCTGGTAGTAATTTGTACGATTAAGTTTCCAACCCTCATCCTGAAACATCAATTATAATATCAAGTTTATTATTAACCTGTGAATATTTATAAATATTATAATTTATTCATAATTATCCAACAGTTTCACTTTCCGTTAGTACCATAGTCTATTGTATTCACTTTCTATAAAAAAAAAAGTTCACTATTTAGAACTCCATACAAGAATCCATATAATCTATTGATCCCAGAAAAATCTATAGAAATCCATGGGAAAAATTTTCTATCCCGATATCTCGAGATTGAACCCCCTAGGATTTTATAGGAATCCATGGAAATTCCGAATTTTACAAAAAAATTTGCTCAGGAATTCTTATAGAATCCCATACAATTCTTTGCATGGGTTTCCACGGAAATTCATACCATAGGAAAAATTTTCAAGTCCATAACTTCGGATAAGAATCCACTTGGAAATCTATGAAATCCTGTAGAGATTAATGGGAACCCGACCGAAAACATCATAGAAACCCATACAGATTCTTATCTGAAGTTATCGACAAAAATTTTATTTCCATGGGTTCCTGTAAGATCCTTCAATTTTTTATGGATTTACACGGAAATCTATAGGAATCCATGGATTTCCATCATGTTTTCAGCCAACCCATATTGAATCCCGTATGGACTTTTTATAGAGCAACCATTTAATATTTATTTGCACTTTGACTTGTGATTTTTGTGGGTATTGTTAGTAGTCATCGATACGTACTAAATTGTTATTATCTTACCGAAATATGTACTAGAGATTATCAATATTATTGGTTTATCGTTAATTTCCGGTTAATTATACACCAGCTGGTCCATTCGTAAATGCACAATAGATTACTCTCAATTATTCTGTTGCGTGTGTGAGCCACAAGTAAAATGGCAATTTAGGAAAAGGGAATTGCCAATAAAATGAATAAAAAAAAATTACTCTTTTTTTTTTAACCCATTCTCGTATTCTCTTTATTTACAATTCTTTCATTTCTGTTTCCACTTATTTATTTATCATTTTTATCAAATATTATTTCAGTTATTTATTGATTTTTTTTGTTAGTTAAAATCATAATATTTTTATTGAAAAATTCATTTATTTTTTGTTTGATGTAAAATTAAAAAAAAAAAGTGCTCAGTGTATTTTCAAATTTTGAGCATCAGTTATTAGGAAAAAGAACCAGGTACCAGATATTAGATGGTCAAAATTGTCCAGTATGTTCAGAAATGGTGAAATCTAAACTCTATATCAAACCAGCTATAATATTATCTGTTTTATTTCTTTGATGATATCATAAAGCAACATGTCCAAAATGTTATCATTTACACTATAGTTTTTTTTCTGTACACAGAAAGTCATTGCAACGAAAAACTTTTCATTATAATTGCAACACGTTTTTCGTACTGCAGCTTTTACATGAATACTTTTATATGAAGGTGATATAAAAGTAATATAAAATAATACGCTTACAGAAAGTTTACAAAATTCACTATTGTCAAACTTTTTAAAAGCGTAAGTTAAAAACGTCACACTTAAAGTTCTAAATCGTTTCAAACTTGTGACTTTTCATTAGAAAATAACTTTTAATTAAGAATTTTTCGATTCGTTGATTCTTATTACCCGGAAAAAATAGTCGTGCATGACCATACGTTGATCTCATGTAAGATCATCTCTGAATAGTTGCCAACCATGAAAAAGCATGGCCATGTCTGATCAAGCATGATCATTCATGCCAATTTTTTTCTGGGTAACCAGTGACAATTTGTTCAAAAATTTAGACCATTTTTTACTAATTTCATCTATTACTTAATTTGTTTCAATCAAATTTACAAATTCACTTTTTTATCCACTAGTTGATCGATTGAATGTGGGTGCCCACATTCTCTTAATTTAATTTAAACCGACGGTGGCTTAAAAAATCGATTATTACTATTTGAGATAGGTTCGTAAATAGACAATAAAAATTCAATATCTTTTAAAATTACGGTAACTTTAATGACCACTGAGTTAGATCGCAAAATAAATTTGAATTCGGTATTTAAAAAAAAACGTAAATAAAATAAATTATAAATAAACTGCCACACGAAGAGAACAATAAGTATTTAAAATAATAATAATGATAATAATAATAATAATAATAATAATAATAATAATAATAATAATAATAATAATAATAATAATAATAATAATAATAATAATAATAATAATAATAATAATAACAATAAAGAGTAAAAGGCAGATATCAGATGGCGTCTAATGGCTTGACTTGGGCAAATGAAAATTGTTCGGATGTTCAAGCAGTTTTGTCTCTATATTATATACGAAGATAGTATAACAGATACTCATGCTTGATGCAATATCGAGTTACATCAAACAATGTTTGTGACGAACGATCGAACATAGACAGGAGTATATCAAACCAAAACCTACACTATATTACTGTTGTATGATATACTTTGTAAAAGAGTGATCAGACGAAGCCAAATAACCGCTATATATTAATAGTCCTTTGTTCCTTAATAATGTTGTATTATTTTTCAAATTTAATTCTAAAACTTGTCAATCAATGATTATTTAATAATGAAATTATCAATTTTTTTCAACATCCCGCTATGGAAATTGATTTTCGAAAAATTTGAAAAGTTATTGTTCTCCCGATTTTTGAAAATCGAGTTTTTATCGGATGTTGACGTTTTGATGTCCTAGGAAGCTATTCTGACTATTTTCAAGATGATCGAATGTGTGCATGCGCGCACGTGTGTGTGTGTATGTTCAAAACCGAGGGAAATAAATAAAATAAAATGTATGGTGACGAAAAAAAAGAATTTTTTTTTTTACAAGTAATCTTTAAGCACTTCTAAGAGTGTAAAAGCAGCTTTAAGTGTGTGTCTGAACCACCTAAAATCCCACTTATTGCCTTTTCATGTTTAGAATTCACAATCAAATACAATATCACCCTCGTAATGCTTAGAATACTCTATTCAATAATATAATACTCATTCAATCTCTCAAAATCCAAAGTTTATTGATTTTTTTTTATAATTCATGCTGCTAACGTTAGTATCAAAAATATGAAAAAATGTATGATGAACTAAAGTTTAAGTAAAATTTAGAAATTCAGTATTTAAACTCTAATCGCAGAGTGCTAATATTGAAGTTATCCATTTGAAAATAAAAAATTCCTGCGGAATTTCAAAGCAGGTCTTGGTCAGAACGTTCCGGCCGCAATAATATCGAAAACAGTAATCGGAACTTTTACGAAACTTTGAAATTTTATGAAAAACCGCAGATATAACTGAAATGTTAATACCATATATTTTTCAGGCAGTATACCTTTATAGTATATATATTTTTCAGAAAATACCGCGCGATTTAATTGAAAATTTTCTGAAATATTGACTGTTAATTTTATTTATAAGATCGTAGAGCTGCTGCTTTCTGTGATCATAATTTAACATAAATGCATATAGATGAGTAAAAATATTATGTTATTAAATTTGTATGAATATTAGAAAATTTTTTTTAAATTTCCAATACATGGAATAAAAAAGAATTATTGGTGCAATTAATTTGAATCACAAAATAAAAAAAGTTTATAGACTTACGTATTTTATCCATATTATTAAATTAGGTCGAGAGTATTTTAAGCATTACCATTCAGAATTTAATTAATCAAAAAAAAGTGGCAAAAAAAAATTAAGAAGAGAAGTAATGAGAAAGATAAAAAAAGTAGATGCTTTGAATTTATAAAGTTAACATTAATTACGCCGGCTCAAAGTAAATAAGTACCTGACTAAATTATTAATTTATTTTACCCACTGATCTTAGTAATTTATGTTTTTAATCTTTTTTTTTTTCTTTTTCATAAAGAAAAGTGCAGAGTCATTGATAGTCAAATAGAAATAAATAAACGTAATGAAAAATTTTATTTATTAAAAAAAAAAATATTTATATGTCTACTGAATTAAACCACTTCGTCTTAATAAACTTACATTTAATAAATATGAATTTTCAAGTCGTGCCGTAGTAAGAAAATAAAATTAAAAGAAAAAAAAAAAAGAAAACTCGAATTTTTTTACATTCTTGAGATTTCAAGAATTCTTGATTGATCTCTTAAACTTATATTTTTGAGTTCAAACTTGAGTTCAAACCTCATCAGAATTTTTTTTTAGCATACACTCATTTTTCGAATGTTTAAAAAAAAAATTTTTTTTTGATTTATCTCTTATACACATCGACACTCGGATATCATCAAGAAATTAATGAAAATAGCTCTCTAGGACCTCAAAACGTCTACGTCTTTCAAAAACTAGATTTTAGAAAATCGGTTTGAAAACCATCAACTCTTTTTTTGGAAATTTTCAATTTTTTCAGCAGCAACTTAAAAAGAAAGTTTTCAATTGTATTCTTTAATTGAGCGATAAAATTTCTCTTTGTGGTTTCTTCATTACAATCAACATTTATCAAAGGATCTAAAGAGTAATTGGAAAGTACTTTAAAAAATTACACAATTATTAAATTGCTGTTTAGACTTTTGTTAATTGTTTCTGTAGCTCTTGAAAATGTATGTCTTCTTAAAAGCTTGGAAAGACATAGTAGAGAAGTCGAGTCGTAGCAAGAATAATTGTGTAGTTGTTAAAATTATTGTCCAATTACCTTTGATCCTTTGATAAATATTAATTGGTAGATATTATCAACATGTCTAATTACAATTAACTATAATATTAGGGGATGGTGAGACCAAATGAGATACCATTTATTAACAAAAAAAAAAAAAATTTTGTTTGGTAAATATATAGGTGTCTGGAAAAAGTTAAATCATGCATGATCATGCAAAGTCATGTTCAATAATGCATGATCACCCATGACAAGGAAAAAACTATCATGCAGTCATTATGATTATGCATGATCACACGTAACCATGCACGGTTATACATGACCATGCAAGTTATAGCCAATCATGCATGACAAAGAAAAAATTATCATGCATGATTCATGCAAACTCATGTATGATTATGTGTGATCACACGTAACCATGCACGATTATACGTGACCATGCAAGTTATAGCCAATCATGCATGACAAAGAAAAAATTATCATGCGTGATTCATGCAAAGTCATGCATGATCATACGTAACCATGCCAGATTCATGTAAAGGCATGCATGATCAGGCTTGATGATATTTTCTCGGCAATATTAAAGTCACACCGTTCCTACCAACATATAATTTTACTAATGCGTTTAGATGGAGGTTAACTATTATGGTTAAAGCTATCTTCGCATTAAGAATATCACTAGTTTTATTATCATAATAACTATTATACATTATTATTATATCATTTAATTACAATTTATTAAAAAATTATAGAATTTTTTTTCTATAAAAAAGGCATAATAGGAGAAAAAAAGTATGGCTATTATAGAAAAATTTAAAAGAAAGTATCAAAGTTGAACGGTTGAATATTCTTCACGGCACAAAAGACTTTACTGCCTTTAGAATTACTGCAAAGGATAGGGTTGATAAGGGTAAGTATGTTTGTGTTGGTAAGGGTTGAAAATACAATGCCCGGGAGCTAGTGAAGTGGCACTAAAATTAGGGGATGCAGGTTGCTTTGGCCTCAGGTGTATCGTAGCTTTATATAGTATAACATTATAAGAAAACTTCTTTTGTCAACTGTAAATGATGGACTTAACGATCATATTTTTATCATATGAAACCTAATAAATTTAAAATATGGTTTATTTGTTAAACCAATTTATTAAGTATCACTAAACCAGAAAATAATTATTTTTTGACACTGTAAAAAATCAGAAGCGAGAGAATTCCACTCCGAGGGGATTAAATCCAAAAAATCATCTACTCCGCATTCATTCCGAAAATTTTGTAGTGAAAAACGAAAAAAAAAAAAACTAGTAAACCTCCAAGTTTTTATTTTTCGTGATTCATTTTGTTGATAGTAAACTTCATTATCTTTCATAACTTGGAAATTACTTATCAATTGATCTTTAAATTTTATATCAGATTTAAATTTCAATGAACCTTTATATTGCTGCAGATCTATTAAAATCGATCCACTCACTCACAAGTTATCAGATTAAATTTTAATCACATATATACACTCTTACTAGCCCATTACTACAAAAACTTCTATAAAATATTTCAAATACTTCCAGGCATGATTGTTTGCGATGATAAGAAAGTGGTTCTCAAAATCAAACTGATAACAACTTTGCATATTATAAAAATTGTTAAATTTCTTAACACAACGATTGAGTAAATAAAACTGGGTTAGAACATGATCCAGAAGTTAACAGACAATCGAAAATTTTCGGATTTTTTTTTCACCGGTGAATTAAAAAAAAAAAAAACTAAAAATATGCACATGTAGAAAATTCAAAAAACTACAGGTGAAATTATTTCAAATATTTTTTTTTATGATTTATTGTTTAAAAAAAAATTATCAGATGTTGGCCAATTTCAGTGCCATGTTAGAACAGGCATAAGAAAACAATTATAATAAACCTGTTGCCGATTTCTTAATAATGTATTTGTATTTTGATCAACGTATTAAATTCTCTAGTTGAGAATATTTGAATAAGTGTAAATATGATTTTTACGTGAATCAGCTGGGACTGAGTAAGCGTTAGCAGAACACATCTTATTGCTTCGCAATTGAGTTGTGCAATTATTAGATAAAGTTTAGTAAATAAATAGCAAAAGTCTACTTTGCATTAGCCTTCTGTGATTACCACGAATAGCGCAAAGAAAAATTACGGACAATAACGGTGACTTTGACTGATGGATTATTGCTCACACAACACGAGTAGACAACAGTATTATCTCGACGATTTATTATTAACTGCCTGCATAATTTAATCATTAACATGGTCATCAACACACATATATTACATCACTATAATTATAATACAGTCAAACTGCTCTTCTACTCAATTATTAATTGATTACTTGGTTTTGATGTTCATAAGTCAAATGCCGTGTTTCCTGTGTTCAATATTTCTAAAAATATGAATTATTAAACAAATATATGAATTAACTATACGGAAAGGGTGAGCAGAACTGGACGGATGAGAAAACCGAACACCCCAAATTTTGATAAAACTTTTTTTTCCAAAACTGTTTTTAATCCTCATTTGATTCTAATCAAGAATTTTGCAGTCGATTCAATGTATTTTTTATTTATTTGTAATAATTTTGTTTTTTCAGTAATTTTATTTACCATTTGTATTGCAAATCTCTGTTTTTACTCAGATTAGATAAAAACAATTTTATTAGTGATTTTTTTTTTAAATAAAAAAAGGAAATTTTTTTTTTTTACTTTTTAGGGGTCGATTCTGTTTGTCCGCCTGGGGAGGAAAATTTTTTTCTGACAACTGGAAAGTTGGTTTAATTACTACAAATGGATGTCAAAAAAAGAAAATTTACCGTTTTTGAATACACAAAAATCCATTGTTTCCTTAGCATTTAGTGTTTTTTCAATGGAGTGATTTCTGAGTGATGTGGATTTTATTTCAATCCATATTGATTTCAATCCAGAGTTTCAATATTGAAATATTCAATCTTTTCATTAATTATATTAATTTAATGGGGAATAATTATTTATTAAGTAATGACCAACTACAACCTACAAGTAATAATAAGATACAACCTTACACTAAGGTATGAATAACAAAGAGAACTATTGATTTAACTTTCTGAAATGGGCAATAACGGCTTTATTGAAAGATTTATTCACTAATTTTATTCTAGTTTCGATTCGAACCCTATATAGTATACATAGCAATAGTATTATCGTTGATACAGCAGTAGCCATTAAGTACGACTGTAAGGGAGGAAATCCTTAAGTCTCTCTTTAGACTATACTCGAATTTATATATTTGTCATTCTTATGTTTATTCATCGTATAGGTTTATTTACTTAATACTGCTTATTATCGAACGCATATAAGCCCAAAAAATCGCAGTAAAAAGGAAAAACACAAATTTCGATGAAAAGTTACTATTCGGTAAAAAATATTCAGTCTTGATCATTAATCATATATGATCACTTATATCTAATCAGATACGGAAAGTAGTACTGTCTAATTACGTATGAGCATATATGATATCAGATATGTTCATATATGATATTAAATATGATTATATATGGCATCAGATATGATCACTGATTATATCAGATATAGTCATGGATGATTATGCTCGGTATCATATATGACCAGATATGATCATTTATGTATTTTTTTCTCGGACATTTTTAGTAATAAATTACTATCCAAAGTTTATTTAGAGTTTACGATTATTTATTTTAGGATCAAGTAGTCTCAGTTAAAAGTAATTTAAAAATGGCTGGGTACTCAATCCCTTTGTATATATGTATATACATATGCAGAGAGTTTTATGTCAAAATACCTATATATTTATCCACCCTAACTGGTGACTGTACTTGGCAACGCCCGAGTGATAGTAAATTAGCCAAGGCATAGAATGTCCCTACTTGTACCACGGCAAGTCCAGCACCCACATTTCTAGTACAGTTCAAATTGACATTGCTCTCCAGTATTACCTCACATATACACTCAGCCATATACATACATACATATATATATACATGTACTAACTTACACTTGGGAATCGAGAGAGGCCAGCCCAAAAAGTCAAATAAACAACGAAAACTAAATTAAGTTTATCAAAAGCATTTAACGACAGGAAACGGAAAATATTTCTAATGGATATAGTTTAATTATTTGAGTTTCAAATCTAAATATCGTAATTCTGTCTAGCCAATTTTATTTATTGATATAATTTTATTATCACATGTTGGAAAAATTAATTTATTCGAAATTTTTTTCTTTCCTCTACGGAAATTGATAATTTACCCGAATAAAGGAACAGGGATCTATTGGCTCGAGTTGTAATTTAAAAATTCAAATTTTTTACAGGCGTCGATATTTTGAATTCCAGGGAATTATTTCAGACCATTTTCTATGAGATTTCTAAGTGTATGCGTATTTGAGCCAAATTTAATTTTCAAAAATTGCAAATTTTATTTTTTTCACACTAATTTTCAAGGAAAATCTCTACTCAGATCCAATTCGCAATATTCTTGTGGTTACAGCGAAACTTATGAAATTGACCCGCGAAATGAACCGTTTTAAAATTTTTAAATGAATATTTTTACATTCGAAAATTGATTGTGGATAATTTGAATAAATGTATAAATGATGAAATATAAATTTTGAAAAATATTATTGTCTTCAAATAAAATTTCGCATAAGAAAAATTTATTTACGCATTAAAATTATAAAAAAGAAAGAGATTAAATACTGAGTGATACTTGAATATCAGTTATAAAAGCTGTATTTATATATTTGTTTGAACGTTTTGAATAGTCATTGAATATAGTGTTTCTATTAAACATATATATTTTTTTAATAATAGATACTGTGAAACAGTTTTAAAATAGCTGACAAATGCGAATGGTTTTATGAAGCTTGAAAAGCCACCACTTGAGACACCAGACATGATCTTCTTCTTCACTAAAGGGTACTGGATGTTACACTTGAAATTTCAAGTTTTTTTTCTACTTTTCATTATCATTAATGCTACCACCGAGAAACAAAAAAAATTTATTCAATTTTTTTTTTTTACTTCGTAAGAAAAGCTTTTCATTATTTTCGTAAGTACTAAGGGTGCCCGAATATAATTCGTGCTTGAGAATTGTTTTTAATGAAACGAATAATTCGAACTAGCCGTAAGTTTTCGAATTATTTGATTCGGATTTGAATTATTTATGTTTTTTAATTATTCAAAGTATTCGTAAGTTTTCGAACGATTTGTAAGTTTTCGAATTGATTTGTCCGGATTGGGATTGTTTGTAAATTTTTGAATTACTTGTAAGTTTTCGAATTACCAATAATAATTGTAATGCGGCATAGTATTTTTTATAAGAGCATAATAACTTTTTAGATGCTTCACTTCCTGTTTCAAGTTTGGCCGACAGCATAATAAAAATTGGTAGGTTTCGAACCAACATTTTTTTCCATACACGAATAATTCAAAACTGGCAAATAATTCGAACTTTTCTGATTATTAAAAAATTCAAATTTTGAATCTAATAGTAATATTTCATTCGATTCAAACACTATTATCACACTGCTAGTAAGTGCTTTGAATTTCATTCGCAGTAACTTTAGTACCGCACATAAAATCGATATTTATTGACTATGAAGTTATTTTTGTCTATTTCGTAGAAACAAAAAATTGATTGTAATATAATTTAAGTGTTCGAAAAAGAATAAAACAATGTTAGTTATCAAATAAAAAAATATTGTTTAATCAAATTGATTTGTCGAATTCAGATTCCTAACGGATTAAGTTTTAAAGTATTATCGATTCTTTATATACTTTTCGAGTATTGTCTAAGTGCGTATGGATTTAAATATGCATGAGATGAATTACTCATATCAAGTATTACTAAAGTAGACCATATATAATCTTATATGCATTGTACGTCATGGAAAAACTTTTGTTTTTTCAAATCCATCCATAAATAACCATATCTGATCTTGTATGATCTGTCGGTCAGTAAAAGAATTTAATCTCCTTTCATATATGTTCATATAAGATTCTCTATAAATTTTACGGCAGTAAAAAAAGTTTTGTTTTTTAATATACGTTCATACATGACCTTATATGATATGTACGTTAGTGAAAATGTTTTTTCTCTATATATGTTCATATATGACCTAAATGATCTCATTTGAGTTGTGAATAAAAAAAAAATTGTTTTTCTCAATATATGATCATATATGATTATATCTAAGTATAGATGGCCAAACAAGGACTTTTTCTTCCGAGTATAAAAAATATAAGTAAAATTATTAATTTATTGATTATATTTAATTTTTATAGTAGATCAATTTTTTAAACGCATTATTTGACACAATCAATAAATTTCGCTATTATTAATTTATGGAAGATTACAATAAATCTAAAATATTGTGAACGATCATTCATGTGTACCTATTATTGACATGCCGTAGAACCATGTGGAATTTATTGTTCACGTGCTGTCTTCAGACGTGACTACATTTTTTTTTTTATTAAGTTTCTAATATGAAAAATATCAAACCTTTTAAATACTTTTAGTTATTAAAAAATAAAAAAATCTAATTCGAAATTTTGAAAAAATTTTGTTCTTTTTTACGTATTAATAATTTTAAATTAAAAATTATTTTCTAGAATTGTAAAGAGCGAATTTATATAAATATTTATAAAAATGTGAAATATTTATTCTGGGATTGAAAAACCACTAGACCTATCGATTTTTAAATTTAATAAAAATCAAATTATATCTATTGCACTATAGTGCCACAAGATTGAGTGCTCGGTTTATTTATCCAAGACAAAAATTGTTATTTGACACTCGAATCATCTAAAAAAAAATTTCTATCAAATTATAGATCGACATTTTTATATCGAATTCGCAAAAATAATTTTTATTTGATAATCATATTTTTCGATAAAAAAAAAATGATAATTTATTAAAATTTTCTAAATTGGTCTAAACTTAAATGTTTTATTTTACTTTCCAACTGTAATTGAAATTATCAATTCAATGATTTTATTGAAATTGATATTTTTAATTATTTGCTATTAATTTTTTTTTTATTTTTTTAGCAAATACAAAAAAATAAGACAATTTCTATTGACAAATTGAAATTTTATTTTACGAGCTCGGCTTTCAATCCGAGATTTAGTTAAGTCCAAGATTTACATATATATATATATATATATATATATAAATATATATACATAAATGAATTTTTTTTAATGATGATTTGAACAAAAAAAAATAGAATTCCAATTTCAATGATTCAAAATTTTGAAAATAATTTTCTATGAATTATAAAAATAATAATAATAAATAATTTACCTCAGGTAATTCGTCTGGTACTTTTCCCATCCAACTAAGCGATAAAATATTACAATCGCACTTGGCATTATTATTTTTTTCAAAATGCAAATGCATTTTTTAAAATTATAATTTATAAACTTTGAATCCATTAACGACAAAGTCATTAAATTATTTTAAATAAACAATTTTTATAATAATAATAATCATAACTATAAGTCATATATGTATATGTGTATATATATATATATATATAGTTTTATAAAATCACTGCATAAATTTATTAATTTTAATAAAAAATTTAAATTTTATACAAATTTTTATTGAAATAAAAATGAGTTTTAATTAACATTGAATGAAAAATTTAATAACATTGGGTACATAAATGTAAGAAATTAAAAAAAAATCAAAATTAATTAAACAAATTGTTGCAATAAATTATTTTTTCCGATAAGTTGTTTGAATTTTATAAAATGTCACACACAATCAATTTGAATTTTTGAATAAAATATCGGTCACTGAATCACTTGTATCAAAATGTACTTTCTTTCTTTTTTTTTATAACGTTTTTTTTTTTTGGTTGAAGGTTTTTATTTTTATTTTGTCATTAAATTTATTGGGATGAGCTTTCACTGCAGTCTAAAGTGATACTGAAAGCTCGAGTCGGAACATGGGGTTGGTGGTCTACCCTAGATCCACTTGGTGGTGCTCACACGAGACTAGAGACTACACCCCCGTAAATGACAACCCCTAGACGCCCTAGTAATATCTAGAACTTATTGATTCAAAGTGTGATGGTTGCTTTCGAGTATCAAACGACATCTGAGGGACTTTTGTTAAAACTTATGAAATTTAAATTTGTTCATTTTTTAAAAATTACATTTTGAATTAATAGCTTTCATTTTATTTATTATAGTTTACTATGGAGATATTAATATTTGAATTTTATTCAAATGATAGCTAATTACACCTACTCCTGGTAGAAATATTTCTCTTCAAAAACTCAGAATAACTCTTATAGAATTCGGAATACGACTTTTCCAAGTCTTATTTTCTTTGAAAATCTATGAAAAAGTGTAAAGAAACCAGAAAAACTTTCGAGTGGCAGAAAAGGATATGAAATTCGAACCCTTCTAGAAGAATTATTCAGAGTTTTTCAAAAATTTTCTGAGAGGATTAGTCAAATAAAATATAACAGTTTTTCCGAGTTACGGTGAGATTGAATATAAGTTTGCATGGGTCATTCGTGATAATTCTTTCCCTATGCATGTTTGAATATGACCTCATAATCAGGCATGCCTTTGTATGATTCCCCTAATTAAGAAAAAATATTTGGAATGATTTAAAATAATTTGAAATGATTTAAAATAATTTGAATCGACTAATATATATATAGATATACACTTAACATGGAGCAAATCATATTTCTTAATCAGGGTCATGTTTAGTCATGCCTGCATCATTTATGATTTTTGAATCAACTGTTATTACAGCAACTTTTATAGTTTCCGAGAAAATGCATAAGACAACTTTTCGCAAGATTTTCATCATTTCAGTCACACAGTTGTCAAAAACTTAGGGTGATTCGACCAATAAATCGATGATTAAGCTATTACTCGTGTTAATCAAAATAAATAACGTTAATTTTTTTATCAAAAATCAAAAGTAATGCTCCGGGTGAGGATCGAACTCACGACCTTAAGATTATGAGACTTACGCGCTACCTACTGCGCTACCGAAGCAATTGCAATACGAAAAACAATATACTAACATACTGATAAATTTTACGAATTTAGCAATATTGACCTAAAAAGTTATAAGTAATTCAAAAAAAATTATAGGAATAGTGTTAAAAAAAGTCGTATATGAAAAAAAAAATCATTATAATTGAAAAAAAAAAAAAATATTTTTAGTTAACAGGGGTTATCAGATATTTTCGGTTGGGTTTTTTTCGGAAACAAAATCTCTCAATACAAAACACAGACTGCACTTTGATGCATTACTGTCTAATCTAAAGTGCGCTTTAATTGTTTCGTAACATTCGTTTGTTTAAGAGAAAAACTCGGCCAAAGTTTCCATTTTATGTACAAATGCAACAAAGATAGTACCATTCGTGGACTTGAGTGTAATAGAGAGAAAAGTGCGAACCCCTGTTATTGTATGAAATTTTCTAGTATTGGCATTGAGCGCGACGAACATCTGTCGACCGCATTAAATCATGCTCAATAAGCATTTAAAAAATGACAAATTTTTATAAATTTAAAAATTAACATTTATAATCCCAAAAAAATATGAATGCAATCTCACATGTGAAAGGTGCGAATACTTATTACGCATTGTACTGAAAAAATTAAGTATAAAAAATTTTAGTAGATATATAATACATATTATTTCGAACGGAATAGTCATAATAGCAATAGAGTTGAAAAAATTATAATTCTTTCAAATTTTTAAATATTTAGTTGCATCTACCAAATAAATTCAAGTGATTTAAATTTCTCAATAATTAAAAAAACATTGGGTTAAAAATTTGTGATTTTAAAAATGTCTAAGGACCCGTTTAAAAATATTAATATTGAAAAAAATTAAAAATGATGAAATTCAAATTCTTTTCAATAATTTCAATTCTTTTGTTTGTATATATAAAAAATACAGTTTGCATGGAGTGACCGCTTCTCAATTCTTTTCAATCAGTATTTTTAACCAGGGACAGCGCTGTAATAATTTTTAGCCAAAGATGAACATCATTATTCAGACAGGATTAGAGGCGATATTGCATAATATTTTATAACAACCCTTCCACGGTGATCCATCATGACTATAATAATTATATTTTATTAAAAGTTGACAAATAAAATTATTTTTTACCTCACATAATATAGAACATGTTTTTGTAAAAATCCTGGAAATTTAGGTTATACATTACTTATTTTTTTCTCTTTATTGCATTGATCCATTTTTTTTTTTTTCTAATTTTCATTAAGTAGTTGGAAGTGTATGAAATTTTCAGTTACTATTTCTGCCTGTATTTTTGTAATTAAATACATAACAACTATTGTTTACCATTCTTTAACTTAACGCGTACTTTGTCTACTGCGTACGCTGTAGTCGATTCGGTTACCCCCGCCTTACACTCTGCACCCTGCCAATACTGGAATTTTATTCATTTCACCCAAAAATATGTTCACTTTAAAAAAAAAATAATAAATTCCTAAAAGTTTGAGTCTAATCTAAAAAAGTTAACCTTTTTACAAAGGGTAGAAAATTTAAACGCAAAATGCGTCAGTTTTTATGATCCTGAAGTTATCTGACGTCTAATAATTTTTGGTTTTTTTTAAATGATAAATTATAAAAAAAAAATTATTTGAAAAAATTGCACCTGTAGTTTTTTAAATTTTCTACATGTGAATTTTTTTTTTTTTTTTTTTTCTTTTTTATTTGACAAAAAGGATCCGAAAATTGTTAATTGTCTACTAACTTCATAACCATCAGTTTTTTCTACTTTTTGTCTGTTAATTAAATTGCATTTAAAAAAAATTTGACACATAAGATATTAATGTTCATACTTTTTTTTTAAATGTAGAAAAAAAAGTTCAAAAAAAGTTAAAGTATTTTGTAGTTTAATTTTTTATAAAATCATCACATTTCAGGTGAAACAATAAATTTCAAAATGATCAAAATAACGGACACTCGAATATATATATATATAAGAATTTAAAAAATAGTCTCAGTGAAATTTATAAAATTATTTTTCCTCTAATTACTGATGGTCATCCATTTATTAATCGACTTACTCTAATTATAAAAAAAAATCAAAAAATTTGATATGATCTTGAAATTAGCAGACAATTAACAATTTTCAGATTTTTTTCTTAACAATTTAATTTATAAAAAAATAAAAAATAAAAATATGCACATATAGAAAATTTAAAAAACCATAAGTGCAATTTTTTAAAATATTTTTTCTTGTATAATTTATTGTTTAAAAAAAAATCAAAAAATTATTGGACGTCGGCTAACTTCAGTATCATAAATTTGATTCGAATTTTCCAGGCTTAAAATCAAAAACTTCCTGGATTTTCGATAACTCGAATTTCATTTTTCGTTCATTGTCTGTCTAGACTCTAGAGGCAGCACCAGCCAGTACTAGTGTCAATTAAATTTACAGAAAAAAAAAAAAAAGAATATATATTTTTAAATTTCTTATTTGTTTTATCGATTGTTATTAATAATAAATAAATAATTAACTAATAATAATAATAATATGGATTATAAATCCGAACAAAATGAAGAAATCGAGGCATTAGATTCTATTTATTCCGGAGAATTACAAAGTATGTTATTAATTTTTTTATATAACCTCTAATCACATATATTTATATATATTTAGCTCATTATATTTATATTTAATTATTTACTTTATATTAATTTACTTATTTCAATTAAATATTTTTAAAAAAATTTTTTCATTACATTGAAAAATTTTTTTTTTAATCAGATTTAATTTAATTGATATTTTTTTTAAATAGCAAAAAAAAAAAAATGATTTTTTAAGTATAATAATTATTTTTTATTAATTAGTTTTAGAAACAGAACCACATTATAAATTTATACTGCCAATAAAAAGTGAAGAGTATGAACCAGAAACAAATAATGGGCTGTCATGTGATTTAGAATTTACATATACGTCTAAATATCCAGAGGAACCGCTTGAAATACGAATTGAAAATGCTGAAAATTTTGAGGATGATGATGAGGAAAAATTACTTGAACATTTAAGTGAACAGATGCAAGAAAACTTGGGTATGGTTATGGTATTTACGTTAGTCAGCGCTGCCCAAGAATGGCTAAATGTACAATGGGACAAAATAAAATTACATCGTCAAGAATTTGCTGCTAAAAAATTAATTGAAGAGGAAGAAGCTGAGAGGGTAATTTTTAATTTTGCTAATAGCGAATCCCATCCTTCCCGTGTAAATAAAATTCGTTCCAAAAATTCCGACATGTGAAACTTTTAAACTTGAGACAGATTAGAACCTCAAGTAAAACTTTAGTAATTTTTATAGTAAAAATAAGTTTATCTAGAAATTTATATGAGCGAATTTGGAGTAAAAAAATAACTTTTTCGAAATTTTTTTTTGCTACATTTTACCCTCATTCCGAAAAAGTTCAAAAACTTGTAATTTGGAATTTTTATATCGGTTTCTAATGGGAACTTTTTCAAAATCGTATTTTATTTCGTGCCATGCATTATATTTTTCATGATCACCTGCATTCATATCAGAGTTTTAATGACGAGTCGATAAAAAAACACTTATTTAAAAATTAAAAAAAAATTTTTCAAATTTCTAGACTAAAATATTCCGTAGGGTTAATAAAAAATTAAAAAAATTAACTGATACTAAATTTTTTATTAACAACCCTGAGGACACTTGAATTAATGCATAATTTAATATTTAATTACTACAGAAAAGGTTCGAAGGTACTAGAGTTACAGTTGAGACATTTATGAAGTGGAAAGAAAAGTTTGATGAAGAGATGGGTCACACTAAGAGACGTGAACTTGCATTGATCCAAGGAAAGAAATTAACTGGCAGAGAATTATTCATGACTGACAAAACATTAAATGAATCTGATCTCAAGTTCTTGGATGATGGTAAATTTTTTATTCTCATTAAAAAAAATCAATATTATTTTTATTTATCATTATATTAATAATTATAAATTTATTGTAGCTGATGCTGTAAAAGTTGACGAAAGTTTATTCCAAAACCTCGATGATCTAGATCTTAATGATAATGGAGATACTGAGGACGATGATGATGATGATTCATACAGAATTGAATCAATGCGTGAATATATTGAACCTGTTAATTGAGAAAAATAATTGTATATTTATATCTTTTTTTTTTCTTTTTATAAAATTGTATTATAAAAAAAAAATTTTTAATAATTATTGATTTTAATACCTGAGCTTACTCCTGAATGTTCTTGTTGCGTAACCATGTCTAGCTTGGCGTGATACAGCAGTTACTTCAGTAAATGATCACAACTCCTGTAAAATTGGCTTAAGGGGGAGTACTAGTGTAAATTTTTGAAAAAATTTATATTTTTTTTTTGCATTTATCTATATCATGAACCTCCAGTTTTCCAACCGAATAAAAAATGTAATTCTGGCAGGCCAAACATCGAATTTTCGCCATTTTGTTGAATTTAAATTTTTTATCTCGATCGAGAGTCATAGTACGGAAAATACCTTCTAATTTAATAAACTGTTTGATTTTTTTTATTTCATTCACTGTGAGTCGGTATCAAATAATTTTTAATAAAATAATTAAATTTAAATTTTGAAATTTCGCGCCAAGTTAGCGCTACTGCGCGTGGCTGTAGTCGTCGTTAAAATTTTTGCTAAAATGAGGGCGTTCGATTAATCGCAAAATCGATTCCTTTGTTTCAACTGACGGTTCGATAGCGGCAGTCAGTATCTTTGAGAACGGCAGTAAAGTCCAGATCCTTCTTTACGTTTAAACTGAAACACAGTATTGCAATTAAGTCGTGTAATTATTCATAAAATTTTTTGCTAATTGTTATTGTTTAATTAAATTGTGCAGTGTTTGTAAAATTTAAATTGTGCAAAGTGTCTGTGGTGCAGTTGAGTGTTAAGTGTTCAGTGCTAGTGTAAAGTATTGCTGATGGGTGATGCTGATACCTTCCTAGTTCCTGAGCAAAATCATCTGGCATCGTCTGGTGGGAAATAGCAGTTAAGTGACGTTTTTTAGCTGCAATACACTTGGAGCAATTTAAATTAAATATCCAAGTGTATTAGGACACCCTTCTGCATATTATTTCCCCACCAAGGTTTGTTCAAACACTCAAGTGTTTTTTTTTTTAATATTTAAAATTTTTTTCTATCATATTCTGCCATCATTTTATTTTGACTTACGATTTTTAATTTTACTACATCTAATAATTTATTTTTCAAATATTTAAATTTACCGCACAAGTACTAAGAATAATTAACAAATTATTAATGAAAAAAAAAAAAAAATTTGATTATATTTTTTAGTCAAACTAATATAATTATTGACACAAATAAATTTTAATAAAATTATTAAATTACAATTTTGAAATTTCGCGCCAAGATGGCGCTACTGCGCGTTGCTGTATTCGACGTTAAAATTTTTGCAAAAGTGGGGGGCAAGAGAATCGCAAAATCGATTCCTTTGTTTCAACTGGCGGTTCGATAGCGGCAGTCAGTATCATCGATAGTGGCAGTAGTAGTTCAGATCCTTCTTTACGTTTGAATTGAAACACAGTATTGTAGTTAAGTCGTGTAAAATTGTGCAGTGATTGTAAAATTTATCTTTTATTAATTTAAATTGTGCAGTGTCTATGGTGTAATTAAGTGTTCAGTGCTAGTGTAAAGTGTAGTGTTCAGTTCAAGTGTTGCGAGTTGCTGATGCTGATAACTCCTAAGTTCCTGAACAAACTCATCTGGCATCGTCTGGTGGGAAATAGCAGTTAAGTGACGTTTTTTAGCTGCAATACACTTGGAGCAATTTAAATTAAATATCCAAGTGTATTAGGATACCCTTCTGCATATTATTTCCCCGCCAAGGTTTGTTCGAACACTTGCGTGTTTTTTTAAAAATATTTTAAATATTTTTCTATCATATTTTGCTGCCATTTTATTTTAACACACAATTTTTAATTTGTCTCTAATTTTTAATAATTTATTTTTCAAATATTTAAACTTCCCGCGCAAGTAATAAAAATTAATTACTTTGCCAAACGTTGCCATACAGCGAGAGCCAGAGCTAGAGCATTTCCGAATGCACCCTAACTCACTGAATTTTTAATTTTTTGGTCCAAAAATTTTATCATGTATTTATTATATATCCACAAATATATCGTCCAAACATTAGAACATTCTATGCAGTAGTTTTCCTTAAAAAATTCCCAAAAATTATGTTTTTTTCAGGCGATCACACTAGTGGTCCCCCTTAAGAGGAAAGATAGGTGTAGGACTGCATATTTTTAGTCGTTTTCATGAATTTTTTCAATACAAGGAATATATATATTTGATTTATATCTTGGGGTCATTTTATACATATATTCAAGAGTATATTCTAAAACTTTAGGGCCAGTTTTGGCCACTTAGAAATTTTAAATAAAATAATTTTTAAAATACGCAATGACAATTAATTTTTTAATTTAAGTATCAAATGTCAAAAAATGGAGCAGTGGCCACAGACGGTACTTCTACCCTATGTGATGAATCTCGATCATATGCTTGGTACAATTTTTTACCGAGAATCTGTTCTTGCTAGGATAATAGATCGCGTAATGAATAAACTAAATTATCTATTATTCGTTAAGCGCAATGACTTTTGCACAATTTGAAAGTGCGCGCGCACGAGCCGCAGGGGTGTGTTAAAGACACTTCGTTTTACCGACAATGATTTAGTACACGAGTTACGCAATTAACTATTAATATAACTTTATTTTTTTATAAATTACCCGTTAGAAAAAAACGTAATTCATTAAGTTTTAAATTTTGTGAAGCTGAAAATATAAAAAAAATTAGTAAAATAACAAAAATACAAATTTGAAATGACATATTTATTAAATTATAGTTTGTTATATAATTGTTAGAATAATTACATCAAATTGCTTGCAATTTAAATATTATCGTAAAACATTTATACTTTCATTTTTGAAATTTATTTATTTTTTTGTTTTTTGAAATTTAATTTTCATTAAATTAATAAATCGGTGTATCTTAAATATGGCAGTTTTATCAAAAAACATATTATTTTTTTACACAGTTCGATGTACATAATAATTAATAATTTTTTTTAACTATTTCATTAATATAAATACTATTTATTCTGTTCTATTGTTCATTAATTGAAATAAATATTAATACTGTTGATTTAATACAATAATAATTAACGTAAGAAAAAAACAAAAATTTCCAATCTTGTTTTCATTAGAAAAAAAATTACAGTGTATTAGATATATTTATTTAATTGTTTACAATTCACTGTATGTAGAAAAAATATTTATTCAAAAATTATATTTTATTATTTTATTGGAAGTTTTGCGATTCAATTGAGTTTATATTTTTTTCTTTTCTTTTTTTTTGTTATTAATTTTTTTTAAGTACAACATTATAAATACTTTAGATAACATCAATATTTATTATTTTAAACAATAAATTATTATTTTCAAAACCACACAGAAGTAATTCATTTTAATTATTATTAAATATTTATAAATTTATATATATTTATATATAAATTCGTTAAAAATGTTTTTTCAAATTTTAAACACTTCACTATTATTTTCAACAACTGCTTATATTTTGTTCAATTCCGCGACAAAAAAGTTATTAGATTTGTTTATAAATAAATAATAAATTAATTTATTAAATAATTACTTGTAACTTGGAGACATTTTTTTTTTATTGTAATAAATTATTTTTTAATCTCATCAATGGCCTACTCTGTCATTATGATTATAATCTGTTAAAAAAAAAAAAATATATTATTAATTACTTTATAAATATTTGATTAATTAATTTTCAAAATACAAAAATCAATTTTTACATTCACGTTAATCTTTAACAATTATTATGATCACGTGTTATTTGCTAAAGTTTAAAATATTGAAGTTTGAAATTTCCCAGCAGTAATTAAAAAGTATTCTATTTTTGAATAATAAAATTGAGTACTTAATTAAAAATTTTAAATAAATGAATGAATTAAATTTTTGTAAAAAATAAATATTTAAATAATTTGATAGCTAGTTGAGTTCAAACTTCAGTAAAATTAAATACTGAACATACATTTTATTTAAAACTAAAGCAGATAAAAAATTGCGTCGCAAAAATTAACAGCAGTAAGAGCTCAAAATGTTTTTAATTAAAAATAAATTAAATTTGAAAATCACATGCATGCAACGAAGTTTATAAAAGTTATCAACAGAAAATAAAGTTTTATAAAATTACACTTTGTATATTTTAATAAATATCTAAATTTTAAATTTCATAAGGCAGTATTTTGATATTTTATGCACTTATAATTTGAATATAAGTATAAATTTCGTTTTTTTTTTTTAATTAATATGAATTATATAATTAATAACAATAATTAACTATGCTATTAAAGTTTCTAAGAAATTCCACATTTTCATATCTAAATAAAACTTTTTAGTTTTAAATGATTTAAAACAGCAGAAAAAAAACAAAAAAAAAAAAACATAAATAATCAAGTACTTATTTAATATTTTTTTTGTAGAAATTGGAGTTATAGATGTTTTAAATTATGACGTATTTCAAAAGTGTCTCTGTAAAAAGATGATAAAAAAAAAAAGAAAAAACGTTTAGAAATGGAAAGCAGCAGATAAGCAATTTTATACAATACATAAATAATTATATATATATTATTAATTAAATAAAATTTAATAATAAATAAATAATAAAAGATATGACAGATGCAAATTTAAGCAGTGAAATATATATAGAAAGTTACAATGAGGTTTATATTTTTGAAGTTATGCAAACGCAATAATATTTAAAAATATAAAATGAAGTAAGATAATGTGAGCAGAAGTTTTTAGATAAATATATATGTAAATTTACTATTTAAAAATTTTATATAGATTGTTTGAGAATATAATTGATATTCTATGGATTCAAATGAATTCCTACAGGAATCATGAGTACTTGAAATATGATGAGGTTTATAGGAATTTATCTATGGGAATAATTTCTGATGTCAATGACGGGATATAAATTAATAGGAATTGGTATGGGTCCTTATGAATTTTTATGGGAATTCAAGAAGGGTCTGGGATTCTGCAAGAACAATAAAAGTAAACACTTACTTTTCAGGTAATTGTCGCGGCTCAGCATAATGACCCGGCCAATCATAGAGATTTGGCAATGGACTGTCATAATTAGCATTGTACATTTTACTCATAATAAATGCTCTTTTGTCTTTAGGTTCTGGATATTCACTAGCCAATCCACCTAAAGTAATTTATAATTTAAAAAATTTAATAAATTTTCCATACCTTGACCGCGAAGCCAAGAGGTAGAGGACGATTTTATTTTTATTTTAAATAAATAATGAAATATATCATATTTATATAAATATAAACTATACATACATTGACCATAAGCGTACTCGGCAATTCGTACAGCGATATCAATAGAACACTCTTTAATTGAACCAAGAGGTGGATAAACACTTCCACGGGCAAGATCTTCATCCGAAACATGATCAGCGACAGTTTGTGCTGATATTAAAAACAGTTCTTCAGTAATATGATGCACTCCAGTGCCAATTACACCCAATGCGATACCAGGAAATATGTACGCATTGTTTCCTTGACCAGGTTTATAAACGTTGCCGTTGTAATTCACTTCACCGAAGGGCGAACCGGATGAAAACACGCAGCGACCCTTGAAAATTTTAAGAGGAGATTTTTTTAGTGGATTAGTATGCAGTAGAATTATTTAAAATGTTATAGAAAATTAATAATAACTTCTGTGTAATCGTAAGCTTGCTGGGCAGTGCACTCAGCTTTGCTAGTTGGGTTACTGAGGGCGAATATTAACGGGCGCTCATTATTTTTAGCCATTTCCTTCAAAACTTCGGGTGTGAAGGCTCCAGCAGCCGCTGATGCACCTGTTATATAAAATAATTTATTTTTACATAAAATTTAATTTTATAAAAAAAATTTTTCTTATAACTTTTTCATAGGACTAATAAAAAATCCGTAATTTCAAAATTAAGATTTTTATAATTAACAAAAATTTGAATCATTCATTATGAATCTTAATTTTGAAATTACGGTGAAAGTATTGATCGTATCGAAAAATTTTTTAAATAAAAGTTGTTCAAAATTTAATTTTATAAAAAAAATGTCTCCTATAGTTTTTTCTTAGGACTAATAAGAAAGCTGTAATTTCAAAACTAAGATTTTGATAATTAAAAAAAATTTGAATCATTCATTATGAATCTTAATTTTGGAATTACGGTAAAAATATTGGTCGTATCAAAAAATTTTTTAAATAAAAGTTGTTCAAAATTTAATTTTATAAAAAAAATGTCTCATATAATTTTTTCTTAGGACTAATAAAAAAGCCGTAATTTCAAAATTAAGATTTTTATAATTAACAAAAATTTGAATCATTCATTATGAATCTTAATTTTGGAATTACGGTGAAAACATTGGTCGTAGAAAAAAATTATAAGTGACAATTTTTTTAGAAAACTAAATTTCCTACAACTTTTGTTTGAAAACTTTTTTTATAAAGCCAATATTTTCGCCGAAATATGAAACATTTGCACCATTAATTTCGAAATTAAGGCAAAAATCTTATCCCTACTTATGATTTATGTTTTTTTTTTTTTTTACTCTTGTATAAAAGTTACCTATTAATACAGTAGGTTTTATTTCCTTGACAACATCAATGAGCGACTTAACATCGCTATGTACTTTGGCATACCATTTTTTATGGCCATCCAAGTTACCAACTTTACGTCCTTCTGTTAACAAACCGTCGATGTCCATCATCCAAACTTTGTCTCTCGCTTCTTGTTCTGTACAACCGTCAGCTTCCATTGCTTTTACACATAAATCAGCTATTCCAATAGCCGCCTATAAATTTATATACTTATTCATTTTATTCATCAAATATATACATAAACTAATAACCCCAATGATTAACCAAATCAATTTAAAAAAAAAATAAGAAGCTTAAATAATAAAATTTTTTT
The DNA here is from genome assembly GCA_964016945.1 of Microplitis deprimator. Lineage (NCBI taxonomy): Eukaryota > Metazoa > Arthropoda > Insecta > Hymenoptera > Braconidae > Microplitis > Microplitis deprimator. The sequence goes on along the minus strand of OZ024707.1, from coordinate 4,691,784 downwards.
TTTTACCTCACCAGCACCCAAAAATACAAATTTATTATCAGACATTTTACGTTTCGTAATACGTTTAGATGCTAAAATTCCAGCAACAGCAACTGCAGCAGTACCTTGAATATCATCATTAAATGTACAGTATTTATCTCTGTATTTATCTAGAAATCTGAAGGCATTATGATTCCCAAAATCTTCAAACTAAAAATAGAACAAATCATATCAAAATTTATTAACAATATCATTAATTATTAAAAAAAAAATAATAATTAAGTAATTAATTTACTTGAATTAAAACATTTTGTCCGTATTTCTTAACACAAGCGGCCATAAATTCATCAATAAGTTCATCGTAGTCCGCTCCCTGACTTCTGGGTTTATTCAAACCGATGTAATGAGGGTCATCGCGCAATTGTTCATTATTAGTACCGACGTCGATGGTAATTGGTAGGCATTGGTGTGGTTTTATACCAGCCAAAGCAGTATATAGGGCTAGTTTACCAACAGGAATTCCCATTCCACAAGCACCAAGATCGCCGAGACCCAATATACGCTCGCCGTCAGTAACACATATCGCACGGACGGATTGTTCAGGCCTAACAATATTCATATTTTGAAAATGATAATAATAAATATATGTGCGTTAAATGATTTTTAATTTGACGTTCAATGAGTACCCACATGACATAGTTTGAAATTTTGAAAATAAAGACAGTCGGCGACATCAATTTGTATTGGGTCGTGTTGTCCTCGGCTCGATATTTCAGTACATCTTCATTGGAACCATCGAGCCCAGGACAACACGACCCGGAAGTAATTGTAATGATGTGATGACTCAAAAAAATCAATTTTTGTATCAAAATATATTTATTATTGAGCCGATAAAAATTTTAATGATAGTAAGCACCATTAAAAATTCATGACATAAAGTTTGAATCACGAGTTTAAGTAAACTATTTTGAAAAATATGTGCGCCAAACTTTATTTAGATCCGTTCAGAATTGTTGGCGCCCTCGCGACCACAAGGCTCAATATTCATAATTAATCATATAGTTGCTTTTAGATGTCATTTTTTCAAAAATTTTAAGTCATTAATCTATTTGAAAAAATTGTCAAAACGGTAATTTAAATAACGAAAATCAAAGTTAAATTATTTTCATTTTTTTAAACGATTTTTAACTTCCCGGTAAGAAAATTGAAAATTTTCAAAAATTCGGGAAGTTTTTGGTTTCGGTCCGATTTTTGAAAATCAAATTTCTATCAGATCTTGACGTTTTGAGGTTCTAGGAAACTATTCTGACTAATTTCAAGGTGATGTCCGAGTGTATGTGTGTGTATGTACGTACGTATGTATGTATGTAAATATCTGTAACTTTTGAACAGATGAACCGATTTTGATCCTCAAGGTGTCATTCGACGCGCCTTGTTAATATCTAAAAGCTATGAAAAATAAAATTTTTTGAAAAATGTTTTTATTTGGAAAACTTTTAATGTTCCCGGTGGATTGATTCCAAAATCTAATCAGCTAGAGACCGATTTTTTTTTATTAATTTGAAAAACTTTAAACACAAACTTTTGAACCAACCGACCGATTCGGCTCATCTTTGAACTTAATCTAGATTTATACCCAAAAAAAAAGTATGTTAAGTTTCATTCAAATCCTTTTAGAATTTTAGACACTATCGTGCCCACAAGCCGCGTTCTATCCCATATAAATATATATCAAATTTTTAAACCCAGTTTTCTTAAACTGTCTTCTATCTCAGTTGACTCACGTTATCGTCCATTTTAAATCCCTCGAACCCCGTCATATTTTGTTACAAATCTGACATGACCCTACCCCATGAAATATGACGTCATACTTTATAGGTGACCCCTAATTAAAATGAATATTTTTTTATCATTTGAGTATGAGCTTGTGGGTACTCTTTTAAAAGTAAATTAACTAAACTTTAACATAAAATTAAAATATCATCAAAAAAACATTATGGGGGAATCCCTTTGTCCACAAAATTAACATTAGGAAAAAAAATGAATAAATAATCATACCAATTATTTAATATTTCATAAATATGCCCTTTGTCATAGCAAGTGATGAACAATCCCCTGGGTCTTCGATAAATAACTCCGAATTTCTGGCAAGCAAGTCCGACAGTCGGTGTGTAGATAATAGGCATCATCTGCTCGATGTTCTCACTCAGGAGCCGGAAGAATAAACGTTCGTTCCTCTCCTATTCATTGGAACGATTTTTTAGTTAATAATTTATATTATTTTTAAATACTTGCCCATTAATATTATTATTTTATAAATAATTTATTATATTTATATATAATGATATTTATTTATTTATATATAAATATAAATATATATTGCTTTATTGGCATTGATATTTATAAAGCGTAATTACTGGCGTTTTAACAGACGCTCAGTTTCACCTGCAGCTCCACTAGATAGAGATAACGATTAAGATCCTCCGTGTACTTCATCACTGAGGCTTTGCACAACGCCAATTGCTCTTCCTGGGTTTTAAATCGCGGTGGTTGTAGTCCGTGGATTCCTAAAGATATTCTTTCCTTCAGAGTAAACGCCAGCCCCTAGAAAAAAAAAAAAATGATCGTAATATTAATTATTAAATGTAAAGATCAATAAATGTGATTATCTTATTCATTGTCATATTTATTTATTTATATATTCATTTTTTGGTATCATGTCAAGAATATTTACTCAAGGTCTAGTTTATTATTAAAATTAATTGCTTTTTATTGTTATTTTATTTATTTTTTTATTGGTCATTGTCCTTGTCATATTTTTATATAAATCAATTGTTATCACTGAGGGGAACTAAACAAATTATACTGAAAGTTAAAACGTGTACTTCATAAACTGAACATTAAAAATTTTTTTATTTTGATTTGTTGAGACAATAAAATGGGTTGGGGACCTTGTAAAGTTTTAAACTTCGAATATCTCGATAGATATTGAGTTTTTGAAAAAAGTGTAGGATACCTTTTTTGTAGAAAATTCAAAGGGATATAAAAAAGATCTCTTGCAATTTTTTTGATAACTCAATATTTACAGAGATATTTTCAAAAAACTAAATGAACTCAAGAAATTATTAACTCAAAATTTTTGTATCTAACCATTAGAATTTCCAATTCCAAATATCTCGATAAATATTCAGTTTGTGAAAAAAGTGTAAGATATATTTTTTGTAGAGAATTTAAATTGCTACAAAAAAGGTCTTCTGCGATTTTTTGAAAAACTGAATATTTACAGAGATAATTTCAAAAAACTAAATGAAACCAAGAAATTTTTAACGCAAAATTTTTGTCTCACTTTTTAAATTTTAAACTTCCAATATCTCATTAGCTATTAAGTTTTTGAAAAAAGTATAAGATATATTTTTTGTAGAAAATTTAATGCACTACAAAAAAGTATTCTTGCAATTTTTCGAAAAACTGAATATTTACAGAGATATTTGGAAAAAACTAACTACACTTTTTTTTTTTTTAAAATTTGAAATATCCTTCCGAAAATTTTGAACTTTATTTCAAAAAATAATTATACTTTTTAAAAAATTCAAATTTTTCATCAATACTTTTCTAAAAATTTAGTTTAAAATTTTCAAAATCTGCCAGTTATATTTTTTACCTCAAAAAATATTTTCCATTTTTTTGTCAGAAAAATTCTCTACATTTCAAATTTAAAAATAATGAAAAAAATAAACCCGCCTTTTATAAAAATTCAAAAACAATATTTCCATTACTAAATACAATTTCAATGATATTTTTATCATGTAATTTTTAAATTATCAAAGCTCGTTTAGTACTCCCGTTATATTCACTCGATTCAAAAAATTTCGGGCAAGTAAACAAATTTATCTCCAAACATAAAAAAAACTTTTTTTTCCTAATTATAAAATAAAAATTATGTAAATTAGAGATAACAATTTTACATTTTTTTTTAAATCTTATGCTAATTTACTTGATAAAAAAATAATTACTTTATTCAGACGTGGATCCCGTAGATGGCCAATACCCTTGACCATATTAATGGGCACGACATCGCCTGATATTTCATAAATTTCTCTGTGCTGCACATCCTTAATTGCTGGGTGTGATGCTGGTAGAACTCGTGTCCACGCTCCATTTCTCGTTGAGCTGTAATTTAAATTAATTGTTAAGTAACATTATATTTAATTTTTTTAAATATCTACTTAACGCATTATTCAGTAAATTTAATTTCAAGGTTCAATTAAAAAAAAAAATTTTTTTTATTGGGGACTTATTCTAGTAAAATAAATAAATAAATAAATAAATAAATAAATAAATAAATAAATGAAAAAAAAAAAAAAAAAAAAAAAAAAAAAAAAAAAAAAAAAACAATTAGATTAGAAAAATAAATTTTTCCTGTTGGTTACGAACAACTTCCGCAATTGAGTCAACAAAATCCGGAAATAATTCATTTATAGGCAACTGACTCTAATCAATTGAGCTTCAACAATAAATTTAATGTTCTATTAACTTACGTTTTATTTTTATTGCAAATTGTTTTTATTGATAAATGCAATTTTTACTTAGAGGTAATTGCGATTGATAAGATTATAGTTTATTTTATATAATACTTGATATTTAATATCTATGTTGGAGTAGACCTGAGGTCTTATTTGAATTAATCAACGCAATTACAAAAAAAAAAAATGAAATTGACATAAATTATATCATTAAATTTTCAGTGGATTTTTATAAAAATATTTTGAAATTTTTTATGAAGAATTTGGAATGGAGTTTTGACATAAGAAAGTTTGAGATTTAGTAAATTTTTTTGCACTGAGATAAATTGACTCACAAAATCATTCTGTGGAAATTTTTGAAAATTTTGATATTGGAAAATTTTGATTTTTTAGGTTTTTTGAGTATGGGCATGTGGGTACTTTTTCGAAAAGAAATTTCATAAGAGAAAAATTGCAAGTAGTAAAAATAAAAATTTTTTCAATATTACGAAAATAAAAATTTTGATTTTTTATATTTTTTAAACATGGGCAAGTGGGTACTCTTTTGGAATGAAATTTTTCGAGATATAAATTACAAAACAGAAATCAAATTTTTCTGAAAATTAGAAAAAAAAATTTTGATTTTTTAGGTTTTTCAAACATGGGCATGTGGGTACTCTTTTGAAAGGAAATTTTACAAGAAGTAAATTACAGAAAATAAAAATAAAAAATTTTTCATGTTTAATTCAGATAAATAATTACATGGAAATTATTGAGATAATAAATTATAAAGTACTGAGATTAAAATTTATAAATTATAAATTTTGACATAAAAATTGTAAATTCAAATTTTTTTTATTACTGACTCAAATCAGTGCAAGACTAATAAAATTTTTTTTTAAATTTCCAAATTTTTTTTCTTTTATTTAACCATAGGCATGTGGGTACTCGTTCGAAAGTAATTTTGACGAGCGATAAATTGTATAAATAAAATATCTACAATTAAAAAAAAAATTATCAATAATCTCAATCTACATATTTTATAATTTCACTTTATAACTGCAATAAATATTAAAATTATTATTTTTAATCTCCACCTAGTACCGATTTTTAGATAACAATAAAAAAATTTCCTGCAAAAAAAAAGAACACAAACAATAAATTTCTAGTGAAGGATTATGAAAATAAATGTCCTTGGCCTTCATAATGATTCATGTTCATGTTCATGATCAATTACACACCATGCGTATAAAATACAATATTAAATTATTTATTTATAATAATAAAAATAATATATTTTTTATCTCCCATATTATTTACAACATTAAATTACCAGTTTATTAAATTACAAATAATTATTCTATAGTATATCGATCGCAAGTCATAACTTTTATTATTCAAAATCTATTTTAAGCTCTGCGCTGCTACATAATAGTATAAGCTTACAATAATAAAATATAATACCGTTTGTTTATTCATATATATATTAAACAAATTCGTGAGCCAAAACCACAAATAACTCAAGGGAATAAAAAAACAATTAACCCTAAGAAAAAAAAAATATTTACTTTTATTTAGATTTTTATCGAACTAGAAAATAATTTTTTTTATCGTCTGATAAGAATCAGTGATAAATAAATTTTTTAATAGATAAATATATATAGATATATAACAAGAACTTACAGAATAGATCTCTGAAGGATGAACATTTTGTCTAGTCTCAGTCTCAGCTGATTGCTGCTTTCTCTTCTCTTCTCTCACTTTTACCTTTACCTTACACGCAAACCCGCTTGTTAAGAGACCACGCGTGCGACTGCGCTTGAAAAGGTGGTAAAAATTACTTAATGTGTGAGTATATTAAGTAATGTTAAGTTGGTATTGGTGTGTAACAAATAGACGTTAAGAAACGGTGGTATTTGTTGCTGACGAAGAATAAAAAAAAGTAATGTAAGTTTTGTTTTTTTATGTACATTTTTAAAATTCATGAAATTTTATATTATGAAAAAATATAGTAATATAATTTATTTATTTATAGATATACCCTGGGACCTTATTTAAAACATAAATAATAATTAATCGTCAAACTAAAATTTTACTCCAAAACTTAACTTATATATTCTAAGGCCTCGTGTAATCCCATAGCCGGCCAACTTTGATGTATTTAGAAATTTGTTGGTATAGAAAATAGGAATTAGTGTAAAGTATATGTTTGCATAATAATATTGTTTTGTTTTTTAAGCTAATCATTTATTTAAATTATTATCCCACTGCTTTTGTTATCAGGATGAAGTAGAAAGGGACATGAAGATAAAAAGGGAATTTATTAAAAAAAGATGTTGATGTTTTCTGTGGTGATAAGAAAAGATTCTGTTATTTTTTAGGTTATCTTTAGATGGTAAAATATATTTTAATCCCTGATAATTTGATGGTAAAAAAATACTTAACCATTTATTTATAATTATGAATAAAACTTTAAATATAAATAACTTTTAAATTATTATGATTTCCCAATACTGACCTATCGATATAGATTTAAATTATGATAAAAAAACGCTCATATTTCTGTGAATGGGGTGCTAAAGTTCAAATTTTTTAGGAGTAAAATTAAAAAAATTTTTTATAAAAAAAACCGTAAGTGACCTAACAAAAAAATTATGTGACCTAAACTGACCTCACGGTGACCTATCATTTAAGACCATTGTCACCTAAAAATTCTATGAATGGGGTGCTAAATTTGCGCAGGTCAATTTTTTAAATTGAAATAAAATTTTGCTTGAAAATTAACAACTTTTTTCTAGTCAACTTTTTAAGTGAATTTGCATTCTAATTCGGGTAGTAAATTTACGTCAAATTGAAGCAAGTTGCATACAAATTGTCGTCAAAAACGGAAAAGTCCGAAGTTGACGGACATTCGACGAAAAATTCAAGGATACTTTTGTTAAGTAAACTTTTGTTAAAGCAAACTGGTGCTATTAGGGCAACAGTCAAATTAAAGCAGATATTTCACGTATATGTGAGATCAAAAATTGAGTTCGATGAGCTCATGATGATCACCATTTTAACTCAAAAATGTAAATGAAAGGTTTGACATCTTGATGACGTCTAGTACACATAAAAAATATCATTCAATTTTTTGCTCTATCCCACACGTAAAATTGCAATCGCTGTCATTAATGTTTGGTAATGAAATTCGAAAGTTGTAACGACTCTGTGTGCCAGGCATTAATGATAGCGATTGTACATATAAGCTTGATGTAAAATAGCAGCTTTAATTTTACGTAAAATTTATATGTTATTTTACGTATAAGAGAGCTAAAATGCTTAAACTGAAATTTTTTATATATACTGTACGTCATTGAGATGTCAAAAGTTTCATTTCAATTTCTGAGCTGAAACTCTGGTTTCCTGGCGAACAAACTCCAACTCTGAAATTCTTATCATAACTTCTTGACAATCCTATTATTAAAACATGTTTAGGTCTTTCAAACTATAATTATCTTATAGAAGTCTGAAATCCAACAATTTTTTACTTTTCATATACGATTTGTACAAATTAGTTTTTAGGGTAAAGTTTTTACAACCGTTCTGTATTTCTTTAATTTTTCAAATTTAAATCCATTTAATATCTATTAATTACGTAGAATATGTATTTTTAAAAAGTCATTGGATTTTCATGAAAGATTAAGTCTTAATTTTTTCAATTATCAACAAACCAATATTCTAGTAAAATTAATAAATTTTATTATATATCCGTAACAATTATCCATGAAATTGTATTGAATTCTACTGGGATGGTGGTTATTTCCTTATCTGGGATTCTTTTACTAGTGAAAATATACAGTCAGCATATTTTTTTTCGAGAGAATATTCGTAATCAATCATATTAATTTAAAAAAATTTTGATTTTTGACAATTCTTAAATTTATAAATTTTTATATTCTGGGTTTTCGTCATATACATATGTATGTTAAAGTATTTTAGTGCGCATACAAGACAGAGACCTACTGATGAAAACCTGGTGGATTGTACGGGAATGTGACGATAGATGGCGTATATAATTTTATTTAGTTCTGTTCTGAAGACTTGGGTTAGAGTTTTTATAAGCCATATTTTAAGCCGCTTTGGGTACTCTGGTTTCCCTTCAACATACGCATAAATCTTTCGCCTTTTACTAAAGATTTCCGTGGAGGGGAACAATCGATGAGTCTTATATGAATTTTTTGTACGCCCGGCGGAAGCTGGGCCAATAATAAACCCAAAAATAAATATAGATATACTTTATTGCTCTCAAAATTATGTGGGAAATCGTAAATTCATTTCAAAACCCACAGTAATTAGTAATTACTGACGGAGTAACGTTCAAATTCCGATTTACGACTTGGAATTGCCCGCAGAAATAAGAGAAACAATAAAGAGTAATTACAATCTGAAATAATTAACTACGCATTTATAATAAATTTATAAGTACATGATATAATTCTAATAATATAACAAAAATAAAATTTCTTAAATTTATTTTCCACTATTATTTATAAAACAATAAATTAATATCCGCTGATAAGAGTATATAATATTAAATATCTTACCGGTTAATTACATAAATAAATTTACATTTACTCCTTAGTATATATAATAGAGGAAACTTCTGCAAGGTAAGAAGACAAAACAAGTGGTTAGTTAGTTATTAATTGATTACTAATTAGTTAATTATAATATTTTTAGTTTGTTCATATTTTTTTTTTTTTTTTAAATAAGTTTTACCTTCATTTATAATTCCAGAACACGGGGAAAAAAATAGTCAAGATGAAAATTATTTTATTTGCATTTTGTTTATTGACTTATACGTCATCAATAATTGGTAATGTAATGAAGGATATAAATAATGATACGGCAAAATCAATAATATATGGATGGGAGCTATTTTTTTATATTCCAAATACAAAAACATGTTATACGTGCAGTGGTGTAATGGTTAATTCCCGAATATTTGTTACTGATTCATGGTGTATAATAGAGTAATTATTTTTTTCTATTAAATTACGGAGGTTCAATAGTTCCTGAAAAAAAATATTTTAAATCTGCTTCATCTAAAATTTAGAATTGATCATTAGATCTCTGGTGATTTCGGCTGATCATCAATGATTTTAGATTTCTGGCGGTCTATAAAGATTTCCAATGATCTCGAATCTTCTGAACATTACTATTATTCTATTTTCAATTTTAGATCAACTTGCCCCATGCTTTTTTCTAATGACGCTATATGAACATTTACAGAAAAAAATTTGTTTTTGTTAAAAAATGGTGTCTCGTTTTTTTTTTTTTACCCCTAACTTTTGAATTGACTTATGAACAGCAAGTGGACCTCGGATCTCCTTAGTTTAAAAATAATAATTAATTGATTACAATTTAACCTCTATTATAAAAATTACAGAAATCTTAAGAATGATACGAATCAAGAGATTTTTGTCAGTAAAATCTACAATTTAACATTTCAAAAGTTGTACAACGTTAACAGAAGTAATATTTATTACAATAAAAATTGGAATAATAATGCCAATGAATCGAGGCAGAATATTGCAGTACTGTATCTCGACAAATCATTTGATGTTTCTAAAGAAGTTAATAATCAAACAGAATACGTAAAGTTAACGGATAATATTAATGATATCGATCTTTCCAATTGTTTTGTACTAAATTATGATGGATATAAAGTGGATATGACTTATTGCAATACGTCATATAATGATGATTTCAATCATACGAAAAATAATTATTTTCCTTGTCAAGAAATTGAAAATATCGTAAGTAATATTTTTTGAATAATAAAAATTTGAATTAATAGATATTTAAAGCAACAATATTTTAAAACCATAATAGGCAGTTGGGACTCCTGTTATTTGTAATTCAAAAATAGATTCCAATAATAGAATATTAATTGGAATTTTATCTGGTGACAATGGATTTTATTCAGAAAATAATCGAACAACTGCTTCATTATCTTCGTTAAAAAAAATTTTAGATTCACATAATTCAGTTGATACGATCCCGGGAAAAAAATTCTTATATAATTAGGGTAGAAGTAGCGCCTGTAGCCGCTGCTCCATTTTTGGACGTTTAATACTTTATTCTAATTCATGATAAAGTATTTTTAAAAAATTCCATTGTAATAGTAATCTTTGAACATATTTAAAAAATTAATGATGTCATTGCGTATTTTACAAATTATTTTATTTATAATTTCTAAGTGGCCAAAACTGGCCCTAAAGTGACCAAACATCGTTATTCTATCCTATATATAATTATATCTCGATATAATTATATCGAGGAATAATCCAGCCTCAAAACTTCCCGCAGTTTTCGAGCTCTTCGAGCTCGAAAATCCTTTCTGTGCCTTTGTTTTTGAAAAATAACGTTTTTTACCATTTTTTCTCCAACGATATCTCTCGAACGAATTCACCGATTGCAACGGTTGAGGTGGCAATCGACGCGTTTTATTGAGTTCTAGAGCTAATCAAATTTTAAAATTGATTTATCGAGTCTTTTTTGAGAAATTTCAAAAAAACTAAAAAAAAATTTTTTTTTAATTCTTTCGTTCACGGATTCTCTTGAACGAATGAACGGATTTTGATGGCTGAGGTGGCATTCGACGCGGCTTATAAAGTTTTAGAGCTGACTAGATTTTGGAATCAATCCATCGAGCGAATTGAAAGTTATTCAAAAAAAAACATTTTTGAAAAAATTTTATTTTTGAAATATCTCCGAACGTACCCTACCGATTAAGCTCAAATTTTCAGTGCTTATAGTAAATAAGAAGCCGCGTCGAATGACACCTTGACGATCAAAATCGGTTCATTCGTTCACAAGTTACAGAATATTTACATACGTACGTACGTACATACATACATACATACATACACTCGGACATCATCGTGAATTTAGTCAAAATAGCTTCCTAGAACCTCAAAACGTCGACATCTGTTGGAATTTCAATTTTCGCAAATCGGGGTGAAAACAATAACTTCCCGAAATTTTTGAAAATCTTCGATTTTCTTAGCGGGAAGTTAATAATTACGATGAAATTATCACTTATCATAACGAGGTCGAAATGAGTTTATGATAACGGTAATTGTTCGTCATATGATTGATATAATTTTAAAAAGTTGCAGTAATTTTTAAAAATTGTTCGATAACTTATAGGCAGCAATAAACACATTTGTGCATCCACCTTTTCTCTATAATCATTTGGTCATTTTATTAAAGATATTTTTTAGCAGGTAGATTGAGTAACACTGTAAAATGACACGGAAAATATCCAAGGTCACTTTGGCTGTCATATCATAATATAAAAATACATCAGCGGTCATTAAAATTGATATCAGTCGAATTAAAAAACTGTCATAAGAAATTACAGACATTAATTCTTATAATCTAATCTAAAAATAGTTAATTTGTTTTTTTTTCTACAACCATTAACCATTAAGATTTATATATAAAAATCTGTGACTTTACTCTTTAGCTCAGTATTCAAAATATTAATGGCCATAGTATTAAGTAAAATTTTAAAAATGCTACTGAAATGTTTAATCACTTTTTCAATTATAATGAATTTCTTAATGAGTAATAATTTTGTGGAAACTTGTGGTTGCAAAAAATTCACATACAGGCCATATCTAAAGCGTGACAAATTCCTAGTGAAATTGCCAAATTCAAAAAAAGTAAAAGATCTTGCTCTTATTGGTACTCATTCGTCATTTTCATATACAATTAATAAAAAAGGATCACAAACACAGGAGTTAGATATCGGACAGCAATTAAAATATGGAGTACGTGTTTTGGATATCGGTTTTGGTCGAGAATCAAATTTATTTAAAATTTACACTGATGATGTTTCAACCGGTTTTGGTTTTCTAAGTGCACTAGTGGAAATTGATGTTTTTCTTGACGCAAATCCAGGTGAATTTATAATCATGTTAATACGTCAATTGCATGATTGGCCAGGCTATAAAACCAAAAGTAACTGCCAACTTATTGATCATTATATTACTAATACAATGGTTGGACATCGCATAATCAAAAATTGGCAACTGGATGACACTATTGGAATGTATCGTGGTAAAATATTATTAGCCAGTTATGATAATACATTTGAGGAATGTTCTTTCTCCATTTATGAACATTGTCGTGTTGAATCTGACTCAAGTTTGGACCCTACAAAGACTGAAGAATATGGTGCCATAGTAAAGTGGAATAGTGTTACTAAATTTGTAAAAAGTACTTTTCACGACCATTCTCAGTGTTTTATTAATGATATTAGTTTTGCTTACAAGGACAATAATGATCGACGGGTTCTTGCAAAAGATGGTGGGTACAAAGCCGCCAGTGGCGAATGCGCTACACCCCTTAATGAATGGATTATAGATTCGTTTAAAAATCCGCATCGTGGTTTACTTATTTTAACAGCTGATTTTCCTACTCAAGAATTGATAGATACAATTAATGATGGTAATTTTCCTAATTCATCATGGCGACCAGGATGGCATCGAAAATAATTATAATATATTTGTTATGTTTTGATATTTTCTAACTATACGTTTGAAAAAATAAATTTGTTTTGTTACTAAATAAAAAATCCACATAATTTTTTAAACTCTTGAGTTTTACTATTTTTATAAAAGTAATATTTTTTGTATTTACTCAAAGAAAAAAAATATAATGTAAAATGATCATCTGCAATAAAATTGATCATATATGTTTTATACATGAACATGTATGAATTATATATGCATCATGTATGGGCATATATGGCCAATTGTACACTTTAAACAGAAACGCGTTGAGGGTGATTTGTACTACTACTTGATTCTTATTGATTATTTCACTTCCACAAAAACATTTCTTTTTAATTACTTTATTTGATTTAAAAAATACAATTTTCCGATTGATGTATCACCACTTCTAAAAAAATTCGGTATTAGTTTGATCCTTCTTTATTTTGTATGTAGAGCCACTAATTGAAACAATAATATTAATAAAGTTCACAAGTCGTCATATCGTAAATCAATAAAAAAATCTAGATAACGGGAATGGAAATCCAGACTGATCATTTTTACATTTTAATTGTTCTTTTCATTTTTTTACAATTCCATAAGCGATTGAGGTGTGCAATTTTGAATTTTCCATTTTTTATATATGATTTACTTTTCATAGGCATGAAATTTATTTTGTTTCAAAAGCCAGATTACTACTAAGATTGTATTTATGATACATAGAATATATTAATAGTCTATCAAAAATTGAAAACAAAAGTATATCGACCTTTCAAAAAGCTGTAGCATAACGAAATTGAATTTATCAATAATGTTATTTTTTTCTTCTTTACGACCGGAACTAGTCAATATAAATATAAATTAAGATAATTATAAATATATAATAAAAAAGATATCTATCAAATAGACGTATATAAATAGGTTGAAAAACTCGTATTTAAGAAATAACATACATTATCCAAAAATATTAGTTTCATATATTTGTTTTTATTACACCAAGTAAAATAACGTGAAACTCAAATTATAACAGCTGTTGAGCAGGAGCGTCTGTGCTACTTGTAAGAAACTCATTGAAAAGTATTAATTAATTTTTGGAGAGAATACTTACTTCCATATGAAGTTCAAAATAATTATACTTTTTGGATCGTCTTAAAAAGAACTGCTTTTTATTGATATGTTATCTCGATTATAAAAACCGAACTGATAGCCAAAATAATCAAAATTAAAAGTCATGAATTTTTTAATGAAAAATTTGATTTTCTCCGATTCTTAAACTTTCAAAATTATTCACTGATCCCCAAATGAATTTTGTACTTCAAAACCACGTGCGTTCCATTTTCTTTATGTCAAATATTGGCTAAAAATTTTTCAAAGTCTAAATAATGCATACAATCAATTTCAGGACTTTCCAAAGTTGCTTAGGGTCTACGTGACCCCATATAGGGAATTTCACATCTATACAAAGTAATTTTTTTAGGTATTTTTACGCGGGCTTAATTTGAAAAATAAAAATATGTTAGTAGTTATTAAAATTTATTTCAGAAGTAATAAAAAAAATAAGAACAGTGACTCACAGATATAGTTTAATTACATATTTATCAATTGTTTTTTTCTACAACAATTATTAAACGTTTAGATTTTTATATAAAAATCAGTGTCATCGCTCTTTGACTCAGTATTAAAAAATCAATGGCTATAGATCAACTGAAAATTTCCAAAATGCTACGGAAATATTTAACCACTTTTTCAATTATAATTAATTTCTCAATGAGTAATAATTTTGTGGAAACTTGTGGTTGTAAAAAATTCACATACAATCCATATCAAGAGCGTGTTAAATATCTAGCGAAATTGCCAAATTTGAAAAAACTAAATGATCTCGCTCTTATTGGTACTCACTCGTCATTTTCATATACAGTTAATAAAAAAGGATCACAAACACAAGAGTTAGATATCGGACAGCAATTAAAATATGGAGTACGTGTTTTGGATATCTGTTTTGGTCGAGAATCAAATTTATTTAAAATTTACGCTGATGATGTTTCAACCGGTTTTGGTTTTCTAAGTGCACTAGTGGAAATTGATCTTTTTCTTGAAGAAAATCCAGGTGAATTTATAATTATGTTCATACGTCAAGTGCATGATTGGCCAGGCTATAAAACCAAAAGTAACTGCGAAATTATTGATCATTATATTACTAATACAATATTTGGACATCGTTTAGTCAAAAATTGGCAACTGGATGACACTATTGGAATGTATCGTGGTAAAATATTACTAGCCAGTTATGATAATACGTTTGAGGAATGTTCTTTCTCTATTTATAAACATTGTTTTAGTCATTCTGACTCACGTTTGGATCCTGATATTG
Source organism: Microplitis deprimator (assembly GCA_964016945.1). NCBI lineage: Eukaryota > Metazoa > Arthropoda > Insecta > Hymenoptera > Braconidae > Microplitis > Microplitis deprimator. The sequence goes on along the minus strand of OZ024707.1, from coordinate 4,676,386 downwards.
TTAATGTACTTGGTGTAATCGAAAAGATGAACTATATCTCTGAGTTTATCAAATATAAACTCTACGGAATTTCTAAGTGCTACATAATTGATATGAGTTTTGCTTATGAACGCAATAAAGATCGGCAGGTTCTCGCAAAAGATGGTGGATACCTAGACGCCGATGGTCAATGTGCTCGACCACTTAATGAATGGATTGTACATTTGTTTGAAAATCCACATCGTAGTTTAATTATAGTAACAGCTGATTTTCCTACTCAAGAATTAATAGACAAAATTAATGACAGTAATTTTCCTGATTCATCATGGCGACTAGAATGACACTGATAACATTAATGCAATAGTATGTTGTGTGAAAAGGGATAAAACAAGACGATTTCAGACTATCGTTAAATCTGCAAAAGAATGCACTTTTCTTCCACTACTTAGCTATGATCAAGTACATGAATTTGCATTAATGCGCATGCGCGGTAATGACTTAATTGTAGAAAAATGGTAGGATTAAAGACCATTCTTTTATGGCATTAATCCGAATAGTAACTATTCAAATCAGTGTTTTACGGACTCAACTATATATATATATATATATATATATATATATATATATATTATACTCTTTAGAAATATTGACTGCTTACATTTCAATGAATATATACGCACTCCCATTATTATTTTTCATGAATTCGTTATAATGTACGTGATAAAAATATTATTTCAAGTGAAAATTAAAAAAAAACAAAAAATTTTACACAATCCTTTGTGTTTCAATTATTGAGAGTTGGATGAATAGGAACAATAAAAAAATGTTAATATTTATTTTGGATTGAGTTTTTATTCTCTGTACTCTTAAATTATTTTAAAACATCTGTGTACACTAAAGTAATTTCTTAACTTGTATAAAACACATGTTAATTACTGTAGGAGCATTTCAAATAGAACGCGAATCTTAAAAGTACACTTGTAATTTTTTTCCAGAGAAACGATCACTCTTTGTGATCTTGCTATTGCGGGCATGTTTAATTTTAAGCACGCACAGATAAGTTACGCCAGATTGCGTTCCAGGCTCTGTTCCAGGCAACGTTATCTTCTGATGACCAGTTGTGAACGTTGTTACGCAAAACGTCGAGGAAAACATTCTGGGTCAACTGAAAGATTATTTTATATTTAATAATTAATTTTATGTAAAAAATAGTAATGAAATCTAATGTAATTATTAAATATAATAATAAACTTACGGCCATATCATTTCGTCTCCATCCTCCTTGTCTTGCATATGGGCATGGCCATACTCGATTAAGATTTAATCGATTAGCTGAAACATCGTGCAATCCATAGATAATATTATCGAGGACATTAGTGACTCTAGATCCTAAATTCAAAAAGTCTTGGTTACGAAGTAATTGATTGTTTGGTATGTTACTGAAATGACGGAACCAAGTTTTGTGTTGTGGGTGAAGATGGAACAGTCTGAATTAAAAATATATAAATTAGTTTATTTGTTCTGATAAATTACAAAAATTTTTTACGGACTCGAAAGTATGAGGATGAAGTAAAGAGCGTAATTTCCGTTAATTTAAGTACCCACATCAATACATTTAAATAACATTTTTTTTTTGATAAATTTTATATATAAAAATATGATAATTTCAATCAGACGCAAATATAGGCTTATGGGTACTTAAACTAACGGAAATTTACCGCCTTCTATGACGATAGTATTTATTTTTTTGATACATTAACTAGGTAGAAATAATGAGACGATCAAAGGATATTAGTTGTATATTTTCGACCTTAGCGACTTGAGAAGTATTGGAAGGTTAATAATTACCTTGAGTAAAATAATGAACCAAAGTTAATGGGGTGACGACGAATCAAACTCCATGTACGGTGGACTCTGCCTATGTCATCGTTACTTAATGACCAATTATGATTTCCCCAGGCAGCATCGGCACACATCAAACTAGTTGCCAATACTCCAATGGAGGCGAGAAGTAATATGTGAGCTCGCATTTTATTAGTCGCGTGACACTGATACGGAATCTGTAAATTTATTAATTTTTTTTCTAAGATAATTATTAGTTTTAAATTTAAAAAAAAATTATCTCTATTGAAACTTACAAATAAAATGCTTAATGATCTTCAAGAGAAAACGGTCATTGTAAGGAGAGCATGGAAATTCTATACTTTTATAGTCCTCGTTATCAAAGTATGAAAACAAGTTTATTTATTTATTTTGTTTAAATAATAAGAAAAAAACAACAGCTGGTACATTATTTTTAGCTTAAGGTACAAATATTTGTTCATTTTTTATACTCCTACACTCAGCGAAACACTGAAACAATTTATAACATAAATATTTATTGGCAATTTGTTTTGCCAAAAATATCCGTTCAGTTTGCGTTATTATGATATGTCTGGTAATTAGCTATATAAAACGGATCAAAAATAAAAATAATGCTTAATTTAAATATGTATGCAAAACATAACTAAGGCGAGTGCTGGGGGAAGCGTTTCGAACAATTTTTAACAAATTGAGGGGTAGAGTCTTATAACTGAGTATATATTACATAGAATACCATAAAAATATAATATATGGGTCATTCCATGCCAAATCACATAAACAAATAATATTTTCCCACTGTGAAAATTATATTTAGATTGAAATTTAGGTGAAAAATTTAAAAATCTTCAAAAAATTCGAATTTTTAATTTAAAAAATACGAAAAAGTTACTTAAAAAATCGCAGATATTTGAATCCCATTTTGACCAAGGGCTTAAAAAATTCGTTTTACAGTCTAGTAAAACATAAATTTTCTTCAAGAAAATTAAAAATGTTCGTCTTCAAGAAAAGTCAAAATTTGAGTTGAAATGTAAGAAAAAACGGTGAAAAAGGGAAAATTTTTTTTTTTTAATTTTTTTTTCGAAAGCTACTTTTAAACGTGAAGTAAAGAACCACCGCCGAAATGAAATTACGATAATATAATCAGGAGTTATGAATTTCTGAAAATTACCTCATCGTTGTTTTTTTGCGATTTTCAAAAATTCATATCTCCAAGGTTTTTGAAAATTAAGGGCTCAAAATTTCGGATTAGGTGTCTTTTCATATGTACAAAAACATATAAAAAATTCAACCGGATCAAAAAATATGATTTCTAAAATCAGGTGATTTGGCATGGAATGACCCATATATCTATTATCATTGTAAAGAATAATTTATAAAAAGGTTTTAAGTTAATTGTCTAGATTTTCCTATTTTATTTGTATGCACCGAGGGTAAAAAAAGTCATATCATTCATTTTATAGAGTATAGTTTATAATCAATTATATACTGGCAGACTGTCAATGACGCGTTTGATCACTTAGTCTTTTGGAATAATTTATTACTTAATAAAATATAAAATAATGTAAATATATTTAGGATATATTATAATATTAAAATAAAACAAGAGTACGGGGGTTCAAGTCAACCTATGAATTTTTTTTTCTTTTTATTTGGAATATTTCTTCAGTCCTCGGTTAGTCATTGAATCAAGCAAAAGTTTAAAAAATTACACAGATATATGTAGCTGATTTTTTTTTTTTTTTTTTTTTGGTTAAAAAATGTAATTTTTAATGATTCGTAATTTTTAAACTTTCATACGATTTAGTATCTAAAAAATTTTCTGCTGCAGAAATCTTCATTCAATTTTGCACAAACTTAATATTTCATACATTAGTATAAATTTATATCAAGTGTAAAAAATGTGGCAACTATGGAATGTTGATAAAATTAAGAAAAAAAATTAAATGATTTCAATGAACCGGAAATTAAATTTCAAAAATAAGTTTATAATACATATATGAATTATTGTAAAGTAAAAGAACAATGAAGGTGGAAATTATTGAAACAATTATTTTACTTGTCTGTATTTGTTGCTGGTCAGTGACATCGGAAAATAAACGTAAAATCGAAATTCCAAATACGGATTCGAAGAACGTTATCGAGGATGCTACGGTAGGGTTGTTTAAAATCTCTATTGATAATTAATCCTTAATAGTCACATGGGATTCGTAATACTCCAGTCAGTTTTAAACTCAAAATTTCGGTATCTAATTTTTGGAATTTTAAACTCCAAATAACTCGATAAATATTCAGTTTTTCACAAAAGTACAAGATACCTTTTTTGTAGATAATTGAACGCGCTAAAAAAAAGCTCTCTTATAATTTTTCAGATAAGTCAATATTTACAGACATTTACAAAAAACAAATTAGATCTAGGCAATTTTTAACTCAAAATTTATGCATCTAATTCTTAGAATTTTAAACTTCAAATATCTTAGTAGATATTGAGTTATCGAAAAAAGTATAAAATATCTTTTTTGTAGAAAATTTAAAGGGCTACAAAAAAGGTTTCTTGTTTTTTTTCAGATAGCTCAATATTTACAGAGATATTTATAAAAAACCAATCACATATGACTATGGGGTCCTATAAACCTTTGTGACCATTATGATTCGCGATAGTGACCATTGAGGGTTAATTTTATCTTGATTAATAAACTGTTCAAAGGTACACATTATCAAAACATGCTTTCCACATTTCAAGAATATCATTACTATGGTTTATAAAAATGAATCAAATGGCCGTCAAATTTTAGAGTCTTCCACACGTTTTGACATGATTAGTACATTAGTCGATCTGAATTCATATCATCATAACAACATTAAAATCAAAGATCAAATAGATGCATTAATAGTCATTTCAAGAAGGAGTAGAGTAGAAATATTCACAAAGATTCGAAAGTATGATAAATTAAATATATTTAATGCTGCTGTGCTTTTCATAGTACATAATTGGCCAAACTATTATTGTTCTGACGCATACATAAACCTCCACGAGGGACGGAGATTACAATTCTTAAGATCCTATTTCGTGTGCTTTGATTTTGATAAAAAACTTAAAGTCTACACTTCTAATCCTGATTTCGAGTGGGCACCGTCTGTTTGGAAGTATGAAGAATCAGACAAAGAAGACCAAAATAATCCATTTGCCAAACCTTTGACAATTTTTTCTCGACCCTATATTAAAGGTATATTTTTTTTACTTATTAATTGTAACAATTAGTAATATACTCTCGTGTGTTTGCACCACTCGCCTTAGGCTCGTGTTCACCCTTACGGAAAAATACTAATGAACAATATTGGAAAACACAAATGAAAAACTAATGGACTGGTATTTTCGCGCACTAGTGCTTCAAAGCCATTAGTTAGTATTTTCGGCAGTTTTTGTGTCATAAAAGTAATGCACTTATTCCTTGGAATCGATGATGTAATCTGATAAAACGAATTTGGATCCAATCATCTACACTTAGATTACTATTCGTTTTGACTAATTGATGTTTATTAATTTTTTTATTGATAAAAAATTATTGGTCATTATCGGGGCTCGAACCTGGATCCTTCTGCATATCAGTTGAATCTTCTACCACTCTGCCAAACTGACTATTCGAATTACTAATGAACATTATTGAAACCTTGTCAGCACTTATCACTTCTAGTAATATTGTAAGATTCACTAATCAGACTACAAATGATCACTAATAAAACGCTTTTCAACACTAATCACTTCTAATAGTGCTGTCAGACTCAGTATTTGGAGTACTAATCATCACAAATACAACTCTAATCACTTCCAACAATGTTACAAAATTAATTAGCCAGAGTACTAATGAGCACTAATAGAACATTATTCAAAACTAACCACTTTCAAATAGTGTTGCAAGATCCATTAGTACTTCGACTAATGAACATTAACACAACACTATTAATACTAATCACTTATAATGGTGTTGCAAGATTCATTAGTCTAAATAATAATAAACACTAATAGAACACTGTCCAACACTAATCACATCCAATAGTGTTCTAAGATTCACGAATCCGATTACTAATGGCCACTAATAAAACACTTGTGAACACTGATTAATTTTCATTAGTGTTCATTAGTTTTTTTCCGTAAGGATTGGCTATGATGAATTTGCATTAACGCGCATGTGCAGTAATGACTTAACTGTAGAAAAATGGTGGAAGAAAAGATGATTCTTTTACGGACTTAACTACACAAGATGCATAAGATACTATTTATTTTTTTTCAGAAAATATCTGCGATGACCTAAATTTTGACATGACAAAAAATCTAACTGGTTACAATTTAACAATAGCGTCTGTTGGAAAAAAATATGGGAAAAGAGGTTTTGATGAACAGATTGTCAAAGCTCTACTACAAGCATTAAATGTAGGACTAAAAAATGAAAATATCAGTTCGCATTCAGATGTCCGTCAGCGTATGAAAAAAAAAATTTTTGATTTATTCACAGAAAGTCAAAATATCAATGTTCATTCTGGAAATTTAGAACCATATATCATTACTTATCCCGTAATGTACACTACTATCGAAATGGTGACCCATAAACGAGCTTTGCTTACGCCTTTAGAAAAAATATTCAATTACTATGGCTATTTAATTGTCCTAGCGACAATTATTATTTTACTAATAACATTCATAGTTGTCTACTTATCCGAGGGTAGCATTTCATTTGCAATATTCGAAGTACTTCGGTTGTTGATAAACGCAGAAATATTAACACGCATGACTACAACATCTAGTCGTGTATTTTTTTCAGTTATTTTCTTATATTTTTTAATAATCCACGGAACATTTAGCGGACGATTGGCTGAATTTTTAACAAGACGGGAGTATCATAAAAATGTTGAGACTCTAGAAGACCTTAAAGATCCTCGTTACGTACAAATTTTTACTTACCCACGAGCCGAACAATTTATCACTGACCCTGTACTGAAAGCCAAAACAATCTTCAACAATAATAACTGTCTTAAAAGAATTGAAAACAATTCATCGGTTGCTTGTATCAATAATTACATTAGTCTCTTACCTGCAATACACGCTTATGATTTACATCGGCCGAAAAAGCCCTTGCTTACTGCGTACTATTCGCAATTGATAAGAAAAAATCTGCCATTAGCATCGCGCATCAATAGTATCATGATATGGCTCGCGCATTCAGGGCTGTCCCAAAAATGGACCGATGACATGATCGCTGAAGACACACGTGGGATTAAAATAATGAAAGCCAGATCGCTGATGTATTACCGCCCGATAACTTTTGATGACTTGGAATTTTCTTTAGTCATGCTGGCCATTGGTTTAATTTCCTCGGCAATTTGTTTTGTTTTTGAACTCTTTATTGGCTGGATTGTAACCAAAAAACGTAAGAGATCGCGTGCTAAGTGGATGATACCCAGAGCATTTATTCAATTCAAAATTAAAAATAGGTTTAAAACTGTTGTTCCTAATTTGCATCACGGACAAAATAGTGAGATACGAAAAAGAAATATTGTGACGCAGTTCTTGAGAAATTTATTTCAGTATTTTTTTAAGTGATGGCAAAAAATAATAGCCGGATTTTCTAATGATCTACTTGTGGGTTATTATTAAAAGTAATTTAAAAAAAATGTTCTATTAAACTGCTGATTTGCTACCTTGTATTGTATATCTCATGACTATCAATATTATTGTTACGATAAGTTCAAATAATCGATTTAACTTATAAAAAGTTCATTATATATTTATTTGTGATAGATAAAAAGTTTTCTTCGCATCCAGTAAACGTCAATTACAACCTTGACTTATTCTATATATTGATCCTCATTGAATTATTTGAAAGTTATATTGCGTTTTTGTATTGTTATAGGATAGAATGCATTTAAAGTGAATATTTTTGAAAAAATAAACAACTCAGAAAAATTTTTGTTTTTTAACCCAGAGAATCTTTCCCTTAAAACGCTTGGAATTGTAAACCGAAACAATTGAATAAATTTATGATGATGAATGTTTTGGAATATACTTATTTCATAACTAATGTAATTAGAGAAATAATCATGCCAAGCATGTACCCAAGTAATACAGAGTCAACTTTAAGATGTCTTTTAAATGGATAAGACAAATTTTTTTTTGTTTCAGTCACCTTTTTTGGTATAAATACGACATGCAAATGTTGGTTCCGGAGACAAAGCCGAGTTGTATTGTTTTTTCTGTCTTATTTCAATTAAGAGGTTATTTAGATGTCTTATTTTACCACTTTTTGTAATTTACTTTTTGTCGTCACTTGTGTTAAGTCTTTTAAGTAGATATTTTTTCGGTGACATAAATTTCTGATCGTTTTGTCAACATATCGTTGCCTTATCGACATGTCAAAAAGTTGCCTAAAAACTGATATCTTATAGATGTCTCAAAGACAAGTGTGCTACTTGGGTATGTATTAAAAATTTTAAATTTAAATCATCCCGAAAAAATGTTGTTCTTATAAGAACAAACATTCAAAGATATATGAACATTATTAATTAGTTTTGATTAGATGCCGATAATGTATTGCGAGTAGAATGCCATACAATGACTAATTTGAACAATGTTATTTGCTATCAATTATTCATTTATTAATAATTCAATAACACATATAGTCTATCTAGTTCATATTCAATTTCTTATAACCAATCTATTATTATGTCACGATTACACATTAACAGATTTCATAATTTTTCAATCGAGTAATAAATGCACTAGATTTTGCTTATTAACAATTTTTATTAATCAAAATAATACAGCAACAATTTATATATATTTTATTTCCATTTATTCTAAAAATGTATTGTTAAAAAAAAAATATTATGTTTTGAATAAATTCAAGTTCTTACTGCCAACAGAACCGACATATATCCAGCTGACGTCTTAATAAGCTAATTAAAGAAATTATTCAATTTAACGATAACGTAATTAGTTGTAATTAATAGAATACTTTTAGTTTATCAATCGTAAATACTTACACTGGCAAATGTACTCAATGAAATTGGGGCAAATTTTCCGGCCGTGACTATTAATGGCTTCTGTGCTCGATTAATAATCATTATTATTTGATACATATCTCTTTTTTCTAAATTAACCCACTCGCAATTATAAGCTGCGTGATAAATTTTTTTGCTCTAATAAAAAAAAGACCAATAATTCAAATGTTATTAATAAACAAGTGGTTATTACTTATTATTAACGATGGCGTACATTTTCGCTCAAAAATTCTCCAGCAGCTGAATATAAAAATATAAGAAATAATGCGTAAATAAAATACGATATTGAAAAACTCATTGTTGAAAATGATCCTTCTACATCCCCAGCAAAAATCTATTGAAAAAAAAAAAATTAATGTACAATAGTTTTTTTTTCTTAAAAATTTTGTATTGCGGTGATTGAAGCCAAAGAATATATTTTCTTAAAATTGATATTCTTGATTTAAGAAAAAGTTTCTTCAATTGATAAATTCAAATTTTTGACTCAAGAATAATTTTGTTAAAATGAAAAAAAGATATTTTTGCATAGGGAACTTCAAACTCTTGTTTCAACTGTATTACCAATTTGAAGTAAGAATGGTAAGAGCTCAGTTCAAAAAAATCAGTCTCTTGGTTTTAAAACACCCCCATCTGATTGTCCAAATCATGGAAAATAGATAGAACTCTACACGGTCATAATATTTATAGTTAAACTTTTATGTTCCACTATCTCAGAACTATGTCAGCCTAGTGGATTACAAACCAGACTTCTAACTCTAAGGACGTGAGTTCGATCCTGTCCGGAGTCAGTTTATTTTTTAAAAAAATAAAGTTGGCTCAAAAATATTAAGTAATACTGACATCATTAAAAAAAGTACATATTGACTGTAATAGATTACCGTTTTAAATAAATTCACGAGTGTCTCAAACCAAGAAATAATATTTTCGTAATAATTAATCAAAATCTCATCAGTTTTGATAAACAGGCCGAATTTCATCCCTATTCCTTACAAACTATCAACAAACCCAAAGTCAGTTATTGAGTGGCGTCACTTTTCAAATAAATTACTATAATTTCTACATGATCTACAAAAGACTGTTCAGTTTTTTTACTTACGGATATAATATTAAACCCTTCAGTAGCAAAAATAATAGCAAATGCTGTAAACTGTTCAAGTAACATCATACAAAATATATCTTCCATTTTTTCTACAAAACTAATGGACCATAAATTTGTAAAAACACTCACTCTATTATTAATTTAAGGACTATACTGAAAAAAATATAATAAATATTAAACTAACTCAATTAGTCGTTGATGAACTTTGGCTGTTGTATTGAGGTCTTTTTGAAAAGATGTCTTATCTACATAATTAGTTTTTTTATTATAGCTGTTACATAAATTATTAACTCGTAATTCAAGAACTTGCAATTGTCCACTGACGTGTAAAATTAAAGTACCAAAAACACAATCGATTGTTGTATAAGCACTGCCGGCGACTAAACTTGACATGAATTGACACATTCCAGTTAATTCGAAAATTGGTGATTCAGTGACATCATAAAAATATATTGTTTGCATAACAAGAGCTCTACTGCCATCGGTAATATTCGTTGGTGTACGTGGTACAATGCCACCAATCCAAAGTGGTAAATGGTGTATTAATATTACCCATATTACTAATATATAGGCAAATAATGTTACATTTCGAGCGACTGTAGCATTTTTCATCATTAAGTTATGTTCCATTTTATTCCTGGGATTTGACCAGTCTTCGTTTATTTTATTAAAAAGTGATTGAAGATCTTTTGATAGAAGATAAGAAAGTCGATTCATTTGATCTTATAATGGTTCGTACTTGAGTTATTATTTAATTTTTATGGGGTTCATATTTACATAGCATATTATGTGACAAAGGATTAATAGTATATTACACACGAGGATTGGAATGTCCGACTTTACTCCCTAAGTGTGTAATATACTATTTATAAATTTACCATAATCCGATAATCATTGGCATCAAACTTTCATCGTGTTGATATATAATAGTAAAAATTTTGAAGTATGCCGCGTTTTTTCAAAAACGAGTATAATGAAAAAAAATAACTACTGTGCAAACCGAAGTGTCTATATAAAGTTCTAATAATAACTCAAATAAGAATCATTCGACTTATTGTTACAATAACATGTTCTCTCAAAAAAAAAAAAAAATTAGATTATACCTCTTTCTTTGTACCAGAGTACATTGAGTTTAAAGACTGCCGTGAAAAAAGGTAAAGTAATTATCAAATTATCTATAATCAATGTCATATTACCCCAGACTCTTGTTAATGCTATTAATCCTGGTATAAGTGTGAATATTACAACTATAAGCGTCGCTATAGTCACTCGTAAGCTGATTAATACTCGCAGCCATTTTGCGCGTTGTAAATCAGGCCAAACACCACAAACTTTTAATCCCAATTTGGTCATTCCTATTGCCCATTCATAATCTATAAATTTATTTCAATCAATTTAGTTGGGCAACTGAAGCAATGACAGAACATGGATACATTTATAAAGTAAATTTTATAAAAAATTGTTATCTTTCACGATATGTGGAATCATATATAGACGTAGATAAACAAAAGTAATATAAAGAAATATTTTTAATATTATTGCAAAATAATGAATTTATTTTCCAATTAAAATTTTTTAATCAGATTCAATCAGAAAATAATTTTTTTTTTCTGATTTCCGGTTAACGTCAATCGGATTAATTCGGAATATTCCGATTAAATCTGATAATAATTTTTCAATCAGAGTTTTTAATCAGAAAAATCTTCTAAAACTTTAAAATAAATTAATTGCCTCTATTTTCTAACATCAATTTTAAAAAAACTATTCTATTTCTTCACTAATAACAATAACTATTTTTTGTTTAAAAACTGGATTAAACTATTACTGAATACTCGTTTAATTTTTTAATAAAATCACGAAGTTTAATTTTCCGTACCGCCAGAACTTTCAGAAGTAATTGTACCCATCTTGAATGAAGAATTATAACTATCATAAGCATTCTCTTCGAACAGAAGATTATATCTTTCTAAAAGCTTCTCTCACTTGAAAATATACCTTTTATACGCATGCTCATTTATACATCAACATAAAATCATTGTAAAGTTATAGAATCGTTAGTTTTATCAAGTTTTACATTATATTAAGTCAATGATGATCTCATATATTATAATAGTTATGTATGTATGTATATATGAATTATTTATATATACTAGAGTGATTTGTTTTAACAGACGGTTTTTTTTCCACTCCGACAGCAAATATTCAAAATATTCATTACAATAATCGAGGGGAAAACCCTTCAAAATTTCAACAGTTTTTTTTACTTATACCATTAATTCTATTTTTTAATATTGTGTTAATTAAATACTTCTGGATTAATCATTTAAAGGATACTTTATTGTCCATAATAAAATACTTTGTTTATTTATTATTTTTTTTTTTTGTAAAAATTTTATCATTTTTATTTTACATACTTATTTTATAAATTTATATATTTATTGCTACATTAATAAAAAAAACATATAACTGTTATAATTATTCTATAATTATTATTTTTTTAAAAATCAATATCATTACTTATTTATAATGAATATTTAATATTAATCAATTTATAATAAAGACTAAAATAAATAACTATCAAAATAAGTTTTACATCATGATGAAATTATAAATGTATGTAGGGTAAGTCTGGATATTACTGCAGGTGTCTCTATGACTGCGGTTTAAGTTAACAGTTGATCATGAAATAATTACGAAAAAAAAAACTAATGACCACTATTAAGAGTTCATTACTATTGAAAGCGATCACTGTTGATTAGTTTTTTATTCATGATCATTAGTAGTCCAATTAGTGAGTACAGTTCTATTGAAAAGAATCATAAAAATAAAAAAACTCGTTGATATTTTTAATCAAACAATAATAATATGTAAAGAAGCTGAAGGTAGCGGCCAGCAATTTTTTGCGCGGCTGCTACTTATTACGGCCGCTAGTTTCAGCTTCATATAATATGTATTTTACAATGGCCGCAGATTTTTAACCGCAGTAATACCCATATTTACCCTGTATCAAATGCGAATTCGAAAAAAGAAATAAATAAATGATTGAAAAATTTGTTTATAATCAAGTGGAATTGTTGAAATCAATTGATTGGGCACTATTGCTACTACTTATACTTGAAGAATTTCTACTTATGTGTGGTAATGTGAAATGATATTTTGTATCATCAGTTATACTTTGGTCACTAGACAGAGGCGGTCGAGCTTTAATGCCTATTGCTGTTGGTCGTTTTCTTGGATCCTTGTCGAGCATCATGGTCAATAAATTGTACTACAAAAATATATGAAATACTTGTTGATTATTACCTGTTGGCGTAACAGTATAGGTTTGAAAAAAAAGAAGCGACATCTAAGACAAAAAGGCGGGATATTTAAAAAAAAAGTTAATAAAAAAATATTAAACTGAAAATAAGAAATAAAAAATAAAATTCATATTAGGAGTACAAATAAGTTTCTGCCGTTTTATTGTAGATGGCGCGGCACGGAGTTTCGGTTAGCTTTCGCAGATGATAACCGGCTTAAAAAATAGTTTGGACATTCGAGAACAACATAACTTATTAATATCATTGATTTTATATTGGTAAAATATAATTTTTATAAGTTGAAAATGTCAAAATTTGAGCCAAGTAAGCGTCATTTGCGGGAAATATTAGTTTACTTCTTTAATTTAAAGAAATCTGCTGCTGAGGCGCATCAATTGCTCGTAGAAGCATATGGTGAGGGTGCTTTGAGTGAGAGAACGTGTCGAGAGTGGTTTCAAAAGTTTAAAAACGGTGATTTCGACGTAGAAGACAAAGATCGCAGTGGAAGGCCAAAAATTTACGAGGATGCAGAATTGGAGGAATTATTAGAGGAAGATTCATCTCAAACACAAAAAGAACATGCTCTAACATTAGAAGTCACTCAGCAAGCAGTCTCACATCGTTTAAAATCATTAGGAATGATTCATAAACAAGGAAATAAAAATAAAAATAAAATTCATAAAAAAGAAAAAATAAAAAAAAAAAGGGAACGCGGCTCCCGTGAAAAAGTACTTGGAAACACTTGATTGGGAAGTGTTACCCCACCCGCCGTATTCACCAGACATTGCACCGTCCGATTATCACCTGTTCCGGTCCATGGTACATGCTCTGACGGCGCAGCGGTTCACATCTTATGAGGATACCAAAAATTAGGTTGATTCGTGGATAGCCTCAAAAGACAAGGAGTTCTTCAGACGTGGGGTTCGAATGCTGCCTGAGAGATGGGAAAAAGTGGTTGCAAGTGATGGGCAATATTTTAAATAAATTTATATTACCGTTCTTCTATAATAAATATTTAATTTGTGTTAAAAAACGGCGGGAACTTATTTGTAACCCTAATAATTTACTAGTTGAATAAAAATTCATAATAGAAAAAATAATAAATGAATAGTAAGTAAACTAAAATAAAAGTAATGATGAAAAATAAAATGAGCGATTGAGGTGTGCACTTTGGATTTTCCATTTTAAAATTATAATTACGATAGCTAATTTTTTTCAGCAAACCAATTGAAACAATATTCGACTTTTTCTACCACTACTAAAGTCCGTAAAACAAATAATCATAGAAAAAAGTAAATTACCTCTTTTGGATGTTTAACAGCAAAGTCATCTGGAAATATATTTTTCTTCAAATTCCCGAGTGTCACCATTCTCTCCATTCCGGTGGTAAACGGAACAAGCAATTCAAAAAGTATAATCCCCAGGGAATAAATATCAACTTTATAGTCATAAATAACTCCGTTAATTTGTTCTGGTGACATGTACAAATGTGTACCAACGTTAGCGGTGTGTTTTTTAATTCTTCTATTGCTTTCTTTACCGCTATCATCATCAGCGTCTTCGCCATTATCTATATCCTTACAACTAATGCCGTCATCCTCAGTCATGGCCGTGACAAGTCCAAAATCACCAATTTTTATTTTATTATCGTAAGAAAACAAAATATTTGACGGTTTCAAATCACGATGTATCATCCCTTGGAGATGGACATACTCAACAGCATCAACAATTTGTTGAAATATACTGATAATTTCATTACGATTTCTACTGAAATTATTCGGGCTCTTTAGCCAATCTTGCAGACTCAATCTCTGGCACAATTGCATTTGAATATAAAAAAACATCGTTGATTTTTTATGGCGATCGCGTTTTTTCGTTTTATTTTTCACTGCCATGTTTTTTTGATTTTCGTCTTCAGTCTCATCAGTTTCTTCCTCCTCTTTATCAACATTTTTATCACCCGAACTACTTCCGAGTTGAAAAACAACAGAATCAGATGATGATTTTTCCATCTTCAAACTGACACAATCGTTTTCCATGTCTTCATCTATTTCATCACTGACTTCATCGGATTCTTCAGTTGAAACCGACTTGTCTGTATCGAAAACAATATAGGAATCATCGTTTTCGCTTCGTGAAACATTATGGTCATCAGCAATTTTACTGTCAATTAAATCTAACCCACTAATCGCTACATCAATGCAAACTGAATTACTATCACGTGTTGCCGTATCAACGGTACCTGAATCTATACAAGAATCTTCTGTCGTGAACAATGAATGCGATAATTGTTGGTTAATGAAAACAGTATCATGTTTTTCTTGCCAACCAACAGGTGGACATTCAAACCACGCGTGAAAGTATCTTACAATATTCTGATGATCTAACTTAGCTAATGCTTTAACTTCACGCATGACACGATCACGGGAATTTTGTGTGTCTGGTAATGATATCCGTTTAATAGCATAGTGACAATCATCAATCTTATTCTTAGCTTCAAATACAACACCATAACCACCTTTCCCCAAACAGTTTATCGTTTCAAATCCTGCTGAATATAGTGAATTAAATTCTACATTATTGTTTTCGTTATTAGCCGGTGCCAGGTCTTTTGATGGCGCTACGGGATCAATATATTTTTCGACAATAATTGGCAGCGAATAACTCCATCCAACATCAGAATTTGATGTTATATGTTTGGTTAAATATATTCCAATTAAAGCGAATATAAGGGCTGTGATTTCTATCCACCCAAGTGATGCAATGATTCTTTCAAATAAAGAATTTTTATCAGCAACCGGCGTTCCAGTAGTTCCAGATGCCGCATCTTTTAAAACCGGCTCACTATTTTCACTACCATTTAATAAGCTGTTATCAGTAGTTTTATTACAATTAGCCGATTGTTCTTGATGATTTTGTGTGTATAAATAGTATCCATTGCCATCTACATAACCGGAATTGTATAGAATCGATAAACCAGCTGCCGTTGAATCCTCAATATTATTGGTGTTACTAATTTCATTATTGTTACCACTATTTTCAATGCGTAGTATTGAACTTTCGTGGGCTGGGTATGGTTTCCATGGATAAATATTATTATTTATATTATTATGATTGTCAATAATTTTAGTGTTTTTATTATTATCATTATTAGTCAAATCGGAAAGCTCGAAAAATTTTCTAGACTTACTTTCTTGAACATAAACCTGTCGTTCATGCATGCCGACATAAATCGACGGATCCGTTGGATAATCTTGACCCCACGACCACTGCTTGTTGTCAAATAAATTCAATTCTTTAATAGCATCATAGTAATGACCATTTGTCCCATAATTGTGTGTTTGTTGCCAAACCGTCACAATCGGAGTATCAAATTGGTACCGCCATAATATTTTAGTAGGATTACTTTTATCAATAGCCCATATCAATCCTTGAGGAATAATAACTTTTAAGTCGATGTTATCATCGTAATAATGATTATTATGATGATTAGGATTTTTAAAACACGCTCTTTCAGTAGCAACTAAATTCAACTCATGAGTGCCTACACTGTAGTTCCACTTTTCAGTACCAGTAGCTGGTTCAACGGCACGAATGGTCTGTTGCAATCGTTGTATTATCAATACATCGTCATACAATCTATCACCATCAGTATTATTATTGCAGCCATTAATGGTACAGTGGTATAAAATTTCTCCATTATTGGATGTGACTCCGTAAGTCTGAATTTCTTTGCCACCAGAAAATACTAAATTGTCAGAATAACGAAATGATGATTGAAGTAAATGATCCGTTGTCACAGGAATTTGTTCAACAGTATCACCGTCGAATTTATACAGCCTGCCGTTCAATGATGGAATCAATTTTACCCAGTGGCCATCGTCATTTAACTAGAAATTTATACATCAATTATTGTATTAAATTTATTATTATTATTATTATTATTATTATTATTATTATTATTCTTACAATAATCAATTGAACGTAAATAAGCAATTAGGATTATTGTTTTAGGCGACCGGTTGCAGTGCCTAAAAATTAAGGGTTACCCAAGTAACATATGCTTGAGCAAGATTCTGGTGCCAGTGCGTGGAACAAAACCCCTTGTCACTAGTTTCTTTTTCTACGTATGGGTCTTACACAAGATCATGTAGCAAGAAATCGTCATCAATACTTGTGCAAGACTTGCTCAAGGAATTGTACCCAAGAATATTGAAGATATCTTAGATACGGTGCAGTTTAAAAGTTTCTGGTGCATTTTTTGCACCAGTCACTTACAGCAGGTACTTACGCAAGATCTGCTCAAGACTCAAGGTCAATTTTGAGCTTTGAGAAGATCTTGAGCAAGCCATGCGCAGCTATTTTCAATTATAGTCTTCCTCCAGAATTGAGTTATAATCTGGCACGAATTTCTTGTGTAAGGGTTGTACTAGACTTGCTATTGAAATCTAGCCACAAGTATCTGCAGCAAGATATATAGGTAGGAAAAGACACTATCGTCTATCGAACTTGAGACCAAGCCTTGAACAAGATTGTTATATGGGTAATTCAAAATTAATTGTTGGGTTTATTTAATAATTGGAGTGTAAAAAGATAGATCGATAGATCGGATTGAGTAAAATACTAGTCTTTGCTGAGTCCTCAGATTAACTGATTTTCTTTTCCCACTTCATTAATTATAATTACATATAAAAAACTAATACTCTCAGGTTCCTTAGGGGAAAGCCGAGACTCTCTAATTCTCATCTACGTGAACAGTTTGTTTTATCTACGGATCAACTGCGTCGACGTTCTAAAAATGCTTATCAGCGATATTTTCGTTCAAACGGATTAAAATTAATTTATTACAAATTAGTACTAAATAAATTACATTTATATAATTAACAAATTTTACGGAAACGTAACATTCTAACAGTTACTAAGGAATCATTTGGTACAAAAATCAAGTTTTCATTGGTTGTCGCGTTACTGCTTATCTACGTCCATATAAAACCCCTTACAATATTACGGAGATTCAGCATCATCTAATTATCAATAAAAATAAAATATGAATTAATAAGTATATGTAAATTTATTTACTTCTCTTTTATGAATACTGGATGATATCAATGGAATATCATCAAAATCTAACGCCCATTTTTTTTCTCCATTGTTTAGAATATCTAATGCTGTTAATTTTCCATCTAATGTACTTATGAAAACGAGCCTGAAATAAAAAAATTTTAATTAGACCATCTAATTAACATCTTGAAGTTCATAGACAATTAACGATTGTTTTTTTTTTTTAATAAATCAATAAAAAAAAAAAACTAAAAATATGCACTTGTAGAAAATTAAAAAAACTACAAGTGCAATTTTTTAAAATATTTTTTTTTATATAATTGTGTTGGCTAATCAACAGAATTTGAAAACTTGAAAAAGCCACAATAAAAAAAAGAGAAAGTCGTTTTAAAAATTAATTTTTTAATTAATCAATCAATTAACTGTCCATAATACCCGTGATAAAGAGATTAATAAAATTTATTATAAAAATATAAATTACCTAGAGGATGGAAGATCATCAGTTGACGAACCGCAGGCACGAATGGGTTCAATATCATGACTGATGTTATCATTATCGCCAATGACATTCGGAGTGATTATAATTAATAATATCAATGATATTTTACGTTTAAAACAACTCCATCGCCACATATTTATATTAAAATAATTAAATTCGAAAATTTAAAAAATAAATTTGAATATCAAATAAAAATAAAATACTTATTAATTATTAATTAATTAATTCATTCAAAAATTAATTTTTGAATTAATGCATTTGAAAACTAAATAAAAACTTTTGAAAAAAATATAATTATAAATTTATAAATATTCATAACCAAAAAAAAACACTGAACATTATCACATTGAACAGCCGATTATGATTTATCATATTTACTTATCTAACTTAAAATATATCGTTATATGAGTTGTTGATTGCATTACAATAATTGTATGATATTGTTATTATCGCATATAAATATTATGTAGATTTTTTATATACTGATGTTATTATTGTTTTATTTTGTTTCATAATATTATCAACAATACAACTTCCACGTCAGTTGCATCATGTCACGTAGATGGCCTGTTATTTTTAAAAGTTTAACGTACTTATATAGTATATTTTTTTTATTACTCATCATTAATTAATGATTCAAAATTTGTTTTGAATAATTAAAGAATCCTTGAAATTCATTTAATTTTATTGTTATTATTTTGTTAATTCATTTATTTACGTAAAATTATCAAGTTTCAATTTTTTTGTCGATAAATTACTGGCTGTTGAATTTGAATTGTCATTTAGTGGAAAAAAAATTTTTTAAATTTAAGAAATAATTTGAAAAAAAATATATAATTTTTATGAAAAATATAAATCTGTGAAATTTATAAAAATAATATGAAATTTTGAATAGGGATTTTAAATGTCGATAATTTAGTGACAGGGAATTTTTTTTTGGCGGCAAATTATAAATTATTTGAATAGTGTGCGAAATTAACGTCTTGATTATGACGTTTTTCAAAAGTTTTTCAATCGAAACTCTTAAAAAATGTTTTGAAAAGTAAAAAGTCTAATTTCTGAAATTTTAAGAGTGACAGCTGAGGTTATTCTTTGATAAATAATATGAAATTTAATTTAAATAAATAGTATTTTGTACAACAAACATGTTTTGAATTTTTAGATAAGGTTATGAGCGCAAAATAGTTTTTTTTAAGCTACCCTAATAACACAGTTTGTTTAGCCAAAGTTTTCTTGAATTTTTCGTCAAATGTTCGTCAACTTGGGGTTTTTTTTCGTTTTTAACAACTTGCTATGCAATTTGACGTAAACTTACTACCCGCATTAGTATTTATTACTCAAATATATTAAATATTAAAATATTTTTAATTTGTCTTCTACTCATACTTTTTCTTCGCAATTATACTTTTTACGAAGTAAGCTTACTCAATTATGACTTAACGGGAATTGGGAAACGTTAACTAAATTTATTTATAAAAATAAAAGTAAATAAAAACATTTGCCGGAATTTTAATAACTTGTCTTTATTAAAACTATATAACAACAAGAAAAAAGATACTATAACAATTTGAACACTAAACAAAGTACTTATTCAAAAGTACATACAACAATCATTTTTTCTTTTCTCCAACTCTCTAAACAATTTGTATATATATATATATATATTTGTATATCTATTATCATTCAACTAAATACTTATGAACAAATTTTTATAAATATTTTTAATCCCGCAATAAAATAACTTTTTTGAGATTCGCTTAAAAAAATTTTTATAAGTTCGAAAATGAACATAATTATTTATAAATTTTAAAATATTTTTTAATTAAATCTCAAGAAAAAATTATTCAAAATATATTTGATTAATTAGACGCAGATAAGCAATAACATTTCGACCAGCAAAAATTGATTTTTTTAATTTTTGTACCAAATGATTCCTTCGTAATTTAAAAATTTTTTTCGAGTATTTAAGCGTTGAATTAAAATTCTTTTCAATCATAAAATCTAAAAAATTGTTACAAATTAATTATCTGGGATAAAACTTTTTGGAAAATCGAGTTGGGTAACTCGAGTTTAAATACTAGATCACAGAGGGCTAATTGTTAACTAGAATGGAAATTCCGATAACTTGGTACATTTTTGCAAAAATACTAAATAAGGTTTTCTTGTTAGACGGAAAAAACAATAAAAAAATTTTTTTTTATAATCGTTTTAAATCGTTTTTTAAAATAAGGGATAGTAGTGGCAACTCTCTGGGATAGTACTGAATACTTCCTGTAAAAAAAAATTTCAGAAAGTATTGAATGCTATCTCGACTGTATTTACTACTCTGTGGATAGTACTGAGTACTATCGATTAATAAAAGTAGATAAGATAAAAAACCTAGTAGCCGATCATTCCATGGACAGTCGAACTCCATTAAGTCGGAACTTCCCCTGAATCTTGACCCCCACTACGATTTATGCTGTCTCCCACTCGCTGTGGCATTCGATAAGTCAAATTTCCAGGAAATTTCCGCTTCTCCGTAGATTAACTGTCCGAGTTAATGGAAATTGACTGGTAAAATTTAGTAAATATAGATATATAAATACATGAGTAATCGGGTACTAGTTTTCTGATCGGGTATTAGATTTCTAACCTCACTAGCAATTTATGCTCAAATGAATTCGGGAGAAATTTCACTGAAAGTCGTTAAAAATTTTTAAACACAATGTTCTCAAAATGGGGGCTATGCTAGTTAACACGTTATTGCTTATCTATGTCCAATAAAAATCTACACAACACAGTAATAATTATTAATAATTAAAATTATTTTCTAAATTAAATAATTTTTTTTTTGTCTACTTGAATTCTTAATAAATTGTTTGTAAATCAGCAATATTATTATTAAATTTTTTTGTCTTTTTTATTTGTTTATATATATATAAATATATATATAGGTAATTATATGGCATATTTTTAATTAATCCCCCCTCCCAAAAAACATAATGGACTAGATATCCAAACAGTCATCTCAGGTCACGTTGAGCTATATACAATTGACTTTTTTTTTTTTTTAAGTATTTATATGATTATAAATTACTTTTTAATAAAGGACATAAAAATATCTTATCAATATTTTATTTAATTTATTTCATTGTCTTTAATTGATTTACTTTTTCTACTTCTTCGTTAAACTTTATTTCAAGTATGAAATTAATATATCTTATATATTAATATATTTTTTATAGGCACTTTTAATCAACACAACTAATTGTTTTTTATCACTAAAATAATTCAAACTATCCCATTAATTATTTAAATAATTAAATATTTTTACTAAAAAAAAAGTATTTACCAACTTTTTTTTTGCAAATTCATTGGTATTTTTGCTTTTTTTCTTATTTCTTTAAACTAAAAGAAAAAAAAATTATAAATCGAATTTTGAATGTAAAATTTTAGTTTCCCGAATCGGAATTAAATATATTAATTTTTGGATTTATTTTGGCATCATAAATAAAATTGATTTTATATATAAGTGTTTTAAATATCCCTATCAAAAAACTAGATTCCTATGTGGTGTTTTCGAATGGATTCCCTTTTCCATATGGTTTCCTATAGGAATATTAATCTGTTCTTTTATTCATATCCTCGCATCAATAGACAATAGATATAGAAATCCAGATTCCTATATGAATTTCGCACAAAGAAATCTATCTATCCAGTTTCCTATGAGGATTTTCCATATGGGAATTCGGGTACTCACAGTTTCCTATATGGATTTTACGTATAGGAATCCATCTATATAGTTTCCTATGTGGATTTCCCATATGGGAATTTAGGTATCCAGTTTCCTATGAGAATTTCCCATATGGGAATTTGGATACCCACAGTTTCCTAGGTGGATTTTCCACATGGGAATCCATCTATATAGTTTCCTATTTGGATTTCCTGTATAGGAATTCAGGTATCCAGTTTCTTATGTGGATTTCCCACATGGAAATTCAGGTACCTAGTTTCCTATGTGGATTTCCCATATGGGAATTTAGGTATCCAGTTTCCTATGATAATTTCCCATATGGGAATTTGGATACCCACAGTTTCCTAGGTGGATTTTCCACATGGGAATCCATCTATATAGTTTCCTATTTGGATTTCCCGTATAGGAATTCAGGTATCCAGTTTCTTATGTCGATTTCCCACATGGAAATTCAGGTACCTAGTTTCCTATGTGGATTGTCCACATGGGAATTCAGGTACCCAGTTCCTCATGTGAATTTTCCTAATAGAAATTCAAATACCCATGATTTCCTCCATGGATTCTTGTACAAATTCATACACTCCCATATAAATTCCTATGGATTCTCACATAAATCCATACTTTTCTGTATGGGTTTCTATGGGCTCCCATGCAAGCCCACATGGATTCTTTTGATAGAGATCTAATTAACAATTTAAAATAGTTAAACTATAATGAAAAAAAAAAATAAAATAAATTCGCTAAACAAAGAGAAAACATTCTAAAATAAAATCACACAAAATTCTCTGGTTTATTAAGGCTATAACGCGGACGTTTTTGTGGTGTAGCAACAGGATGTCTATATGAGACATGTTTTCTCAATGCATCTCTCGATCTTGATACATGAGAACAAGCGGTACAACTGTATGAGCTATTACTATGTGTTTCCATATGTACCCGTAAGTTATACTGATTACTCAATTGTTTACCGCAAATTAAACAAGTAACACTAGTTTTATTACACGTTTGATTACTTCTTCCTGAAGCAACAGCAGCGGCCGCCGCTGCTGCTGCCGATACTGCACTATTTGTTAAGAATCGTAAATTTGTATCGTTTATTGTATTATTTTTTAAATCTTCTATTACTATACTTTGTTCATCATTCATCATCATTATGTCGTCATTATTATAATTATTTTTGTCTTTTAGATGCGGCCCATTTTGATAATTCATAAGCTGCTGTTGTTGTTTGCGTTCGCGTTGAGCTAATTTAGCATTAATTGAATAATACGGTTTCGTTTTAACACTACATGGTATATCGTTCGGATTATCGTTAAGTAAATCATCATCAGCGGGATCATTTGTCTGTGACTGTGATGTTGAATCGAGTATTTCGTTTGCGGATTGTATAGCTGTGCTAGAGGTATTTGAGGTATTAGAAGTATTTGTTATCATTGACGATCCTAAATTCGAAGATTCTATTTTTTCTTCTTTTATTGTCGTGTCATTTGGTTCCTCTGGATCTTCATTTGGTAGAGTTGGGTGAATAAATAGTCCATTGTCGTGATGAGAGTTCTTCTGAAAAATTAAACATTTTAGATTCATTTATTTATAATATAAATTTCATTTTCAATGTCGAGTTTGAGTTTTAAGTTGGATTAATATTAAATTTCAAGAGGAAAGGTAGATGTAATAATTTTTGCAGACGTAACAATCATACGATGACAAGTGTCATTAGTATGATGTTGGTAAAATTTAATTTATTTCAGCCGGTTACTGATACTGAAAAATGGAACTACAGTGTAGGCACCCATGAGTTGAATTTAGTTGCTACTGAAAGAGCGTGTTTTAAAAATCCTAATCATCATAATAATCATTATTACGATGATAACATCAACTTAAAAGTTATTATTCCTCAAGGATTGATATGGGCTATTGATAAAAGTAATCCTACTAAAATATTATGGCGGTACCAATTTGATACTCCGATTGTGACGGTTTGGCAACAAACACACAATTATGGGACAAATGGTCATTACTATGATGCTATTAAAGAATTGAATTTATTTGACAACAAGCAGTGGTCGTGGGGTCAAGATTATCCAACGGATCCGTCGATTTATGTCGGCATGCATGAACGACAGGTTTATGTTCAAGAAAGTAAGTCTAGAAAATTTTTCGAGCTTTCCGATTTGACTAATAATGATAATAATAAAAACACTAAAATTATTGACAATCATAATAATATAAATAATAATATTTATCCATGGAAACCATACCCAGCCCACGAAAGTTCAATACTACGCATTGAAAATAGTGGTAACAATAATGAAATTAGTAACACCAATAATATTGAGGATTCAACGGCAGCTGGTTTATCGATTCTATACAATTCCGGTTATGTAGATGGCAATGGATACTATTTATACACACAAAATCATCAAGAACAATCGGCTAATTGTAATAAAACTACTGATAACAGCTTATTAAATGGTAGTGAAAATAGTGAGCCGGTTTTAAAAGACACGGCATCTGGAACTACTGGAACGCCGGTTGCTGATAAAGATTCATTGCTCGAAAGAATCATTGCATCGCTTGGGTGGATAGAAATTACAGCCCTTATATTCGCTTTATTTGAATAATTTTTTTCAGTTACCATTGGAAATTAGTCAGATGATCAAAATTACAGCGAATTCATTATAAGTCTTAAAGATATCGATGTTTTTATATAAATTACTGTATAATTTATAGTATACCACTATGTCTACCTTTCCACGAGAAAGAAATTACTATAAAAAGAACAAAATTAATTCTATTAGACAGCTAAGAAAAATGTTTAAAAAAATGAACAAAAACACAGATATTTTAATAACTTTTCAGTCATCCAAAAAACAACCTTACTCTACAAAAAAAAAACATAAAGCATTTAAAAGTCGCGAGAGATTTAAGGGAGATAAAAAAATTAAAACAAAAAAATAATAAAGAAAACCATGACCATCTCTTAACCCTTCAGTACTCGTGAAACCTACCACAATCATTGCTCTCGTGATGAGAAAAATTCTCACATATTCTGCGTAAGCGCGCGCGTGCGTGGATCTATTTTGTTTAAAGTATTTACTCGCTGATAGAGATAAATTGAGAATTAAGGTTAGAATGATAGCTGTTTGTATACACCTTGTTCATAAGTAAACTATTCGCGAAAACATCCGAATCGAGCCGACCATACTCGAGTCCTTAATTTTTACACCTTATCTTACTATAGTAATGAGAAAAAATCTCACAGAGCAACAATAAAATTTTTTTTTAAATATTTCTATAAAATACTGTCGTAATCTGATAGAGCATTAAATGTTTGGCAGATAGAAGAAATATCAAGCATTCATTAAATTTGAAATTTTAGGGAAAATTTAGATAACATATAAGTGTGAGAAAAAATCTCATAGTGAGAGCGCTGAAGGGTTAATGTAACAAACAAAATAAGTGATTATTAACTATAACTATTAAAAAATTAAATAATTCATTATCAAGCCCGTTATCCATAAAAATATTAAATTATCCATTCATTTTAGCAATTTTTTAATAGAAAAAAAAAATAATAATAATTAATTATTATAACGAAGAGCTAATTTTTTATTTATATAAATATACCTGTTTCAAATTTTCATTTCTATGGGGTAAGGATCCACGGGATTGATGCATCCACTTGCATATTTAGTTGCAACACACACAACGATCTTGATCTCGTGTATATCGTTTTTTATATATCATTTAAAAATAATTATTAATAATATCAAAATTGTTTTCTTTTTTTCTTATTTATATTGAAATTATTTAGTCATTTAAATTGTTAACTATTTATAAATTTCTTTTTTTTGTTTTTTACTATTTTCATATCATCAATATATACACCGGGATCTATATGTTTATTATTATTAATTTATTTTTTATCGAAGTTCCTTCAGTGAAGTCAACAGTGTGAGGAACAACAGTGAATGACTGTGTTTTTAAGTGACCTGAACAAAACAACACGATAATAGGATAATAACAAAAAAAAATAACGAAAAAACATAATAGAAATTTTTTTAATAAACAAAAGCGTGCTGTTTATTTTTTTTTATTCAACACATGCCTGACTATCGCGCCTTATCATATCTGCAAAGCAAACCCTAAATGGCCGTTTACCGATCGGTGGTTAATAATTTGACAAAAAGCAAATGGTGGCCTGTGTTTCACGATAGCGTTTGATTATGGGGCTCAAAAAAAAACTCTACTTATCACAAGAGCAAATAATCTTGACACTAAATGTATTTGGAATGAGTAGTACAATCAATCTAACAACTTTTATCTCAGAGTCTATATACAAATGAGTTGATTTTTTTTTTATTAATTAAAATAAAATAAAAAATGAGCGGTGAGAGCAGTCGAGAACTAGTATCATATATATATATATCATATATAACTCCACCTGATTTAGGGTTTACTTTGCTGATATAATAATTCGCAAAAATCACATATTTGTTGAAAAAAGTATAGTACATAACACGTGGGCTACATTATCCATCAAACGCAATGTTCTTAGCACTCATCTGCGCTGCACACCAAGCACTCGCTGGCATTCGTTCGTGTGTACCTACGACTCGTGTTAAAAACATTGTGCTTCGCGTATAAAGACTCACTTAGCCCACTCGCTATGTAATGTACGATTAAAAATATTTAAAAAATTACAAAATTTCATTATTAGTCTAATTGTTTATTAATAAATTACATTTTTTGTATTTTTTATTTGGTTATGGGAGTTAGTGTTACTAAAAATTATTCTCGCGACTTTATCTATGTCTAAAAAAATATATTTATATATCATGTATTTCAAATTTATTTTTTAGGGAGAAGGTATAGCACAAGCAACTTGAAATTAGTTATTAAAATTTTTTAAAAATTTAACAATAAATTTTTATCTTACCCCGGCAATGTCAGCAAGACCGCGTATGTGTAATGTATCAGCCATTGCTAAAAGTGCTGGTAATTGTTCTTGATAAATATTAACTTCACCATTATACATAAATGTTACTAATGCACATAAATTTGAGTACTCCATACCTGGTAATACTATTACAGGATGTTGTAGAGTACTTAAATCCTGTAATTAAATTTGTTTACATTTAAAATTGTTAATTATATTTTACAATTTAATTAATATACTGTTAATAAGTAGATACATATTTATTTTATTCAATTAATACTTATATTTTTTGATAATTGTAGTGTAAGTTCTTGGTTTACTCTTTATGTTATCTGAGGTCAATAAAAAAAAATCTTTTTTTGGAGCGGGAAGTTGACAATAAAAGAGAAAATAAATAATCAAACAAAAATTGTGTAAATATATATAACTATACGATAAATATCTATGAATTTTGTTATGTTATCATAATATATAAGTGATAATGAAACGAATTTAGTGAATGTTATAAAAAAATTTTTTTTATTACAGTAGGGTAGAACTGTTGGGTACAAGCGAGTGCGCAATATTTTTTTTTTTGTAATCGCTTTGCTTGTGCTGCAAAATCCAGACGCGAATATAATGCCGATTCCATGAGATGTATTAGATATTATTACAGCTAATAGGCTGTACCTAACAAATTCTCGAATTTTAATATACCTGAAGATCGGAACGATTTTCCCGCAACGAAAATAAAAAAAGCTCATGTAATTTGACTGCTTAAGGGGTAGTTTAGAAGATTGGGAATGGCCTAAGATTTTCGGCTGACATACCAGCATCTACCCTCGTGGCAATATTGATCAATTCTGGAGCAAATCTTGAACAAGTCAAAGAGAATACAGCGAAATATTATATCTATATATACTGTGATTTCAAGATCGTGACTAAGATAACTACTAGGGTATAGGCGAAACAGTTCAGAAATCTAGTCATCCAGTAGATTTTTGTACTTTCCAATTATTATTACAGCGATTTTTTCAGTTTCTGAAAAAATTCATAAGACATGTAACTGAAGATCGGAACGTTTTTCGCGAAACGAAATCTACTGGATGACTAGATTCCTGAAATGTTTCGCATGTAGATGCTGGTATGTCAGCCGAAAATTGCAGGAAACCCGACTTTCGGAACTGCCCTTAAGCAGTCAAATTACCTAAACGTTTTTCATTTTCGTTGCGTGAAAAATATACCGACCTTTATCATCATAAGACGAAATTTCTCGGAAGATTTTAATCATTCGAATCCCATAAATATTTAAAACGTAATTAGAAATCTAAAATCCGGAAATTAGGTTAGTACTGCCGACCCTTGAATCCCTAACGCTCAAATATAATCCGATCCGAAATTTAGCAAACAATTAACAATTTTCGGATTTTTTTTTTCAACAATTCAATTTCTGAAAAAAAAAACTAAAAAGATGCACATGTGAAAAATTTAAAAAACTATAAGTATAATTTAAAAAAAAATCAAAAAATTATTAGACCTCGACTAATTTCGGAATCACAAGTCCTATGAAAATTTTTTTTTCAATTCATGATGCAAAATATTTCTAATGCCGAGAAATCTTTTTTTTTTTTTTTGATCTCTAAAAGTGAATTAGTGAAAAAAGTTAAAATTCACTCGCGAATAATGAGCATTCTCTAATGTCACTAATTACTATCTAGGAGATTTAATAAGCTAGTGATATTATTTGATAGAGTTATAATTGGGTTAAGATATTTATTAGTAGAAATGTAATGATAGAGTTGGCCCGGATGAAATTAAAATTTGGTAGATCTGTTTATAGTGTAAATGCGCCAGTTAATATTTCAGAAAAGTTAAATTTCAGAGACTAATTGATTTAATGCACAGAAAAAAATGATTTCTTGGCGCAAGAAAAATTTCGCATTATAAAATGAAAAAAAAATTTTTTTGGCGCCTCAAGAAAATTTGTTTTTAATCCAATATGCAGAAAATTTCTGAGGGCAACTGAAATTTTTCTTGGGGTTAGTAAAATTTTTCTGCGTCAAAAACTTTTTTTCTGTGTAAGATTTTTTTTTTTTTTTTTAAGTCATTATTTTAAAAGAGTGTATTTTTAACGCTGGTTTTTTATCTTAACAAGAAGTTGAAGTTTTATTTATAAATAATTATCTGTTTAAAACAATTATTCATTAACCTCTATATCTATGTCAAATAATATCCGTACATTGTAGTGTGTAAGTCAATTTACATATTTTGGCTGTTTAAATAAAAAATCGTTCTTGCATAATTATTATTTTGTTTGTGTACTTATTTATGTTAAATAAAATTTGTAATTATAAATGATAATATATTAGATATTAAAAACCGATACGATATAATTTATTTCCTTTTAATTTTAGTGGAAAATCGAGTCATTTTACTCAATTATGACTCTTACTATTAATCAGCATCACATGAAATTATATTATATTTTAGTGTCAGCGCCCAGATCGATTTAAAATCGAAAAAAATCTACAGAGAAAAAAAGGATTTTTTGGCGCGAAAAATATTTTGCACTATGAGTTGAAGAAAAAAAATTTCTTGGGGCAAGTAAATATTTTTTGCGCCAAGAAATTCGTTTTTTCTGTGTAGAAATTATTTTTCAATTTAAAAAATTCTTTATAATTTAAAAAAATTCTATCAACAAGTTTTCGATTGACAATAAAATATTTCGATACTAAAATAAAAAATAATAACAAAGTAATTAAAAAGTGATGCTGAAAGTAGCAGTCATTAAAAAAGTTTATTTATTTTCAATAGTCAAAGTAAATACGGACGCAAAAATTTATAAAATCCATATGAAAAATTATGATAAATTTTCTTGTGTAAATTTTTCTTTTAAATTTTAGTATTACAATTAACTTGGTAATTAAAAACAATGAATTTGTCAGATGTCGGTACTTTCAGCATCATATTTAAAAAATAAATAAGGATAAGTTTAGCAGACAATTTTCAATTTTTTAAATTTTATAATCAATAAATAAAATAAAATTTTTAAAATATTTAGATAAATAAAAAATCAGTACGCGCATTTTTTTCAATTAATTACTTTAGTTATTTATTTCAAATTTATAAATTGTTTCATATCTGCTACATTTATAATCATAAAAATAAATGATTCTAAAGTCAACAGACAATTAACAATTTTCTAATTTTGTTTTCAACTAATTTAAGAAAAAAAAAAATGCACATGTAGAAAATTTTAAAAACTACAGGCGCATTTTTTTCAAATATTTTTTTTTTTTAAATAAAAAAAATATCAGACGTCGGATAACTTCAGTATCATGAAAAAATGATCCTGAAATTAACAGACAATTCGAAATTTTCCAATTTTTTTCAGCAATTCAATTAAAAAAAAAAAAAAATATGCACGTAGTAAATTAAGAAAACTGCGGTGCATTTCTTTAAAAAATGTTTTTTTAAAAAAATCTAAAAATTATCAGACGTCAGCTAACTTTAGTATCATTAAAAGAAAAAAAAAAGTACAGTAATACCTTAAACAATTCTTTGAAGTAATAACTGCAAGCAGACAAAATAATTTTATGTGCACGTATATGCCTGCCACCAGCACTTAAAGTAACATCTGTCAAGTAACCACCATCCAATAATTTAGGCAACGTACTAAGTAACGTATTCTGAAAATTATGCCATCTCAAACAAAACTGTTGCCCTTCCATCATAAATATTTCAAAATCTTTAGAAAAATTTATCTATTTTATTACTAATATTCACACAATAAATTTTATATTTTTTTTTATCTACCTACAAATTAATACAAAATCCCCATTATTATTTAACAAATAAATAAATAAATAAATAAACTATACAAAATAATAAATTAATAAACACACCTCAAAGCTACTGAATGAAAGGTTATTTAACCCAAAAAAAAAAGTTACAGTTCTGTTAATTGGCCATTAATAAGATTATTTTTTACGTACGTGTATTGAAAAATAAAAAATAAATTAAATAGTAAATATAATTTAAATAAATAAAGTTTTTAACACACGTTTAATGTAAGAGATTTAATACGTGACTGTGTGTGATACTAAAATTTATAAGTTCTTACATTAGAGTCTTTACTTAGTCATGTCAGTTCACTCAAGGAGGAGTTAAAGTTAAGTTTAAGTTTAAGAGAGAAAGAGAAAGATATATTAAGTATATGCGCGTGTATATATGTAGAGACAATCCTATTTATTTAATCAGACCGTAGGTTCCAGCCAAATCTATTATTGTCTTTTCAGGTATGGCTGGAGGCTACGACAAGAATGTCTGAGACGAGACATTTTGGCTCACATATATATATATATATATAACACGTCATTCTATTATTTGACTGTTATAAATATATGACTATTTTTTATCCCATTTATAATTGGAACTGACGATAGAAAAATAAATTATATTAATTTATTAACTTATTAATTAGTGGCGTAATAATTAATGAGTTTGTAATTTTTTAACCTTTCATTCATCGTTCGAGTTTACTTTTTTTTTATTAACGAATTTATTATTTTTGTTTTTATTTTTCTATTGGTTAGACGGCACTGATACACACACTGATTTATATGGAGATAATTTATTAATGTACGTGTATAAGAGTTTTATACGCGTGGACAAATTATATTTTATATTTATAAATGATAAAATATATGTAGACATATATAAAATGTATTGTTTCTCATGTGATCAGGCCAAGTATGCTTGCGGCCATTTTTTATTTTTGCTACTGAAAGCTGGTAATGAGTGAATCTGTTTTATTCTGGGTTGTGATTATTGATAATACAGGAAATTTTACTTTTGATAACAGCTGATAAAAGTTGGTAAGTTATCGTCAAGTTGAGTAAATTGCTGCCGGATGGCGAGACATTCTGGTCAGAAAATTGATGTCAATTAGTTGCGATCAAATCGATGACAACTTCAATCTTTGTAAGTGTTGACTGCAAGTTGTTACCACAAGTTAGGATCCAGCTATTACTTAGTGATTTAAAAATATTTGGGTATTCGAATAATTGAGTATTTTTGAATTTCTGTAAATCTCTCCAAGATTCGAAATTTCAGTATTATTTAGCTACACGGCAAGAAATTTATGGTAACAAATTACAATATATGGGAATGATTCCCATTACGCATATGGTAACCGGTTTTTTTGAAATGTCGATTATAGGAACGGTACCCATATATATTATAGTAATCGTTATCATAATATTATGGTAATCGTTACCATATATTATGGTAATCATTACCATAATATTATAGTAACCATTACCATAATATATGGTAACGATTACCATAATATATGGTAACGTTTACCATAGTATAATAGGAACGATTATGTCATAATATTATTGAAATAGTTACCATAATATATAGGGTTTATTCCCATATGCACTTAGAAACCGTTACAATATGGTTGTAAGATTGGTTCCTATTTGCTAATGGGAACTATTCTTATGAGTATGGTAATCATTACCATAATTCTTTCACATGTGATATGGGAACTTTTACTATAATGATGGGAATTGTTCCCATACTTATGGAAACTTTTCGCAGAAAGTATGGGCCTATATCCCATAACTCCAAGTAATCGTTACCATAACGGTATGGGATGATATTCCATAAATGTACTAGGAACGGTTACCATTAATTTTTCTCCGTGTATTAAAAATGATGTGAAAGGATTTGAAAATTGTAATATTTTTTAATTTTTCTGAATATCCGAATGAAATGTAATTCAATTATTATTAAGTGATTGGAAAGAATTTAAGAGTATTTTTCACCACACACGGAGAAAAAAGAATAGTAATGATTACCATTCTACATAGTAGCCAGACTCATTCTTTGTAGAATGGTAAATAATGCTATATAGAATAGGATTCATTAACATTATTTTTGTAATGATTACTATGCTACATTAAAACAAGTAAAATGGTAAAAATCGCTATCTAGCATGGTAATCAGGACTATGTAGAATTCTACGCAGTCCCATGCTTGAATAGCTGTCATTCAGTTGTTCCAATCCACCTGTTTGCCATCCTTGCCTTCGGCTCGGTTACACACATGGGTCAAAATGTCCTACTTTTCTACCTAGGCGTGTAATATACTATTTTTTTATTCTTTCCAAATCGCTTTTCTTAATTCGGGAAAATATGGAATATTTGAAAAATGAGCCAATAGGATAATCTGTGAATTAATGCATAAAAGAACGAATGTAGAAGATCAATTTAATCCTTCGTCGAGGGTAACTGTTCGCATACGTGACCCTAAACTTGTTATTTTAAGCCAAATACCATATTTTACTGTGAAATCAGTTATTCAATATTTACGAACCTGTTCCGAATAGCTGTATAAATAACTAAGTTGTTTATAGATACTTTTGCTCAAAATATGGGAAAAAAATCTGTTTCTCTTCAAATCAAGGATGAAATTAATCTTATGTTAACATTGCTGGTTATCATATTGTATTTGACAATCACAATTATTTTGTGCAGATGGGTTCGACATGAGACTTGCGGCTCGTGGCCTCTCTTTCTACTTTTATTGTACGCACGAGCACCTTTCTCACTCCTTCTGTTCCCCGAATTTAAAATTTTGTCGTTGGGGGTAATTTAGCGTCGTTGATAACTGTAAAACTGTCATTTGCGCATCGATTAGTGGGGGGTCACTGCAGGAAGCAGAAAGTGCCCTATTGCTTGAGATAAGCAGACACTCGAGTCCCAGAAGCATTCGTAAGTTGTTGCAATTATCTGCAGCTGAAATTTTTGATAGAGCGCTGCTGTTCTTTTTATAATAACATTCTCGCGGCTGTTAATTAATAAAGTTTCTTTTTGCTGTCATTATCAATAATTAAGAGTCGTCTGTAGTTCCCGCCTCCACTGACGTTAATCATCTATCCTGGGCCCCCAAGACTTTTGTTAAGGACATAAACAATGCAACAAGAGGTACCGACAGTAAGTGTCGTGTTAAATTAACATTTTATCTGGTCGCTTACCCTCTCTATGCGTTACACATTAGTATTATTATTATTCTTATTATATTGACTTGAATTTACCCTAAGTTCTACGTCTAAATTTAACAAAGAATAAAATAATCAATCAAGATTTACTTAATAATGATTTAAGTAAACTCTAGGCTCAGTTGACTCAATGTAGACTCTATGTTTGCCTCGGTTAGTATTTTTTGTTCTAAAAAAATATCAATATTTGAAAAGATGAGCTTTTGTTAAGATCGATGATTTTATCATAATGATTAATTCCATTTAGCAGATGATTTATGAAATCAACATAAATAATATACTTATTACTTATAGGATACAGTAACATATCCATCAACACATCGACCGATTAATTTTGACGATGCAACCCGCGATATTGCTGAAGAAGAATTTACAGAAGATGAAATAAAAAGAGTTCAAAGTACATGGGACTTATTGAACAGTACTCCATTGGAGACTGCTTTAGCAATACTTGTAAGGTAATAATATCTGTCGATATATTGTAACAATTAATTAACTAAGGTAACGGGTTCCAAGTCCACCTCCTTTTTACGGAAGGCCGCTTCCTTACTCATTGGGTATGCACGAGCTGAAAAGCCTCTGAGCCCCCCTAGACGTCATCCTTAATAGAAAAATATAATACAGTGGCCAAATTTATATATATTTACGGTTACATACAGTTCCTTTATTCCGATGAAGATATTAGTGGAAAAGTAATTATTATGCTGGTTTTTATTCTAGGTCAATGGAAATTTTTCCGGAATTTCGGCAATTTCTACAAGAGTTTTACACTATATCATTCGAAGATATACCAGCAGATATCAGGTGTCAAAAGCAAGCTTTACGAGTTGTTAAAACAGTCAATACTTTTGTTAGCGGATTAAACGATATCGTAACAGCCAAAGATTACCTTTTCAAGCTTGGAAAGCGTCATAAAACATTTGGAGTAAAACTAGATGATTTTTTGGTTAGTATTATATACGAATATATTTTTACAAGTATACTCGTAAACCAATAATTCAATGATCCGTTTATTGTTAATTAAAAATATTGTTTCAGGCTTTCAGAAAATCCCTTATTTATGTTTTGGATCAAAAACTCAGTCAACTAGGCTATCAATATAGTGAAGAAGATAATAATACATGGAATAAAGTCTTAGACACTATGCTTACATATATTGTTTTGGGTTACAACAGTTAAAGATTGTAGTGTAGTTATATTTACTATAGTAAAGTCTGCAAAAGAATGGGCTTTATCCCACTACTTGGCTATGATAAAGTCCATGACTTCACACTAACACGCATGCGCAGTAATGACTAAATTAAAGAAAAATGGTGGGAGAAAGGCCCAGCTCATTCTTTTGCAGACCGAACTATATTTGACTGGGGTAAAAATTTGTAGGCTCAGTAACTACTCAATATGACATGGAAAACTCACCCTATGGCTACTGTAACAACCCAATTTTTCAAGAATGTGTAGTAAAATAACTAACAAATGAAAACAACAGCGCTACGGCCAACTTATTTATCCTACTGTGTGGTGTACTTGCCCGAAAAATGTAGTAGTTATGTTAACTACATCTTTAAATGTGTGAAATATAACTTTTAAAATAACGTACTTATATTTTGTATCAATAAAAATTCAATATTCATTAATACTATATTAGTAATACAAGAATTTATTTGCAATGAAGATGATCTAAAATAAAAAAAAGTAATATCAAGTATAGAAATCGAAAATCTACTTTAAAGATGCAATTTCATGCTGACGCTTGACGCTGGTTTTGAGCGTCAAAGTTGGTCAAGTGGTATAGTTTCGACAAAACTGCCACCTCGAAAAATTCTAGCGTTAAGTTCGAACGTCAAATTGTAGCGTCAACGATGCTGCCAGTTAAATAAGTGTCGAAGTATAGTAATCAGAATCGAAATAAATTTTTATAGTTTTACCTCTTCCCAATCCATGACACGTCCTTTTTTTCAACAAGTTTCTCTTTCAATTGTTGTAAATAAATACAGCTTCAAGAAATTTTAGTTTTGACGATAGAATTTTTTTAGATGCAAGTATTTTCGAAACTATGCCATGTGAATGACTTGACCCTCAAAACTAGCGTCGAGTGTCAGCATGAAATTGGACCTTAACCTGCTGTCTGTATAGGCACTCATGGGCGTACTTTTTTACTCTTTAATACAAAAACTAATGTATATATCTAGCCCAGTTCTATGTAAGACCCTCTATGTCTTGACAACCTCGTCTTCGGCTTGGTAGTCAATCGTCACAGCTCGCTTTTTATACACTATTGCATTCAATACATGAACTTTTAAACGACTAAATAATATTTTAGTTCGTCAGTGCACCCCAATTATGCTGAAATATTTTTTTATAATCATTACCTAGAATCTTGTGACTTAATTTATGATATTCTACTATATTGTATGGATTGTACATAGAAAAATATTAAATAAATTAATCAGAAATTTTAACCACACTCATTATATTCATTTCTGGAATTTGCTGACGATGAAATTAACATCAGCTGAAAGCTTGCGTATTTTTGTGAACCTATCAATATTTAATGGAGCTAGAGGAAAATGGATAAATTGTACCTGCCCTGTTGAGAAAATCGCATAAAATTCAATAGATTCTCGTAAATTCCCATAAAGATTTTATGAGAATAAATGAGTTCTATAAGAAGTGCTATAGTTAAGTATAAGCCTTATACATACAGCTATGAGAATCTATCGGAGTTTTTGAGCAGGGTGTAATAGTATATATAATTATGTCTTTTTTTTATGTATAAACCCTTGTAGGAAAAAAAATATTGACAACGGGGCCGGTCTCGGCACAATACTGGGCTACCGAGGCTCGGCCTCCCAAGGTTGGTCCGAGATCCGACCAACGTTCAAGTGACGAGCCTTGGTTTGCCAGCCTTGGGCCAAGATTCAGCCATTGCTCAAGTGACAAGCCTTGGTTTGCCAGCCTGGGGCCAAGATTTAGCCATTACTCAAGTGACGAGCCTTGGTTTGCCAGTCGAAATAACAAATGGTACCTAAAAACCTCTGGCTTCTGTGAATAGCTTAGCAGCCTAGTGGATAAGACGCTTGCCTACCAGCCTTGAAGGACCAGGTTCGAGACCCAGCAAATGCAAAAAAAAAATTAGTTTCATCGATCCACCTGATTTCTCTGAGTACAAATTTATTTCCATAAGTTACCATCACGCACATGTCTACTAATATTTTTTTTTTTTAATTTATTTTTAATAAGCATAGGTGCTTATTTAGCAACAGTCATGGCACAATACTGGCTCTCGATATTGGGCCAATACTAAGATGCAGTCTTGGCACAGCGCTGTCACTCAAGCTTGGCTGGGTGTTATCATTGCGATGCTTAGACAGACTTGGGCCAAGCTTGGATTTCAAGCTTTCCCCAGAGTAAATAAGTCTTGCGCCAAGCCTCGACCAAGCTTGGGCCTATTGTTTCTTCCGATAAAGGAACTGGATTTGACTGGTTTACTCCTAGTCATTAATGTCCTTAACTTTTGTAATTAAGTATAAATGAATAAATGAATGAATATTTCAAATCTGATACAAGTATTTATAACCTCATGTAGCTAAGTTATGACTGACAAAATTCGTGACTAAGCGTTAATTCGTGACCAAAAACTGATTGACGGTCACAAATCATCTAGTAATAATATGAGACTAGTAATAAGATAAGATGAGAGCGCGAGCAAATTTGTGACGAAAAGGTTTTTCACGGGCCAAAATAACGGACTCTGACGAAAATTTTATGACGGTCATTTCGCATTCATACAGGATAGTCTTTTAGGACCATCAGTCACAAGATCGTCAGCGGACCGCGGGCGCGTCTTGTGACCGAAACTCAAATTGAAGGTCATTCCGCATGACCAAATATCTTTTATATTTGAACAAAGACAAGCAAAATATTAATTCAGAATCAATTTACTTTCTTTACTTATCGTTTTTGTTTTTTTTTTGTTTAACCCTTTCCCGGTTTGGAGTCTCGAGGAGTCACGGTATGAGCTGTGTGGGGATAAAACCAATCACAGTTCTTAGTGAGGCTGTGTGAGTATCGGTTCAATCGTATTAGTGCATGCATGCGCCCCCTTCTACTATTTTTTCTGCCCCTTCTTCACTAAATAGGCTAGCGCTTTCTCACTTAAAAATGAAGACATGCGATCCAAATTAAGAGTAGGGATTCAAGGTCAACCGGGAAAGGGTTAAATAAAACGACATATTCTTAAATTAAAACTTTAACCCATTTTGGCTAAAAAAATACTTTTTTAAATCAAAATGTTGAAAATTTATAGAAAATTTACTTCGATCAAGATATGTTCCGTTTTCCTAGAAATTCTCTTTGAATCAAGATAATTTTTAGTTCAGTGTGGAATTAGCGCGATTGTTTAGAGAATCTGTTTTTCGTGGAATAAATTAAAACCGGGTAAATTAAATCCAGGCAAATATATGATGGAATATTCATAAGAATAAATTCTTAAAACAACTCTTTGTCAGTTGATCAAATATATGTCTCATTATGGTTTGTTTATGAATTTTATAATAACCTCGGACCAGACTGTTTGCGATAATAACATTTACTTTTAATAATTGCCATATGCTTCACCAATTTTTTAAGCAAATTAATTAACAAAGATAATTCGTTTTATTAAGGTATTGTCTGTCGCACGTGGCAGCATAATAAGAGATAACGAAAAGTATAAAACTAATAAATTTTCGTATCGTGATTACAATTACTTCTCTCAGTTGAAGTACTCTTTCACATTATACACGTAAGTATCCTTACATTTATTCATCCTTAATTTAAAATCTTATGTGACTATTATCGAAAAAAAAATTATTTATATAAATTCACAGATAGCGTTTCCGATTTTTAAGAACTGAATAAAAATGAAAGTCTCATTTTTATTAATCCTCTCCATTGGAGTAGTTCTGTATACTGATGCTTATCAATACAGGAGAAACCCTTGTTATGCTGTACGGTCATTAAGTTCTGACGATATTGCTAGAGTCCGTGATACCTGGGGATCGATCAATCTGAAACCAGTCGACCTTGGCTTAGAAATAGTCATACGGTAATTATTTAAAAATAGCTTTGATTAGAAAATGTATATCCTTATATCAGGATGTTGTTACTAAAAATTAAGTTCGGCAAGAAAAAAATACTGCTTTCGTTACAAGCGGTAAATTTCCGTTAGTTTAAGTACCTACAAGCGTATGTTTGCATGAGATGATAATTATTACATTTAAATACATCAAATATATAAAGATACTTTTCTTTATCAAAACCTGGTGATGCGGGTCCTTAAACTAACGGAAATCAAGTTCTTAACTCAATTTTCATACTTTTTAGTCGATAAATGATAAAACTTTATCGCAAAAATCAATATATGAATCCAGCTGAGATTCCTATGTGGGCTCACACATCGCGTTTCCACATGGATTCTCATATGGTTTCCTGTTGGAATCCTGCATAAGAAATCCACATATCCGTTTCTACATGGGAATCCAGGAACCCACAATTTCCTATGTGGATTTACCATATGGAAATCTAGATACCCATTATTTCTCTCATGGATTCTTATCTACATCCACCTTATCATGGAAATCCAGTCTAGATTCCGATAGAGATTTCCATGTCGCTTTTCCGAATGGATTTCCATATGCTTTCCTATAAGAATCCAGTATAGATTCCGATATGGATTCTCACATGGGTTCCTATGGGAATTCACACTATATATGCCAAATTCATATGGAAATCTAGTATAGATTCTCATCAAGATTTTTACCTTGATTTCCCATAGAAATCTGCAACATGTCCAATTCCATGTGTTTCTTACAAAGAAATCCATGTATCCAAGTTCCTACTTTAAGTTCCCACATAGGAATCCAGATATCCATGGTTTTTTACATGGATTTTTGAATAAATCCATAACTTTTTATATGGATTGCTATGGGTCGCCATGCAATCCCATGTGGATTTTTTTGATAA
Organism: Microplitis deprimator; assembly: GCA_964016945.1. NCBI lineage: Eukaryota > Metazoa > Arthropoda > Insecta > Hymenoptera > Braconidae > Microplitis > Microplitis deprimator. The sequence goes on along the minus strand of OZ024707.1, from coordinate 4,635,807 downwards.
AGTTATAATATCACTGATTGAAAAACCATATTTATGTATTTTAAATTTAGATATTTTGAGAATTATCCAGAGCGCAAAGAGGGCTTTAGAAAATTTAGAGATATACCAAACGATCGCTTACCAGATAACGAAGATTTTAGAAATTTAGCGCTTAGGTACTTTAATGCATACGATAGCATGGTCCGTGCATTGGAAAACCCGTCATCAGTTGAAAATTACTTTATTGATCTCGGACGTTTCTATGCACAACTGGGAGTCTCAAAAGACTCTCTTTTCGTAAGTGTCGTTAGTCATTATCTTATTTACTTATAAAATATATTTTCACTATTTTAAAACAATATTCAAAATAATATTTCAGGGCGTGAAACAATCTTTCCTTAAGACTATACAAGCTCTTCGAAGCGAAAATTTAAGTAAAGCAGATAATCAATCCTGGAATAGAGTACACGACATCATATTGTGTTACATGTTCGAGGGTTATCCAAATTAATTCAACCTGTGATCGGGAGATCGATTCTTCGGAAAAAAATAACATGTCCTCTACACAATGAATATTAATACTTATAATTAAATTATTCAAGTGTACACAAATGGTTTTGAAATAACTTTATAGAACGAAGAATAAAGATTTCATATTTCAAAAATATATATTAAGATTTTTTTTAAAATCATTATTCACCTGAAATTTTTATGTTTTATTATAGGCTTGTGAGTACTCGTTTGAATGGAAATTTCAAAATCTATGAGCCCAAAGTATTCAAATTTTTATATACCTATCCATTTTACCCTAGTGACTAAAAATAATATTTTCATGTATAAGTAATACTATGAGTTGATTAGTAAGTAAGATAAATCTTTCTTTGGTAATGAGTATAAAATTTCCTAAAAATGAGTAGTCACAGGCCTATACTTGAAGTGATGTAGATATATGTTACATAAATCGAAGTATTAAAAATGTATATATGAGATGGTTTTCTATTATAGGGTTGTGGGTACTCTTTTGAAACAAAATTTCGATATCTATGAGCTGACGGAATTTAAACTTTGATATCTGTCAATTTTACCCCAATTAAAAAAATGTCCAATTTTCTTATGATTTATCAGTCATCAATTTTATTGGCCCTGAAAGCCAAACTGCAACTTGCTGTCAACTTTAACGCTAAAATTAGCATTTTCATAAGTTGACGGCAACTGATTAACCTTCTCAAAAAATTGGTGACAAAAGTTGACATTCCATTAGTTGATGAAAAGTTGCATTCAATTTTCTCAGAAAGTTGGCGACAAATTGCGGCAGTAGATTGTCGCTAATTTTCTGAAAAAGTTGGAAACAACTTGTATTCACTAGTCACAAAACCTGAAAATGTCCACAAGTTGGCATCAATTTGATCGCAACTAATTGACGTCTAACTACCCTGATAGCCAGACATTGCTCTAGAAGTGTTGTAGAGCAACACTTTCGGCTAACTTAACGAGAAAGTCTCTGGCAAACCTTGGCTGTATAATACTTTCCTTTAAGTTGGCTTCAGAATACGGCAGTTGCTTGAATGTAACTTGCCAGAAAAACTTGCCGTCAATTTGAAGTGAAACTTTCAATCAACTTAACGTCATTATCTAACGTTAATACTTGTAGTCAAATTAAATAGAAAGTTGCAGACAATTTACTGTCAACTTAAAGGTAACTGCTTGCTCTCCAACACTTACCTTTAAGTTACCTTTAAAATACGGTAGTAACTTGTAGTTAACTTATGGTTAGGTTGGCTATCAGGGCAACTGATAAAAGTGTGCCCATGGGCAGATAACCAAAGTTTCAGCGCAATTTTTGAGCTGAAACTTTTGTTGTCACAGTGACGTACGGTACACATAAAAAATTTCAATGTAAACTTTAGAACGCTCTTTGATGTCAAATTTCACATAAATTTGACGTAAGTTTAAAACTGCTATTTGACGTCTGTGACACATCAAAATTTGAGACGCAACAAATGACGTCAACAAGACCTCAACTACCCTGATAGCCACCCTAACCATAAGTTAACTACAAGCTACTGCCGTATTTTAAAGGTAACTTAAAGGAAAGTGTTGGAGTGCAAGCAGTTACCTTTAAGTTGACAGTAAATTGTCTGCAACTTTCTATTTAATTTGACTACAAGTATTAACGTCAGACAATGACGTTAAGTTGATTGAAAGTTTCACTTCAAATTGACGGCAAGTTTTTCTGGCAAGTTACATTCAAGCAACTGCCGTATTCTGAAGCCAACTTAAAGGAAAGTATTATACAGCCAAGGTTTGCCAGAGACTTTCTCGTTAAGTTAGCCGAAAGTGTTGCTCTACAACACTTGTAGAGCAATATCTGGCTATCAGGGTGGAGCGATATTTTTTACTTTTTGATTTTATTTTGTTGTATAGTTGCTAGATGTCGCGAGCTGACTTTTCTTCGATATGTATCAAATGGTAAAATCAAATCTAAACAATTGAGGTCAATTTGAGCTACTACTGCAGTCAAATTTTGCTACTCAGTTTTTGATTTCTCGAGTACGTCAAATAGCGGCTCCAATCTGACGTTCAATTTACGCGCATTTTGACTGTTGGTTGAGTTCAACTGGCTATCGGGGTGTAACTTATCGTCAAGTTGAGTGAATTGCTGCCGGATGGCGAGACATTCTGGTCAGAAAATTGGTGTCAATTAGTTGCGATCAAATCGATGACAACTTCAATTTTTGTAAGTGTTGACTGCAAGTTGTTACCACAAGTTGAGATCCAGCTATTATTTAGTGATTTAAAAATACTTGGGTATTCAAATAATTAAGTATTTTTGAATTTCTGTAAATCTCTCCATGAATCTAAATTTCAGTATTATTTAGCGATTGAAAAATATATGAAAGTATTTAAAAATAGTAATACTTTTGAATTTTTATGAATTTAAGTAATTTGACAGAATTTAAGAATATTCTCACCATACATGGAGAGAAAAGAATACACGGAAAAAAAATTATGAGAGCTTTTGCTATGCATTATGGGAATAGTTCCAATTCTTTCTAAATCGCTTTTCTTAATTCGGGAAAATATGAGATTTTTGAAAAATGAGCCAATAGGATAATTTATGAATTAATGCATAAAAGAACGAATGTAGAAGATCAATTCAATCCTTCGACGAGGGTAATTGTTCGCATAGGTGACCCTAAACTTGTTATTTTAAGCCAAATACCATATTTTACTGTGAAATCAGTTATTCAATATTTACGAACCTGTTCCGAATAGCTGTATAAATAACTAAGTTGTTTAAAGATACTTTTGGTCAAAATATGGAAAAAAAATCTGTTTCTCTTCAAATCAAGGATGAAATTAATCTTATGTTAACATTGCTGGTTATCATATTGTATTTGACAATCACAATTATTTTGTGCAGATGGGTTCGACATGAGACTTGCGGCTCGTGGCCTCTCTTTTTACTTTTATTCTACGCACGAGCACCTTTCTCACTCCTTCTGTTCCCCGAATTTAAAATTTTGTCGTTGGGGGTAATTTAGCGTCGTTGATGACTGTAAAATCGTCATTTGCGCATCAATTAGTGGGGGTCACTGCAGGAAGCAGAAAGTGCCCTATTCTTTGAGATTAGCAGACACTCGAGTTCCAGAAGCATCCGTAAGTTGTTGCAATTTTCTTCAGCTGAAATTTTTGATAGAGCGCTGCTGTTCTTTATTATAATAATATTCTCTCGGCTGTTAATTAATATAAAGTTTCTTTTTGCTATCATTATCAATAATTAAGAGTCGTCTGTAGTTCCCGCCTCCACTGACGTTTATTATCTATCCTGGGCCCCCAAGACTTTTGTTAAGGACATAAACAATGCAACAAGAGGTACCGACAGTAAGTGTCGTGTTAAATTAACATTTTATCTGGTCGCTTACCCTCTCTATGCGTTACACATTAGTATTATTATTATTTTTATTATATTGACTTGAATTTACCCTAAGTTCTGCGTCTAAATTTAACAAACAATAAAATAATCAATCAAGATTTACTTAATAATGATTTAAGTAAACTCTAGGCTCAGTTGACTCAATGTAGACTCTATGTTTGCCTCGGTTAGTCATTTTTTGTTCTAAAAAAATATCAATTTGAAAAGATGAGCTTTTGTTAAGATCGATGATTTTATCATAATGATTAATTCCATTCAGCAGATGATTTATGAAATCAACATAAATAATATACTTATTACTTATAGGATACATTAACATATCCATCAACACATCGACCGATTAATTTTGACGATGCAACCCGCGATATTGCTGAAGAAGAATTTACAGAAGATGAAATAAAAAGAGTTCAAAGTACATGGGACTTATTGAACAGTACTCCATTGGAGACTGCTTTAGCAATACTTGTAAGGTAATAAAATTTTTCGATATATTGTCACAATTAATTAATTAATGCAACGGGTTTCAAGTCCACCTCCTTTTTACGGAAGGCCCTTTCCTTACTCATTGGGTATGCACGAGCTGAAAAGCCTCTGAGCCCCCCTAGACGTCATCCTTAATAGAAAAATATAATACAGTGGCCAAATTTATATATATTTACGGTTACATACAGTTCCTTTATTCCGATGAAGATATTAGTGGAAAAGTAATTATTATGCCGGTTTTTATTCTAGGTCAATGGAAATTTTTCCGGAATTTCGGCAATTTCTACAAGAGTTTTACACTATATCATTCGAAGATATACCAGGAGATATCAGGTGTCAAAAGCAAGCTTTACGAGTTGTTAAAACAGTCAATACTTTTGTTAGCGGATTAAACGATATCGTAACAGCCAAAGATTACCTTTTCAAGCTTGGAAAGCGTCATAAAACATTTGGAGTAAAACTAGATGATTTTTTGGTTAGTATTATATACGAATATATTTTTACAAGTATACTCGTAAACTAATAATTCAATGATCCGTTTATTGTTAATTAAAAATATTGTTTCAGGCTTTCAGAAAATCCCTTATTTATGTTTTGGATCAAAAACTCAGTCAACTAGGCTATCAATATAGTGAAGAAGATAATAATACATGGAATAAAGTCTTAGACACTATGCTTACATATATAGTTTTGGGTTACAACAGTTAAAGATTTTAGTGTAGTTATATTTACTATAGTTAAGTCTGCAAAAGAATGGGCTTTTTCCCACTACTTGGCTATGATAAAGTCCATGACTTTACACTAACACGCATGCGCAGTAATGACTGAATTAAAGAAAAATTGTGAAGAAAGGCCCAGCTCATTCTTTTGCAGACCGAACTATATTTGACTGGGGTAAAAATTTGTAGGCTCAGTAACTACTCAATATGACATGGAAAACTCACCCTATGGCTACTGTAACAACCCAATTTTTCAAGAATGTGTAGTAAAATAACTAACAAATGAAAACAACAGCGCTACGGCCAACTTTTTTATCCTACTGTGTGGTGTACTTGCTCGAAAAATGTAGTAGTTATGTTAACTACATCTTTAATTGTGTGAAATATAACTTTTAAAATAACGTACTTATATTTTGTATCAATAAAAATTCAATATGCAATAATACTATATTAGTAATACAAGAATTTATTTGCAATGAAGATGATCTAAAATAAAAAAAAGTAATATCAAGTATAGAAATCGAAAATCTACTTTAAAGATGCAATTTCATGCTGACGCTTGACGCTTGTTTTGAGCGTCAAAGTTGGTCAAGTGGTATAGTTTCGACATAACTGCCATTTCGAAAAATTCAAGCGTTAAGTTCCAACGTCAAATTGTAGCGTCAACGATGCTGCTAGTTAAATAAGTGTTGAAGTATAGTAATCAGAATCGAAATAAATTTTTATAGTTTTACCTCTTCCCAATCCATGACACCTCCTTTTTTTCAACAAGTTTCTCTTTTAATTGTTGTAAATAAATACGGCTTCAAGAATGTTTAGTTTTGACGATTGAATTTTTATAGATGGCAGTATTGTCGAAACTATGCCATGTGGCTGACTTGACCCTCAAAAGCAGCGTCGAGCGTCAGCATGAAATTGAACCTTAACCTGCTATCTGTAGTCACTCATTATGGTGTACTTTTTTACTCTTTTATACAAAAACTAATGTATATATCTAGCCCAGTTGTATGTAAGACCCTCAATGTGTTGACAACCTCGTCTTCGGCTTGGTGATCAATCGTCACAGCTCGCTTTTTATACACCATTGCATTCAATACATAAACTTTTAAAAGCGTCAGTGCACCCCAATTATACTGAAATATTTTTTTATAATCATTACTTAGAATCTTGTGAATTAATTTATAATATTCTACTATATTTTATGGACTGTACATAGAAAAATATTAAATAAATTAATTAGAAATTTTAACCACACTCATTATATTCATTTCTGGAATTTGCTGACGATGAAATTAACATCAGCTGAAAGCTTGAGTATTTTTGTGAACCTATCAATATTTAATGGAGCTAGAGGTAAATGGATAAATTGTACCTGCCCTGTTGAGAAAATCGCATAAAATTCAATAGATTCTCGTAAATTCCCATAAAGATTTTATGAGAATAAATGAGTTCTATGAGAAGTGCTATAGTTAAGCATAAGCCTTATACATACAGCTATGAGAATCTATCGGATTTTTTGAGCAGGGTGTAATAGTATATGTAATTATGTCTATATAATTATTAATTTAAATGACTATATATTGTATGAACTGCTGGCGTGTCTTTTTTTTATGTATAAACTGGCTCTGACGGGTTTACTTCTGGAGTCATTATTGTCCTTAACTTTTGTAATTAAGTATCAATAAATAAATGAATGAATATTTCAAATCTGATACAAGTATTTATAATCTCATTTAGCCAAGTTATGACAGACAAAGTTCGAGACTAAGCGTTAATTCGTGATCGAAAACTGATTCATGGTCACAAATCATCTAGTAATAATATGAGACTAGTAATAAGATAAGATGAGAGCGCGAGCAAATTTGTGACGAAAAGGTTTTTCACGGGCCAAAATAAGGGACTCTGACGAAAATTTTATGACGGTCATTTCGCATTCATACAGGATAGTCTTTTAGGACCATCAGTCACAAGATCGTCAGCGGACCGCGGGCGCGTCTTGTGACCGCAACTCAAATTGAAGGTCATTCCGCATGGCCAAATATCTTTTATATTTGAACAAAGAGAAGCAAAATATTAATTCAAAAGCAATTTACTTTCCTTACTTTTTGTTTAATGAAAATGACATATTTCTAAATTAAAACTGTAACCCATTTGGGGTTGAAAAATACCTTTTTAAATCAAAATATTGAACATTTAAAGAAAATTTACTTCAATCAAAATATGTTTCGTTTTCCTAAAAATTTTTTTTGAATCAAGATAATTTTTAGTTCAGTGTGGAATTAGCGCGATTGTTTAGAGAATCTGTTTTTCGTGGAATAAATTTAAACCGGGTAAATTAAATCCAGGCAAATATAAGATGGAATATTCATAAGAACAGATTCTTGAACCAACTCTTTATCAGTTGATCAAATAGACGTCTTATTGTGGTTTATTTATGAATTTAAAAATAACCTCGGACAACATTGTTCGTGACAATAACATTTATTTTTAAGTTGCCATATGCTTCACCAATTTTTCAAACAAATAAATTAATAATGATTATTTATTTAACTGAGGTATTGTCTGTCGCACGTGGCAGCATAATAAGAGATAACGAAAAGTATAAAACTAATAAATTTTCGTATCGTGATTACAATTACTTCTCTCAGTTGAAGTACTCTTTCGCATTATACACGTAAGTATCCTTACATTTATTCATCCTTAATTTAAAATCTTATGTGACTATTATCGAAAAAAAAATTATTTATATAAATTCACAGATAGCGTTTCCGATTTTTAAGAACTGAATAAAAATGAAAGTCTCATTTTTATTAATCCTCTCCATTGGAGTAGTTCTGTATACTGATGCTTATCAATACAGGAGAAACCCTTGTTATGCTGTACGGTCATTAAGTTCTGACGATATTGCTAGAGTCCGAGATACCTGGGGATCGATCAATCTGAAACCAGTCGACCTTGGCTTGGAAATAGTCATACGGTAATTATTTAAAAATAGCTTTGATTAGAAAATGTATATCCTTATATCAGGATGTTGTTACTAAAAATTAAGTTCGGCAAAAAAAAATACTGCTTTCGTTACAAGCGGTAAATTTCCGTTAGTTTAAGTACCCACAATCTTATATTTACACGAGATGATAATTATTACATTTAAATACATCAAATATATAAAGATACTTTTCTTTATCAAAACCTGGTGATGCGGGTCCTTAAACTAACGGAAATCAACTTCTTAACTCAATTCTCATACTTTTTAGTCGATAAATGATAAAACTTTATCGCAAAAATCAATATATGAATCCAGCTGAGATTCCTATGTGGGCTCACACATCGCGTTTTCACATGGATTCTCATATGGTTTCCTGTGGGAATCCTGTATAAGAAATCCACATATCCGTTCCTACACGGGAATCCAGAAACCCACAATTTCCTATGTGGATTTACCATATGGAAATCGAGATACCCATGGTTTCTTCCATGGATTCTTATCTACATCCACCTTATCATAGAAATCCAGTCTAGATTCCGATAGAGATTTCCATGTCGCTTTTCCGAATGAATTTCCATATGTTTTCCTATAAGAATCCAGTATAGATTCCGATATGGATTCTCGCATGGGTTCCTATGGGAATTCACACTATATATGCCAAATTCATATGGAAATCTAGTATAGATTCTCATCAAGATTTTTACTTTGATTTCCCATAAAAATCTGCACCATGTCAAACTCTATGAGTTTCTCACAAAGAAATCCCTGTATCCAAGTTCCTACTCTAAGTTCCTATATGGGAATCCAGATACCCATAGATTTTTACATGGATTCTTACATAAATCCATACACTCCTATATTAATTCCTATGGATTCTTTCATAAATCCATACCTTTTTATATGGATTTCTATGGGTCACCATGCAATCCCACGTGGATTTTTTTGATAAAGTTATAATATCACTGAATGAAAAACCATATTTATGTATTTTAAATTTAGATTTTACGAGGATTATCCACAGCGCAAAGAGCGCTTTATGAGATTTAGAGATATACCAAACGATCGCTTACCAGATAACGAAGATTTTAGAATTTTAGTGCTTAGGTACTATAATGCATACGATAGCATGGTTCGAGCATTGGAAAATCCGTCGTCAGTTGAAAATTACTTTATTGATCTCGGTCGTTTCTATGCAGACCAGGGAGCCCCAAAAGCCTCTATTGTCGTAAGTGTCATTAGTCATTATCTTATTTACTTATAAAATATATTTTCACTATTTTAAAACAATATTCAAAATAATATTACAGGACCTGAAACAATCTTTCCTTAAGACTCTACAAGCTCTTCTAGGCAACAACTTTAGTAAAGCAGATTACCAATCCTGGAACAAAGTACATGACATAATATTGTGTTACATGTTCGAGGGGTATCCAAATTAATTAAACCTGCGATCGGGAGATCGATTCTTCGGAAAAAAATTACATGTCCTCTACACAATGAATATTGATACTTATAATTAAATTATTCAAGTGTACACAAATGGTCTTGGAATAACTGTAACGAACGAAGAATAAAGATTTTATATTTCAAAAATATATATTATGTTATGTCAGAAATTGACATAAATAAATGTTTTATGGGTATTTGGCCCAAGCCGAAGCCTATAGACCGGGAACCCCAGAGACCTTTTATTAAGGAGGATAGGTTTAATTTTTTTGTTAATAATACGATATTTGAATTTTAATTTCTACTATATTGTCAACTCATAAAACAGTTATTCATGATTAATTACAAAAGTATTAGGTGGCTAGCAGCCGACCCTAATTACACAATTGAAAAATTACATTTACTATTTGGATTTTACATTATATATGTTCGAATTTTAATTTTATAATTATATAATTCGGACATTACTAAATTGAACATTTTAAAATTGATTTTATTCTTTAATTGTGAATGACACGTAATTGAATTTTAATTTTATAATTCATGTAACTAAACACTTTTAAATTTTATGTAATATTTTGATTTTTAATATACACGTGTTTTAATTTTAATTTTATAATTCATGTAACTAAACACTTTTAAATTTTATGTAATATTTTGATTTTTAATATACACGTGTTTTAATTTTAATTTTATAATTCATGTAACTAAACACTTTTAAATTTTATGTAATATTTTGATTTTTAATATACACGTGTTTTAATTTTAATTTTATAATTCATGTAACTGAACAATTTTAAACTTCATGTAATATTTTGATTTTTAAATTACACGTGTTTTAATTTTAATTTTATAACTTGGACATTACTAAATTGGACATTATTTTAAATTTATTTCATTCTTTACTTATAAATGACACGTGTTTGGATTTTAATTTTAATATTCATGTAACTGAACACTTTTACATTTTATGTAATATTTTGATTTTATTTTGTTATACCTGTTTTCCTGTGTAAGTACTTGATGAGCTTCAAATTAATATACTAGTTTAATTTATACTACACTTTTCTTTTTCTTTTTCTTCATTGTGACCACTTGTTCGCACCTTGATGATTGCAGCCAGACGAGAGCGAGTAATTTTTTTTTTGTTTCTCAGGCCCAAAATTTTCTTATCTTGGTCGGCGCACGCATTATTCTCCCCACTAAGATTTTCCTTAATAGATATTTCGTTGTTTACGTGGTTCATTGTATATTATAAAATTTATGAATAAAAAAAAATTGTTTTTGAAAATTATAAAAATTAATCGGACGTAACAATTAAGATTTTTTTTTGAATCATTATTCACCTGAAATTTTTATTGTTTTATTATGGGCTTGTGAGTACTCGTTTGAAAGAAAATTTCGAAATCTATGAGCCCAAAGTATTCGAATTTTTATACCTGTCCATTTTACCTCAGTGACTGAAAATAATATTTTCATGTATAAGTAATACTATGAGTTGATTAGTAAGTAAGATAAATCTTTCTTCGGCAATAAGCATAAAATCTCCTGAACATGAGTGGTCACAGGCCTTTACTTGAAGTGATGTAAACAAAAATTTTTTGTCAGCACAGATCCCAGATAGCAAAATGATGTCTTGATGCGTTTTGAATGAGTTCCTATTTATGATTTAGACGTCTTATTAATATCTTAAAGAAGTTTTTAAGAAGTTCTCAAGATGTCGAATGAGCCACCTAGCGAACTCAGTAAGACGTCTTTAAACAGAGTTCTTAAAGAGTTCTTTTTTCTGACTTCGCAAGTAAGACTTCAGTATGAACTTACCATGACGTCTTAAGGAGCTCCTAATTTTGACTTCATTAACACCCCAAAGAAGTTAAAAAAAATAATACAGTTAGACGTCACAAAACTGACGTCTTATTAATAGAGTCTTCGAGAACTCATTATAAGACTTCTTGAGAACCCCTTTAAAAAGATGTCATAAAGCAGTTATTCTGGCTTGAATGCTGTCTGGGTTGAGTTCTTTATTTCGCCATAACCTTGTTTTTTTAATATAAAATTAATAAAATATCGTAAATGTTGCTAGACAACATTGTAGTCATATCCATTTACATAGTTCTCTCGTCAATGTAGAATGGTAATCTTTCCTATGCTAACGTAGCCAACGTTACCATGTAGAATGGGGGGAAGTGCTCTGTCCTGTGACCTTTAACGTTAAAAAATCTTCGTTACTATGGACCGTAGGAATGGTTACCATTCTACATAGGAATTATAGCTATTCTTTACTCTCCGTGCACCACGGAAAAGGGAGGACGTTCCGATCCGCGTGTTTGCCATCATGGGAAAAAAATCTGTTTCTCTTCAAATCAAGGATGAAATTAATCTTATGTTAACATTGCTGGTTATCATATTGTATTTGGTAATCAGAATTATTTTGTGCAGATGGGTTCGACATGAGACTTGCGGCTCGTGGCCTCTCTTTTTACTTTTATTGTACGCACGAGCACCTTTCTCACTCCTTCTGTTCCCCGAATTTAAAATTTTGTCGTTGGGGGTAATTTAGCGTCGTTGATGACTGTAAAACTGTCATTTGCGCATCGATTAGTGGGGGTCACTGCAGGAAGCAGAAAGTGCCCTATTGCTTGAGATAAGCAGACACTCGAGTCCCAGAAGCATTCGTAAGTTGTTGCAATTTTCTTCAGCTGAAATTTTTAATAGAGCTCTGCTGTTCTTTATTATAATAATATTCTCTCGGCTATTAATTAATATAAAGTTTCTTTTTGCTGTCATTATCAATAATTGAGAGTCGTCTGTAGTTCCCGCCTCCACTGACGTTTATCATCTATCCTGGGCCACCAAGACTTTTGTTAAGGACATAAACAATGCAACAAGAAGTACCGACAGTAAGTATCGTGTTAAATTAACAATAAAATAATCAATCATGATTTACTTAATAATGATTTAAGTAAACTCTAGGCTCAGTTGACTCAATGTAGACTCTATGTTTGCCTCGGTTATTATTTTTTGTTTTAAAAAAATATCAATTTGAAAAGATGAGCTTTTGTTAAGATCGATGATTTTATCATAATGATTAATTCCATTCAGCAGATGATTTATGAAATCAACATAAATAATATACTTATTACTTATAGGATACATTAACATATCCATCAACACATCGACCGATTAATTTTGACGATGATACCCGCGATATTGCTGAAGAAGAATTTACAGAAGATGAAATAAAAAGAGTTCAAAGTACATGGGACTTATTGAACAGTACTCCATTGGAGACTGCTTTAGCAATACTTGTAAGGTAATAATATCTGTCGATATATTGTAACAATTAATTAACTAAGGTAACGGGTTCCAAGTCCACCTCCTTTTTACGGAAGGCCGCTTCCTTACTCATTGGGTATGCACGAGCTGAAAAGCCTCTGAGCCCCCCTAGACGTCATCCTTAATAGAAAAATATAATACAGTGGCCAAATTTATATATATTTACGGTTAAATACAGTTCCTTTATTTCGATGAAGATATTAGTGGAAAAGTAATTATTATGCTGGTTTTTATTCTAGGTCAATGGAAATTTTTCCGGAATTTCGGCAATTTCTACAAGAGTTTTACACTATATCATTCGAAGATATACCAGGAGATATCAGGTGTCAAAAGCAAGCTTTACGAGTTGTTAAAACAGTCAATACTTTTGTTAGCGGATTAAACGATATCGTAACAGCCAAAGATTACCTTTTCAAGCTTGGAAAGCGTCATAAAACATTTGGAGTAAAACTAGATGATTTTTTGGTTAGTATTATATACGAATATATTTTTACAAGTATACTCGTAAACCAATAATTCAATGATCCGTTTATTGTTAATTAAAAATATTGTTTCAGGCTTTCAGAAAATCCCTTATTTATGTTTTGGATCAAAAACTCAGTCAACTAGGCTATCAATATAGTGAAGAAGATAATAATACATGGAATAAAGTCTTAGACACTATGCTTACATACATAGTTTTGGGTTACAACAGTTAAAGATTGTAGTGTAGTTATATTTACTATAGTAAAGTCTGCAAAAAAATGGGCTTTTTCCCACTACTTGGCTATGATAAAGTCCATGAATTTGCACTAACACGCATGCGCAGTACTGACTAAATTGAAGACAAATGGAGGGAGAAAAGCCCAACTCATTCTTTTGCAGACCGAACTATATTTGACCGGGGTAAAAATTTGTAGGCTCAGTAACTACTCAATATGACATGGTGAACTCACCCTGTGGCTACTGTAACAATCCAATTTTTCAAGAATGTGTAGTAAAATAACTGACAAATGAAAACAACAGCGCTACGGCCAACTTTTTTATCCCACTGTGTGGTGTTCTAGCTCGAAAGATGTCGTAGTTATGTTAACTACATCTTTAAATGTGTGAATCATAACTTTTGAAATGACGTACTTGTATTTTATACCAATAAAAATTCAATATTCAATAAAACTATGTTAGTAACACAAGAATTTATTTGTTATAAAGATAATTAAAAAAAAGCGAAGTAATGTGACGTATAGAAACCAAAAATCTACTTAAAGATGCAATTTCATGCTGACGCTTGACGCTGGTTTTGAGCGTCAAAGTTGGTCACGTGGTTTATTTTCGACAAAACTGCCATTTCGAAAAATTCTAGCTTTAAGTTCCAACGTCGAATTGTAGCTTCAACGATGCTGCCAGTTAAATAAGTGTCGAAATATACTAATCAGAATCGAAATAAATTTTTATAGTTTTACCTGTTCCCAATCCATGATACGTCCTTTTTTTCAACAAGTTTCTCTTTCAATTGTTGTAAATAAATACGGCTTCAAGAATGTTTAGTTTTGACGTTGGAATTTTTATAGATGGCAGTATTGCCAAAGCTATGCCATGTGGCTGACTTTACCCTCAAAAGCAGCGTCGAGCGTCAGCATGAAATTGAACCTTAACCTGCTGTGTTTATAGGCACTCATAATTGGCGTACTTTTTTACTTTTTAATACACAAACTAATGTATATATCTAGCCCAGTTCTATATAAGACCCTCTATGTGTTGACAACCTCGTCTTCGGTTTGGTAGTCAATCGTCACAACTCGCTTTTTATACACAATTGCATTCAATACATAAACTTTTATAAGCGTATACTTGGTGTGCGCTATCAAAGTAAATTCAAAGTATCTGAATATGAAATATTTAGAAGATACGACACGACTGAATAATATTTTAGTTCGTCAGTGCACCCCAATTATGCTGAAAAATTTTTTTATAATCATTACCTAGAATCTTGTGAATTAATTTATGATATTCGACTATATTGTATGGACTGTACATAGAAAAATATTAAATAAATTAATTAGAAATTTTAACCACACTCATTGTATTTATTTCTGGAATTTGCTGACGATAAAATTAACATCAGCTGAAAGCTTGAGTATTTTTGTGATCCTATCAATATTTAATGCAGCTAGAGGAAAATGGATAAATTGTACCTGCTCTGTTGAGAAAATCGCATAAAATTTAATAGAATCTCGTAAATTCCCATAAAGATTTTATGAGAATAAATGAGTTCTATAAGAAGTGCTATAGTTAAGTATAAGCCTTATACTTACAGCTATGAGAATCTATCGGATTTTTTGAGCAGGGTGTAATAGTATATATAATTATTAATTGAATTGACTATATATTGTATGAACTGCTGGCGTGTCTTTTTTTTTATGTATAAACTGGCTTTGACGGGTTTACTCCTAGAGTCCTATTGTCCTTAACTTTTGTAATTAAGTGTAAATAAATAAATGAATGAATATTTCAAATCTGATACAAGCATTTATAATCTCATCTTGCTAAGTTATGACTGACAAAATTCGTGACTAAGCGTTAATTCGTGACCAAAAACTGATTGACGTTCACAAATCATCTAGTAATAATATGAGAATAGTAATAAGATAAGATGAGACCGCGAGAAAATTTGTGACGAAAAGGTTTTTCATGCTTCGAAATAACGGACTCTGACGAAAATTTTATGACGGTCATTTCGCATTCATACAGGATAGTCTTTTAGGACCATCAGTCACAAGATCGTCAGCGGACCGCGGGCGTGTCTTGTGACCGAAACGCAAATTGAAGGCCATTCCGCATGGCCAAATATCTTTTATATTTGAACAAAGACAAGCAAAATATTTTTTCGTTCAGTGTGGAATTAGCGCGATTGTTTGCAGAGAATTTGTTTTTCGTGGGATAAATTAAAATCGGGTATCCAGGCAAATATACGATGGAATATTCACAAAAACAAATTCTTAAAACAACTCTTTATCAGTTGATCAAATAGATGTCTCATTATGAATTGTTTATCAATTTTAAAATAACTTCGGACATAATTGTTCGCGACAAAAACATTTACTTTTAAGTTGCCATATGCTTCACCAATTTTTCAAACAAATTAATTAATAATGATAATTTATTTAACTAAGGTATTGCCTGTCGAGCGGGGCTGCAAAATAAGAGATAAAGGAGAGTATAAAACTAATAAATTTTCGTATCGTGATTACAATTACTTCACTCAGTTGAAGTACTCTTTCGCATTATACTCGTAAGTATCCTTACAATCATTTATCCTTAATTTAAAATCTTATGTGACTATTATCAAAAAAAAAATTATTTATGTAAATTCACAGATAGCGTTTCCGATTTTTAAGGACTGAATAAAAATGAAAGTCTCATTTTTATTAATCCTCTCCATTGGAGTAGTTCTGTATACTGATGCTTGTCAATACAGAAGAAACCCTTGTTATGCTGTACGGTCATTAACTTCTGACGATATTGCTAGAGTCCGAGATACCTGGGGATCGATTAATCTGAAACCAGTCGACCTTGGCTTGGAAATACTCATACGGTAATTTTTTAAAAATAGCTTTGATTGGAA
Organism: Microplitis deprimator; assembly: GCA_964016945.1. NCBI lineage: Eukaryota > Metazoa > Arthropoda > Insecta > Hymenoptera > Braconidae > Microplitis > Microplitis deprimator. The sequence goes on along the minus strand of OZ024707.1, from coordinate 4,619,317 downwards.
AATGTCTATCCTTATATCAGGATGTTGTTACTAAAAATTAAGTTCGGCAAAAAAAAATACTGCTTTCGTTACAAGCGGTAAATTTCCGTTAGTTTAAGTACCCACAATCTTATATTTGCACGAGATGATAATTATTATATTTAAATACATCAAATATATAAAGAAACTTTTTTTTATCAAAACCTGGTGATGTGGGTCCTTAAACTAACGGAAATCAACTTCTTTACCCAATTCTCATACTTTTTAGTCGACAAATGATACCTGATTTGAAAAAATTCATTGAATAGAATTGAAAAAGCGGCAATATGAATTCTTTTAAATATTTTTAAGTCCTCGAGTTTTTCTCCGCATCGATGAAACCAATTCACCTCTAATCTTTTCAATGACTAAATAGTTGTTAAATTTCTGGTCTCGTAAAAAATTTAAGAAAATTAAAATAAATTCTAAATTTATATAAACGTCTATCAAAAAAATCAGTATGGGAATACAGCGTAGATTTTTATGTGGGCTGACACATCGCGTTTCTGGATGGACTCCCATAGGGTTTTCTATAGGAATTAAAAATAAACCCCGATATGGATTCTCACATGGGTTTGTAGAGGAACCCACACCATGTCATATTCATATAGAAATTTAGTTTAGATCCTCATCTAGATTTTTATCAAAATTCATGAATTTCCCGTATGGGAATCCAGATACCTATGGTTTTCTACATGGATTCCTATAGAAATCCATACACTCTCATATTATTTCCTATGGATTCTTACATACATCCCTACTTTTCGATATGGATTCCCATGCAATACCACGTGGATTTTTTTGATAAAGTTATAATATCACCAAATGAAAAACCATATTTGTGTATTTTAAATTTAGATTTTACGAGGATTATCCAAATCGCAAACAGTGCTACAGAAGATTTAGAGATATACCAAACGATCGTTTACCAGATAACAAAGATTTTAGAACTTTAGCGCTTAAGTATTTTGATGCATACGATAGAACAGTCCGTGCATTGGAAAACCCGTCATCAGTGGAAGGTTTCTTTATTGATCTCGGACGTTTCTATGCAGACCTGGGAGCATCAAAAGACTCTATTGTCGTAAGTGTCATTATTCATTATCTTATTTACTTATAAAATGTATTTTCACTATTTTAAAACAATATTCAAAATACCATTACAGGACACGGTACAATCTTTCCTTAAGACTGTGCAAGCTCTTGTAGGCAGCAACTTTAGTAAAGCAGATTATCAATCCTGGAATAAAGTACATGACATAATATTGTGTTACATGTTCGAGGGTTATCCAAATTAATTCAACTTGTGATCGCGAGATCGATTCTTCGGAAAAAAATAACATGTCCTCTACACAATGAATATTAATACTTATAATTAAATTATTCAAGTGTACACAAATGGTTTTGAAATAACTGTAAAGAACGAAGAATAAAGATTTCATATTTCAAAAATATATATTAAGATTTTTTTTTGAATCATTATTCACCTGAAATTTTTATGTTTTATTATAGGCTTGTGAGTACTCGTTTGAAAGGAAATTTCAAAATCTATGAGCCCAAAGTATTCAAATTTTTATACCTATCCATTTTACCCTAATGACTAAAAATAATATTTTCATGTATAAGTAATACTATGAGTTGATTAGTAAGTAAGATAAATCTTTCTTTGGTAATGAGTATAAAATTTCCTGAAAATGAGTAGTCACAGGCCTATACTTGAAGTGATGTAGATATATGTTACATAAATCGAAGTATTAAAAATGTATATATGAGATGGTTTTCTATTATAGGGTTGTGGGTACTCTTTTGAAACAAAATTTCGATATCTATGAGCTGACGGAATTTAAACTTTGATGTCTGTCAATTTTACCCCAATTAAAAAAATGTCCAATTTTCTTATGATTTATCAGTCATCAATTTTATTGGCCCTGAAAGCCAAACTGCAACTTGCCGTCAACTTTAACGCTAAAATTGGCATTTTCATAAGTTGACAGCAGCTGATTAACTTTCTCAGAAGATTGGTGACAATAGTTGACATTTCATTAGTTGATGAAAAGTTGCATTCAATTTTCTCAGAAAGTTGGCGACTAATTGCGGCAGTAGATTGTCGCTAATTTTCTGAAAAAGTTGGAAACAACTTGTATTCACTAGTCACAAAACCTGAACATTGTCCACAATTTGGCGTCAACTTGATCGCAACTAATTGACATCAACTTTCTGACTAGAAAATCGTCCTATTAGGACAGGACAAACATTTAAACTTAGGTGCAGATCCAAATATATAAGTTACTTGAATTTTTATTCTAATATTTGAATAGTCCTTTGTAGGTTAGTAACTCAACTCGATTTTCCAAAAAGTGTTATTCCAGTTAAAAAATTCGTGTTATCAATTTTTCCAGTTCCGTAATTCAAAGAACTTTTTCTTCACCGCTGAACTACTCGAAATTACTTTATTTTATCTTTAAAATACCAAGTTTGACTAAAAATTCAAAATTTTTAAATTTCAAATATTTTTTCCCGCCAATTATATACTTTTACCGCCATCTTGTAGATAAAGCACAAAAACATCAAAATTATCAACTGTACATACATAGTATATTTTTTTGTTCATGTCAACACTAAATTCTACATATTTATATAAAAAAATAGGAATTACATCTAGTATATAAATAACCTATGATATAAACTTGTGATTAAGCATGAAAGGGCGGATTATATTTCTCTAGTTTTCAAAGTAAACCATCTCATTATTTTATATATATTTTATATCTATATTTATCTCTCTACAGTTACCTATATATACATATATACATAGACTCTATAGTCCATTAAAAAGTGTAGTGAGTGTTGAGTAGTAAATCGTGAGCAATCAGATCGTATGTAATAACGTGTTGTGTCTAAGCAGAAAACTTGTGAGAAAAATAATTCAAATTAAGCAATAAATATAAGTTTATAATTGATAGTATTTATAAATTTTTTATATCAACTTAACATATAAATTAATTTCAACTTTTTTTTTACTCATAAAAAAAACAAAGCCGGGAAAAATGTCATATGAAACGCGTAAGTTTTTCAATACATTTTTATTTATTTATTTAATGATATATATGTATATAATTTTTGATAAATTATCAACTACTAATTATATTTAAATTTATATCAGGTTGATAAGAAAATTTGAATTTTTTTATTCAAATTTTTTTTTCATTTTATTTTAAAAAACTTTTTTTACTCTGCATTCTTGTGTCATTGCCCTCGACGCTTAAATATACCAACAAAATTTAACTTTTTTTTTTTTAATTACTATTATTATCATTCTATTATTAGTCATGTTAATTGTTTTGTTAATAAATGAAAAATAATTAACGGAATTTAAATTTATTACTTCATATTTTTTTAAATTTTATTTGAAAAACAAAAATAATTTTGTTTATTTTTTTTTGGTAATTTTTGTTGATTTAAAAAACTGGTTTTATAAATTTATCTTGAATAATATTTTCATTATTACATATATTAGTTTATTTAATTTAACAAAAATAATATATGAGATAATATCTTACAAAATTTATTTTTAAATAAACGCGTAAAATCTTAAAATAATTTTTAAGTATTTGATACTTTTGGATTTTTGCCAATTTAAAACAACAATTTATAAAATTTTGGTAAATAATTATTATTATTAAGGAAATAAGAAAAGTAATAACTACTGTGTAATTTAAAAAATTTTAATTATCTACACTAGATTAGATGTGAGTCTTAATAATTAGAATTAGAATCTACAGCATGAATATTTTTTATGTTACGAAAAATAGCAGATCCTTTTTTTTTGTTTATAAATAAATTACGTCATATTTGAAATGATAATTTTTTAAAAGTGATCCTGCAGTATGATCCTGAAGTTAGAAGACAATTAAAATTTTTCGGATTTTTTTTAACAAATAATTTACAAAATTTAAAAAAAAATAAAAATATGCACTTGTAGAAAATTAAAAAAACTACAGGTGCAATTTTTTGAAAAATTTTTTTTTTTTATGATTTATCGTTTCTAAAAAAAATTAAAAAATTATTATAAGTCGGCTAACTTCAGTATCATTCCTGCAGTTAGCAGACAAAAATTTTCGATTTTTTTTTACAACAAATCAATTAAAAAGAAAAACAATAAAACTAAAAATATGCACATGTAGAAAATTAAAAAAACTGTAGGTGCAATTTTTTAAATATTTTTTTTTTATAATTTATCATTTTTAAAAAAATTCAAAAATTATTAGACGTCGGCTGACTTTAGAATCATTGTTATTCGTAATCAATTTTTATATGTAATAAATTTTTCATTTTTGTGTAAATATATGAAGATTATTATTATCTTTGAAAATGATGTTTGATTGTACTTATCATTTTTACTGCAAAAGATATCACAATTAAATTAAAAATAATAAACGCAAAGATAACTTTTTTTAACTAAAAGTAATAATGATTTAAAATAACCATAAGTAAAATAAAAAAATTACTAAATATTTCTATCATCTAATAACTTAATATTTTATTTAAAATATTCCGTTGTCGAATACTTACTTTACTATTTGGGACAAATATTTCTCTTTTTCAGTGTAAAAATTAGGTAAAGCTAGTCTCAGCGTTTACTATAAAGATACCGTAACATTTTGTTGGATCAAAAATTTAAATTTACGGGTAATTAATAGTTGTATCGTATGTAAAAGTAGACTCACCGTAAAGTTATGGTACACTTTATCCTATTGGCCCTAATATTACGGTAGTTTTTACCGTAACATGGCTATTGATGTTTACAAAAATAGTTATCGAACACTGAAAAAAAAAAATACTGTTTTCAAGTATCTGCGTGTCTGAATCCTCCCGAGAAAATTTTTTGTTTAATCTTAGTAATAATGTACCTCAATCAAGAATATTTTCTTAAAATAAGTATAAAAATTCTTAAATCAAGAAAATATTACTTGGTTGGAGTATATTTTTACTATGATTAAATAAATATTTACTCGGGAGGATTCAAATACGCAGATACTTGAAAACAGTATTTTTTTTTTTCAGTGTAGTTCTACCGTAAATTTACCACATTCGTACAGTCATGCTACAGTAGTTTGCGGTCGGTTACGGTATATTGCCCTAGTACCGTATATACACCAGGATATATATTGTCATTTAGGTTACAGTGCCAAAATATATTCTTTATCGTTTTTTAAACTTGAAAGTAAAGAAATGAATTATTTCACACTAGTAAACTCGACTAATTATAAATTTATAGTTTATCACATTAATATTACTTTTGCTTAAAATTTTATACTTTTAACAGTAAAAAGTTATGTACAAATAAGTAAATATATTATAAATTATCTTGAAAAAATAAGTTATGCAGATTTTATTTCAACAAAAATTGTCTATCCTTTATTTTATTACCAACACATATAATTATTATAATGTTAATATTATTTTCAATCGCATTGAAACTTTGTGTTACTTTGTATAAAAATAGAATTTATGTTTATAACACATTAATTGTTGTTTTTTTCTTATAAGGGTACATATTTTCTGCATTACCACGTACTCAACGAGGAGCACCATTAGTACTTGGTGGTGATCCAAAAGGAAACAATTTTTTATATACTAATGGAAACAGTGTTATTATAAGAAACATCAATGTAAGAATAATTTATTTATAAACTTATTAACTCACGTAATTTCATTATCGTGATACTAACATCGAGGCTTCAAGTTTCAGTGCCTCTACAGCCAGTCGAAATAAGCTAATTTCAGTCTAATACTGCGAACAATTATTAGCAAACGCGTAAGTTGCAAATGTCTAGTCGGCGGGAAGAAAAAATAGTATATTATACACCTAGTAAAGAAAGTAGGACTTTTCAACCCGCGTGTATAATTGCCTACTCGAGCTAAAGGCGAGGGTGGCAAACAAGTGGATTGGAACATCCTGCTTTCTCCCCTTGGTGTGTAATATACTAATTCTGCTCGCTGACTGGCATTCGCAACCGAAACTCTGGTACTTGAGAATTATTAAATAGTAATTTTAGACCATTAATTTTATTTTCGTGTATAGCAGTTCTGACTGTGATTAAATTTTATAAAATTAGTGTAAGTAACGAATAGTATTTGTAGTTTCTATTTAATTATAAATTGCAAATGACAATTTACGCTTACGCTAATAGTTGATGACACCATTAATCTTAAATTAATTTGTTTCTGACTGGCTGCTGACACTAAAACTAAGTTCCAATGCAGGTAATCATGAAAAATCTAGTGTGTAACTCAGGACAAAATACGATTTCAAACTGTGGGTGACATTAATCACCTTCGCCTTACTATGAAATCGTTTTGTTTCATCCCTTATTGTCACACTTTTTAATTAAAGATTTTTGAAAGTTACAAGAAAGTTCTACTCGAAATTTTACCCTGTTCCAAATTTAAGGCGGGGATATCATTAATATGATGTATTTAGGAATGTTAATTAGAATAAATTTCTTGCCAATTAATTAGTGTTATATATAATTATCTAATTTTTAGAATCCAGCAATAGCTGATACTTATACTGAACATTCATGTGCAGTTAATGTGGCTAAATATTCACCTAGTGGATTTTACATTGCATCTGGAGGTATTTTATCTAAAAATGAATTCTATAAATAACGTAACATTCATTATTAATTTATTAATGGTTATTATATAGATCAATCCGGTAAAATAAGAATTTGGGATACAGTAAATAAAGAACATATCTTAAAAAATGAATTTCATCCAATTGGTGGGCCAATTAAAGATATTGCGTGGTCACCCGACAGCCAGAGAATGGTAGTTGTTGGCGAGGGTCGTGAAAGGTTAACAAAAAAATTTATTTTTATTATTTATTATCAATTATCGTTACTAAATCGACGTAAATAAGCAATAACGTGTCAACCGATATAGCCGCCATTTTGAGAAAATTTTGTTTAAAGATTTCGAACTACTTTTGGTAAAATTTATCACAAAATTCTTCGAGTATAAATTGCTAGTAAAGTAAGAGACCCAGTACCCAATCACTCATGTATTTGTTCATTTATATTTACTAAATTTTAATAAATATAGATATACAAATATATGAAGTGATATCGGGTACTAGTTCTCTGTTCGGGTACTAGGTCTTTTGCCTCATGTGCTTTAATTAATCAACGTCAAAGAAAAAAAAGTTTAATAGATCGAAAATCTAAAATAAGCGAACCTATAAAAATTAACTAAAATTTTGTATTACGAAATATAAAATAGTCAGTCTTATTCTCAAAAACGTTACATAAGTCTATTAAATCTAATTAATCTGAAGTAACCTGACACTGTAATGCTAAAATTCATTACAACAGAAATATTGTTTCGTAAAAAGTTAATTACATGCAAAATTACTATGGTCATAGTAAAATTTATAATGATAATATCACGAATTACTGTAACTATTGTAAATTTTACTATGGTCATAAACTACTCAAAAATATTTTTTTGTAACTAAGGAATTATTTGGTAGAAAAATTGATTATTTGTGAGTTGACGCGTTATTGCTTATTCATGTCAAAATTTATTCTCAAATCATATAAATGTTATGCGTTCTTACATTAGAACACTATAAATATTCGTTAAATACATTTGCAGTAAGCTAACGTAATGTGTTATTTTACTCCTTTTTTTTTTTTGGTTTTGTGAAAATAGATTCGGTCATGTATTTATGGCTGATACTGGAACTTCAGTAGGAGAAATATCTGGCCAAAGTAAACCAATAAATTCATGTGACTTTAAACCCAGTAGACCATTCAGATTAATAACTGGCAGTGAAGACAATACGATCGCAATATTTGAAGGGCCTCCATTTAAATTTAAGTAAATATCAAATCTAAAATTTACTTTTCTCTTCACTAATTATAATAATGATGAAAAATAATACATAATTTAATTTAATTTTTCATAAGAATGACAAAACAAGATCACTCGAGATTCGTTCAAGCTGTGCGTTATTCACCATCTGGTAATTTATTTGCGTCTGCTGGTTTTGATGGCAAAGTTTATATTTATGATGGCAATACATCAGATCTTGTTGGTGAAGTCGGTTCACCAGCACATCAAGGCGGTGTTTATGGAGTAATTATTATTACTTTATTACGTATAAAAAAAAAAAAAGAAAAATTTTAAAATTGAAGACCAGAATTTTACAATTTTTCCTAAGATATAAAATCATTCTTTTTTATATGATTTTTTTTTCTTGTTTCTTATAACGAAAGCTTGCATGGAAACCAGATGGTACTCAATTATTAACAGCATCAGGTGATAAAACATGTAAATTATGGGACGTTGAAACCCGTGGATTGATAACGGAATTCAACATGGGGTCAACAGTTGATGATCAACAAGTCAGTTGTCTATGGCAGGGTGATCATTTACTATCGGTATCGCTGAGTGGTTTTATAAATTATTTAGATGTCAATGATCCATCAAAACCACTGAGGATAATTAAGGTAAGCATTAATTAATTTAAAAAATTCTAATTATTCGTATACAGACATAAATTTTCCGTAAATATTCCTATTGTGATGAAAAGTACAGGCGCTTTACCTTCACCAGTAATTATTCCTCCGCGGCATAGTAATGAAGATTTCGTCTAATGTCGCTTCGATCGTAACGAAAATATGCCTGCACCAGTACGGTAAAGATTACTGTGCTTTTATTTTATTGGGCAATAAATTTAACAATAAACGTAACTTAAAAGCTCGAAAAACTTCAATAAAAATGTATGATATATAAATTATTAATATTATTTTTATCTCGTTTATTTATTGAACTCGTGATTTAATATTAACTTTTGTCCCGAGTCTAAACTTTAATTTGGCTTGAATAATCAGAGCGCCTAAAGGCTCGGAAAGTAGAAAATTCATCAGGGACTGAACAAGTGGATAATAGCTTATTCGCAACTTGAATGATAACAAATGGAGAAAACCCTTTTTAGGGTATTAATAAGAAGTTGTGTCTCATCATTTATCTCGACGCAACCTGATCACCAGTACAGAGAATTGGTACCACGGGGGGCCTTTTCAAGCCCACTTCGACCAAAGTTTCTTTATTTCCTGAGATGGTAGTAGTGTTTGACCCAAGAGAGGTATGGGCTCGTGGTGGCTGTGGTTAGATAACACGCGTAATGAGGATTTTTGATTATACTTCTGGTTAATGTCAACCTTAGTCGTCACTCGATTATATTTTTCGGCTCAAAGTGTCATCTGGCGGGAGTAAGGATGCTCGCAACGCGTGTATGCCCAAAAGGGTGCGGAAACGGTCTCCCGTAAAACGGAAGTGGATTTCGATCTCGTTACATTAATGAATTAGTAATTTTAGTTACATTAATTAATAGTAACTTTTGATACTTTAATGATTCCAATTATTTTCACACATTAGTGAAATAACAAATTTAAAAAAAATAATTTACAGGGTCATAATAAGCCAATTACCGTTTTAACACTGAGTCCAGACCGTGAAACAATTTACACCGGTTCTCATGATGGTTATATTACTAATTGGAATGCTAAAACCGGTGAAAATAATCGTGTATTAGGTCAAGGTCATGGTAATCAAATAAATGGAATGAAAGCTGCTGGTAATTTACTTTATACTGCTGGTATTGATGACACAATACGTGCTGTTGATATTGCGACTAATACTTACTGTGAGTCGTTGACAATTAAACTTGATTCGCAACCACGTGGACTTGATATTTATAATGATATTGTCATAACCGCATCACTTAGACAGGTATTTGCATAAATAAATAAGTAAATATTACTAATTACTCAAATTATTTGACATTTATTTGTTTATTTGTTATATTCTGTTTACAAAAGATAAATTTAACACAAGACGGAAGAAAAATTTCAAAACTACCAATTGACTATGAGGCATCTTGTGTTGGTGTTAATCCGAGCAATGGTGATGTAGCTGTTGGTTCATCATCGGACAATAAAGTTTATATTTATAATCAATCGGGTACCTCATTGACATTTAAGACTGAATTAGAACATCTTGGGCCTGTGACTGATGTTGCTTACAGTCCTGATAATAAATATCTTGTTGCTTGTGATGCCAATAGAAAAGTTATTCTCTATGTTCTTCCTGAGTACAAGGTAAATTTTATTTCATTTTTATTATGTTTATTATTTATAAACATGAAAATTAGATGCAATGCGTCAATATATTTTCTTATTTTCTGTTACACGGAATATAATTTATTGTAATTTTTATTCTTACATTAATTGCTAACGGACAATTAGGGCGTAAGTACAATGAAAATTTTTTTAACAATATAATATAAAAAAAAAATCTGGGCATCGGTTGGCCCTGTGGGCCAGCTCCGGAACTTTCCGCTGTTTTCGAGCTCTAAGAGCCATCGTCTGAAGCTTCCATAGAAAATACACACTCAATACATAAACAATCCATCCTCAGGGCTCGGAGTTGGAAAAAAAAACATATTTTCCTTTACTTCTATGTGCGCGTTTTATTGAGGTCTAGAGCTGATAAAATTTTGTGAATGATTGGTTCAGTCATTTCGACGATATTCGCAAAAAACCGTTTTCTACTATTTCTTTTGTCAACGATGTCTTTCGAACGGATTATCTGATTGAGACGTTTTTGGTGGCAATCGAAAGCTTTTATCGAGTTCTTGAGCTGATTAGGTTTTGGAATTTATCCATCCAACAGTTCTCAAAATATCCAAAGAAATCGAAAAATAAAAATTATTTTTTTTTCGTATTTCTTAAATATCTTAGAGTCTAAGTTCAGAAGGAATCTTTTGAATGCCGCAAGAACTATCTAAATCGGTTCATTCATTAAAAAGATATGAGAGGTTTACATCCGCACACACACACACACACACACACACACACACACACACACACACACACACACACACACACACACACCACACCACACAGACATCGCTCTGAAAATTTCTAAATAGCATCCTCGCACCTTTAAATGTCAACATATGATGAAAACCCGATTTTTTAATATCGGGGTGAAACCAATAACTTCCCGAATTTTTTTAAAATCGTCGATTTTCTTAGCGGGAAGTTAAAAACTTTTTCATAAGGAGCTAATAATTTGACAATCATGTTCTCGCAACATGAGTGTAAGGCTTATGATGCATTGATATGAAGACGTGTCCTAATGTCAGTGCATCATAACCTTAAAGCGAGTGACGGGATCAGGATTGTCATGTTCGCTTCTTAGTTTACCTGTAGGATATATTATTTTTTGCAAACCCTGCTATGAAAGTTCAATTTTCGAGAAGTAAAAAATTAAAATTTTATTTTAAATCAAATTTTTCAAGGATATTAAGCTGTCTATCGTATACGATACATATTACATGAGCGACAAAAAGTAATGCGTTGTCGCAACGTGTGGTGGCGTTTCACTCGCTTCAAGTACAATCACGTCGTTAGTTTTAGAGAGCAAAATTAAATAAAGTCACTGGTCGTGGCATCTTATTGCTACGTTAGTATAGTAAAGTTAAAACTGTAAAGTTATAGGCTATTTAGCGCACAAGTGCGGTTAAGTAAAATGTATAGGCAATGCTGAATATATTTCGCGCTTCCGACACGACTTGCAGCGCTCGGAAATTGAATTTTCAAAGCAGGTGTTGCAAAAATTAATATACTAAACACCGTATCTTATCTCACTTTTTTCCAGCTTGCTCATAATCGAGAATGGGGTTTCCATAATGCACGTGTAAACACCGTTGCATGGAATACAGACTCAACAATGGTTGCAAGTGGTAGTTTAGACACCACAATTATTATCTGGAGCGTTACAAATCCTGCTAAACATACAATTATTAAAAGTATATTTATTTTTTATAACTTAACTTACATTTATTCAATTAATCACTTACTTATTTTATTTTTATTGTTCACAGATGCTCATCCTCAAAGTCAAATTACACGGCTCGTGTGGCTTGACGAAGAAAACTTAATTTCCGTTGGCCAAGACTGCAATACTAAAATATGGCGTGTGGAAAAAATTTGAATATTACGTTAATAAATTATGGAACTTTTTTTTTTTAATTTTATATATTATAACTATAATTAATAATATTATTATTATTATTACTTCTATATATGACTTTATTTAATGAAGCTTTTGAGTGAATGATTTTTTTTTTTCAATGAATTTCTTTTCTTTTTCTTAATTTATTTGATTTTTATTAATATATATAGCCTATATATATATATACAATAACAACAACAACAAAATATTGTATATTATTTTTTAATACAACACTTGATATACAATTTAATCATTGTCTTATTTATTATAAACTGATAATAATAAATTTATTTTCGAGGCCCTTTAATCTTTTCATTGTAATTTTTTTTTTATTATTGATAAATACTTTATATATGTTGAAATGGGGCAAGATGGGCTATTGAGGATTGAATTTTCGTAGCATTTAAAATAATTGCATACAATCATAATATAATATTTCATAAAGTAAATATTCTAATTATGCTGTATAATATTCATGATCGCCGTAAGATGAAAAGCGGAAAAGGAAACAGCTGACAGTTTTGATATTTGGTATACATAAGTAAACTTCCGGTTTAATTACAGTCGAATTCCATTAACTTGGAACTTCCCCTCAATCTTGGCCCCCGCTACCAGCTACGTTATCTCCCACCGTAGACTAACTGTCCGAGTTAATCGAATTCGAGTGTAAATTAAAAAGCAACATAAGGTAGAATTCTTCAGACATTTGACTAATGAGAAAATTTGGAATTGGAATTGAAATATCACCTCAAGATACTTTTTGTCTGAAAGGCAATTCTATAAGCGGCATATTTATAAATAAAAAATATAATCATTTTCTTACATTAATTTTTACGTGTTACCATTTTATCGGTGCACTGAACAATAAAATGCTATTCTGCCCATTAATATTTATCACAAAAGACGAAAGTGACAGATTTGACTACAATATATTTGAAAGTTATAATCCTCTTAAACCAAATAGTGAGAAATCGAAAAATGATTTTTAACAACTACCGGATTTATATATATATTTTTAAAATTGGCACGTTGCCCAATCGTAGCAAATGCAAAAAAAAAATAAATAAATAAAGGAAATATTTTTCCAATAAAAAGCTTCTTTTATAACAAAGTTTTTAAAACAGTGGACAAGATAGAAGTAAAATATACATTTTCATGATAAGAGCATCAAAAATTCAAGAGTCAGTATATCTACAGTCAGTCGAAACAACAAAATTTCAGTCCAAAGCGGACAGAAACAAATGTATTTCGCTCTTTGAGAAGAAATAAGTATTTATAGTTTCTGTTTAATTATAAATTTCAAATCACAATTCGGCTTACGTTAATAGTTGATCATAACATTGGTCTGAAATTGCCCTGCTTAAAAAATCCGATAGATTCTTATAGCTGTATGTGTAAGGCCTATACTTAACTATAGCACTTTTCATAGAACGCATTCATTCTTATAAAATCTCTATGGGAATTTATGAGAATCTATTAGATTCTATGAGATTTTCTACATAGGGTGACTTGTTTCTGACTGCTTACACTGAAACCTTAAATTCCAGTGCAGGTAATCATGAAAAATATAGTGTGTAATTTAGGATGAAACCGGGTTTCAGACTGCGGGTCATGTCACTTACCTACGGCTCGGGCAGTCAACTACAACCTTTTATGAAATCGTTTTGTTTCATCCCTTGTCATACAATTTACTATTTTAAGACGACCATTAAATATTAATAAATTTTAGAAATAGCCCATCATGCCTTAAACTTTTTTTGTATATTAATTATTTCAAATCTGATAGAACACATATTCCTTGTGATCCTGTATTCTTTATAAGACATTTAGTGCCTTCACAACAATTCAGTGGATTAACAATATGCCAGTAACACTGCAATGAAAAAAAATCTAATTAATGTGTAAAATAATTTAAACATAATTTTTTTTTTTTAGGAGCTAATTTTGTTCCGAACCGGGGTTTTAATATTAAAATAAAATTCCCTTCGGAGTGAACTTCACTCTGAGGAGAATAAATAAATAGTCATCCGCTTCACCCCTAATTAAGTGGGTTTGCCATCTATTCTCTTTCTCACACACATGTGAACAAACGAAACCGTCCTTGTTGCACTTACATTAGCAAATGGAAATTTCAAATGAGCCATTCTCGGGCATGAACTGAAATTTCCGAACCGGAAGCATTTCATTCGATAAATAATAACTTAACGCATCGAATGACATATTTTATTTAATTATTTGAGCCTTTATCTATGAAAACGGTTCATTTGAAAATAACCTGTTTCACTCTCTTAAGAAAAATAATTTGCTCCATGTTAAGTGTATATCTATATATTAGTCAATTCAAATTGTTATAAATCATTTCAAATTGTTTTGAATTCTGCCAAACCATTTTTTTTTAAATCAGGGACATTCACTACAGATTTGATCCGCGTTCACTTAGCAAATTTTCTACAGTGCACTTATTATTACCACATATCGTTATGATGCATGACGGGTGTGACCATCAGGGGTTAAATCGAATAGAAAAAAAAACTATTCATTTCAATTGCTTATTCTTTTATAAAATTAAATGTATGACATACCGTTGCTCCCAATTTTTGACAGCCATCTGCGATCATTATCATCAACATGACAGCACTTAGTCCAACAATAAATAACAGCCACGTTTTAGACTCATACATATTTGATATTGATAAACGATCCGCTCAAATGCTTGACTATAAAAAAAAAAAAGTGTAGAATCAAAATTTTTTTATAAAAAAAAAAAACTTAACAAATATCGACTTTATTGAAAACTACTTTCATTTTATTTAATATCTCAAATGAACTCAAATAAATTTATCGTAAATACGCAAGTAAATTTAAATAAATGAATAATTCATTTTTATAAAATATAAATATTGTTGACCGTCAACTGATAATTTCGATCAAGGACCTTTTTATTGCAAGTTTATACTTATGTATCTACATAAAGTACGCCATCATCTACCTACATATTATTTCTGATTTGGAATCGGTAATTTATACACCACGGACGTTCAACATCACATAAATTATTCAATAATAATATAGACGTTTAAAATAACAATTAAATTAACACAGTTGTTATGTAACGGGGTAAATTTGAATTTACCGCGTACAATTTAAAATAAAATAAAAGTTAGTATGTGTACTGTCGATCACGTGACAATTCCAACCAGAGTTACCCCAGGTAGAATGCGTCTAGTCGACCGGGAGTGAAAATTCAAATGTTCGAGCGTCAGCCCCCATTTAGAAGTAAGTAGGAGTTTCCGAAGTCCGAAGACGCCCGAAGTCATGCGGGGAGAAAGCAATTATAAACGGGGACCGGAACGTGAAAAATTATTAGTGACCGGAACGACCGAACGGGCCTAGTCTAGAGTACAGCTGAGAGAAGCCACAAAAATAGACGCTGACAAAATAGACGCCGTAAATTAATTATCAGGTAATTATTCAATTGATAGCTTGAGTTTTATTGTGGAACCAAGCGATAAATTATTAAATTATTTTATCAGATACCAGGCAGGTAGCCGGTATCTATTATAAATATTACTGATTGCGTCTGAATAGCAGGTTGAAGGAGAGAACGAGGGAGAGAGGAAAATAAAGCGGGACAGAACGAGACGAAAAATTACCAGAACAATTATTAAGACGAGACCAGGACAAAAACAACGACGAGGAAAGGATCTGGAGTAATTGATTGTAGAGGTATTTATAAAATTTATTCCAGGCAGTAAGCCGGAAAATTTTATTAAATACATAGTCGTACGTCGGGTAGCGTCGCGTTAATTTTGTCCGTAAATTAATTAGATAAAATTCAATAACCTAACGCGGAATTGACAATAAAATAATTAATTGATAAACTCCAGGCAGGTAGCCGGAGCTATTGCGTAGAAAATATTTCCAGGCAGGTAGCCGGAAATATTCTAGAAGTTTCCAGGTGGAACGTGTAACCCACGCACCGGAAATTGTCGAATCTAGTCACGAATTTCTAGTCAGTAAAATTAATTAATTCTAATTAAATAATAAAACAAATAATTATAAGTAAATTTAATAGTGAATTGTCTCGGTAAAAGTTATAAAAACGTCCGCGGTCAAAGTCACCAATAATAATAAAATGAGTAAAAATTAAGTTAAGTAATAAACAATAAATAATTAAGGAAATTAGGGTATAAAATAAAAATAATTATTGTGCGAAAAAGTACCTGAACAAAGTACATAGAAAAGGTGTAAATTGTAGCGGGTGAATTTTGGTATAAGATTTTGCGAAAAAGTGATAGTGAAAACGGTCACGGAATTGTGGAAAAGTAATTTAGTAATAAAAGTGATAAAGGAAATAATAATTATTAAGGAAAATAAAGGTTAAATAATAAATTAATTAATAATTAATTAAACTCTCAAATTAATTAATTTATTTTGGCGGGAAAATTTAATCTTAAATAAGTGTGTGTAAAATAAAGTCCAGGGGACTGAATGAGTGTGTGTGTGAAATAAATTAGGAAATTATTGTGATATTAGTTAAGTCTCGCGAAGGTAAAGCGATTTTGAAAATTAGTAATGTAAGGTCTCGCGAAGGTAAAGCGATTTTGAAAATTAGTAATGTAAGGTCTCGCGAAGGTTAAGCGATTTTAATTTAATAGTTAAAAAAAAAAAAAAAAAAAAGTCCAAAGGTAGTTGGCAATCTTTTAATCGAGTGCGTGTGTGTGTGATATAGCCAAAGGTAGTTGGCTTAGTTAAGGTTAAATTAATAAGTCAAAGGTAGTTGACGTTAGGTAATAAGGTTTATAAAAGTCATAAGGTTATGAAGGTTTATTGAATAAATAAAAGTTAAAATTATTATATTAAATAGAGTGTTGACTAATTATAAAGTATCCTTCCTTTTCCTACTCTTACAATTAAACAAATTACACCGACCCTGACGATTCAAGATCCGGCTCTGGGAGGCCGTTATCACTTCCAGTGGCGCCCTTAAAAAGGTAATTTAAGGACGACCAGAGTAACAGCATAGCCCTGTTATATTTGGCGCCCAACTTTTTGAAAAACCCCGTAATTAATTGTAAGAGAGGTTGAGGAGTTAGTTTGTAAATAAAAGTCGTGGAAAAATATAAACTGAAATTAGTGTGGCGTGAACTCTGAAAAATTTTTGGAATAAGTGATTTTGTAAATTATATCGGAAATTCTGAAAAACTGTGAATTTTAAATAAATAATTTAGGTAGAAAAAATTATTAGTAAAATTCGTTGAAAAAATTGAAATTAAAATTTACAAAGAAGAGACTGAAAATATTAAGACTGAAAGAATTGTGATAAAATTAAAATTAATTATCATACACATAATTTTAATAATTAAGTAATAATAATTAAAATATTATTTGCAATAATTAATAAACCGATTACAACAATTATTCTATGAAATAATTAAGCCATAAAATTTACTTAAGATTTTCAATATAAAATAATTAAAATAATAATATACGTAAAATAAAATTTATAAGTAAAATATTATCGGCTTAAAATATTACCGGACGAGTTACTATTCTTTAGAATAATCCTCAAATCTAAAAACTGAAAAACAGAAAGATTACTATTACTTGGACATAAAACCGTAAATAAACGATTAAAATTTACTCGGGTAAAATATCACAAACAAAAGATTAAGTTTCTGTCAAGAATTAAAACTTAAAATAAATCGGTCAACAATTTGTTTTGTGATAAATTAGTATTATATAAAATATTCAAACGAGTAAAATTATAAATGGTGATTATGTTTAACCAAGAAGAACATCTAGAAATGGCTGAAGGACGTAGGTTGTCCGCAGGTAGAGGATATAACCGCTCGACAACCACGTCGAATCCTGGTGCACCATTAAGATTGACAACAGTCACAACAGTTACTACATGTACGAGAACAACGCCAACGGTTACAACTACTACAAGTACTGTTACAAATTCATTGCCACCAAATTCACTGTCATTAGACCCACCACCACCGTACCCAATACTTTTAAATACATTACTAGGAGACCACGGGACGATCGGAGCCGCTGATGGATGGAATTTTCCACCCAGAACGCAGGCGGGTGATCCCCGGAGGCAGGTATCTGAGCACGAGAGAATAAACGATAATCAAATGGATTTTGCTGGAAGTCTTAATCATCTACAAGATAATATACCATCAGATATGCGACGCATATTTAATCGTATGGACAACAGCACTCAACAAATACGTCGAATGTCAAATAATCAACGTAATATAAATGAAGAAAATGCTGTTTCAATTAATCAATTGTCCCAGATGATGCGGGAGCTTATGGATCAGCAACGAGAAATCAATAATAGGTTGAATTCACGAGATAATTCATGGCGATCGAACTCACCAGTGGATTGGAGAGCAGCTGAGTTCCAGCTGAATGGTGCAAACATTTCCCCGATGGGTCAACGTTTGGCGAGGGGGGAGTGCCCAGCTGCTCATAGACCCCAGAGCTTGGGTCCCCAACAACACCAGCAACAGCCACAAGTTCAGCAAAATAATCACCGTGATCCATCAGTGGCAGAAAGAATTAATTATCTACAAGATCAAATACGTCAATTGCAAACGGGACAACAAGGCCAGATTCCAGTGCCCAATAATGATTACCAGGGAGGTCGAGCAGGGAGTTACCCCCAGGTAGATGGCCATTTTCACGACCTACCGGGAGTACCCGCTCAGAACCCGGTCTTCCAACAAAATCAAGGCAGGAATTTCGATGACAGAAGGTGGAAGGATATTTTGCAGAGTCTGAAAATGGGAAATTTACATTTTCCTCAGGAGAATATGACCGTAAATGATTTTCTGTATGCTGCTGAAGCTAGATCGCACCGAGAAGGATGGTCCGAGTGGGATTTACTCAAGGCAATGAGTTATATACTCCAAGGAGCTGCAGCACGGTGGTTTGATGCTAACTACCTACGCTGGGAAAATTACAACCAATTTAAAACGGAATTCAAGAAAGCTTTCGGCAGCTCAGCTACAGATCATCAGATCATTATGGAGGTCAGTAAGATGCGGATGAAACCTGGGGAAAACGTCACGGAATTTGTACTGAAAATCCAGCAGAAGTACCAGTCTATGCAGATACCTCCACCAGTAGCAGAACAAGTCGCCTCTATTCGTAATCATCTGACAGATGAGTTACGGACTCTGGTATTCGCCAGATCAGTCTATACATATGAAGATTTACTAAACGCTTTGCACGAGGCTACTAGATGCATTGAGGAGGCTCAACAACCTGCTACTGTCGTGAATAAAACCGTCAAGTTCCAAGATAAACCCAGATTCAGTATGTTACAATCGCCAGTAAATGAAGTAGTTTATGAAGAAGATGAATTGGAACCGTCCAGATGTAATTTGATGGTTGCATCACCACCAACAACCTATAACAACAGATACGGCGTGCAAATGAGAACAAATACTAATTATTACAGACCACAAAATTATCAATACAACAACAGACCACAACAACAATTTAGACCTCGTCTGAATCAGGAGCCAGGAAGGTTATCCGGCTTCAATCAAAATCCAGTAATTGCTCCAAGATACAACAGACCGTGTTTCAACTGTGGAGTTCCAGGTCATGTTTTCGAGGTATGTCAAAACCCCAGACAGGAAGTCTGTAACATCTGTTATGAAGCTGGACATACTCGCAATAATTGTAACTTAGCGGTGTATACTAATGACAATAGACCAAGTGCTTCAACTTCACTTGACAACCCACTTCCAGTACGTCAGGAGAATAATAATATACCTGAAGACAATCGAAAAAACGATTAATACCTGGACCGAATTCCCCGTCGGCTCAGGATAATTTTGGAGTAACTAAAGGGGTAAATAAACCAAAACAAGATAATAAAAATAGCCGGTCGGAAATTGTGCAGGTAGGTTCACCGCACTATTCTCAACCAGGCAGTACATCTCAACTTGATAGCCAGAATGGTATTTCGCAGGCAGGTTCGCCGCGATACTCCATTCCAGGCAGTGACCTACATTTGGCTACCATGTCCGTGAACACGATATACGTAGAAGATATAATTTCATTAACTCAAGCAGATCTATCAAGTAATTCTACAGAAATTATTAACCAATTAATTCAATTTTTAGAAGATCCAAATTGTACAGTTGAAGATCTCAATCAACCAGACGAGAATATTAATCTTAATTCAATTACATCTACAGAAGAACCAGATGATGATGAACCTGAAACGCAATGGGAAGATGAATTTCAACCTGGATTGGAACCAGTTGATCTCGACTTCAATGTATCGTCACCGCGTCCTCTGGAGCTAGGCAGTTCTGTTAGCCAGTCTCCAGACTCGCAGGTAGTAGATACATTGACAACATCTACATCTCGAGAAGCTTTCATTCCTGGAATTCTTCAAAATAAATCATTGTCAGCTGCCCAAAAATATCGTCTGGCTGAAAGAAAAATTTTTATTCAAGGTGCAGGTCCGAAGCCACCCGAATATACAGCGAGAATACCAGTATCACTTTGGATTTTTGGCATAAAACTCAATGGTATCCTGGACACTGGCAGTGAGAGATCTTACATCAACGCAAAAGTATATGAAGACATCAAGGAGTACGCGTCAGGTGAATTAAGACCTGACGATACACAAAAGCGAGGTGTTTTACTTGCCAATCATACCTTGTGCAAAAGTCTGGGCGGTGCTCCGTTTATTATACAAATAGGATCTGTCGCTGGGGAACAATATCTCAGTGTACTGGAAGATCTTGGACATTCTGTGGTCCTGGGAATGGACTTTGCATTACAATTTGGAGTCATCATCAATAGTAAAGAGAAAACTTGGCAGTTTAGTGGTCATCCAGAAATTCATCAATTTGAACTTATATCGTGTAAAGAAAACTCGTCGAGGTGTTTATCAATGACAGCTGATGAAGAATCAGACTTCAAAAATTTCATTAAAATTGAAATGGAAAAATTTGAAGCGATGCCGAATCAAGGATTAACTAACATCATCGAGCATGAAATTGTCTTGAAACCTGATGCTAGACCAGTCAGGATTAAACCATATAGACGCAGTCCTGTGATCAACGAGGAATTAAATCGGCAAATCGACGAGTTACTTGAAAAGAAATTTATAAGACCAAGTTACAGTGTTTGGTCATGTTCACCGGTCATGGTAGCTAAACCCAATAACACCTGGAGATTTTGTGTTGATTATCGGCCTATTAATCGAGTGACAATACCACCAGCTCATCCGTTACCTAATATGCTACGCATATTGAGCGCATTACACAGTGCAGTTTATATAAGTACTATGGATTTAAAAGAAGCTTTCCACCAAATCCGCATGGAAATTGCGTCGATTCCTCTCACCGCTTTTTCTGTGGAAGGACGAGGGCAATTCGAGTGGTTACGGATGCCGTATGGACTAGTGGGCGCTCCAAGTACTTTTCAAAAAGCTATGGATGAATTAAAAGAGAGATTCCATAAGATTCTAGTTGACCGAGAATTACCTATGAAATGGACTGATCAAGTCTTCGCATATTTGGATGACTGGATAGTCATCAGTGAAACATTGGAAGAACACAAAAGAATCCTAAGTTTGGTGTTTGAAGTTTTTAGAGATGCAGGGTTACTCATAAATCCTGAAAAAAGTAAATTTTGTCGACCTGAAGTCAAGTTCCTAGGATTCATTGTAAATAAAGATGGTCTTCATACTGATCCAGAAAAAATAGCTCCAATAATTAACTATCCACGGCCAACAAATAGAAAGCAACTACGTAGCTTCCTAGGACTAGTCAATTGGTATCATAGACATCTTCAGGACGTAGCAAAAGCTCAGGGTCCTCTAAATAAACTAACAGGAGTCAACACAGAGTGGAAGTGGGGAGACACAGAAGAAGGATCATTCCAAACGTTAAAACGAGCTTTAATCGATGCTCAGCCGTTATCTGTACCCAAAGTGGGACTCCCGTATTATTTGTACACAGATGCTTGTGATACAGGATTGGGAGCATTTTTAGTTCAACGTGATCCAGAGATGCAGAAAGAATTTCTGATCATATGTCTCAGTCGTCAACTCAAGGGTGCCGAGACTCGGTATACTACCACCGAAAAAGAGTGTCTGGCTGTCGTCTGGGCAGTTCGTAAGCTACGTTGTTACCTCGAAGGTACCCCTTTCACTGTTGTCACCGACCATGCTGCATTAAAATGGCTGCATTCACTTAGAGACCCGAACGGCAGGTTAGCTCGTTGGGCCATGGAGCTATTGTCACACCAAATAACGATTGAACACCGAAAAGGAACAGAAAATGAAGGACCCGATGCATTATCACGTATTTATGAAGATCTTGTTCCGGAAGATTGGCTGGGAATTAAAGAACAACTTGGTTCGGATAATTGTCTTCATTTACAAGTGTCAAACTGGTATGCAGTAAAATTCAACAATGTACGTCGTAATCCAGGAAGGTATCCGGATTGGCGTATTATTGAAGACAGACTTGAATATTATCGTCCAGACCCGTTAAAATCCATCGTTGGAGATGATAACGCATGGAAGACAGTTTTACGAGATCCTGAAATTCAAGAGGTACTCCAAAAACATCATGAAGACCCAGATGCTGCACATCTAGGGAGGGAAAAAATGTACGAGCGGTTGAAAGTCCAATTTTATTGGCCTGGTATGTACCAAGACGTGGAAAGTTACGTAGAAGCTTGTGAAATTTGTAAGCAAGCCAAATACAAGCAGTCGTCATCAAAAGCTCCATTTCAAACTCGACAACCTATAAGACCTTGGGCTATTGTCGCAGCGGACGTAACTGGACCTTTTACTCGATCCAGAAAAGGTCACCAATATATTCTAGTTATACAAGACTTATATACTAG
The DNA here is from genome assembly GCA_964016945.1 of Microplitis deprimator. Classification (NCBI taxonomy): domain Eukaryota; kingdom Metazoa; phylum Arthropoda; class Insecta; order Hymenoptera; family Braconidae; genus Microplitis; species Microplitis deprimator. The sequence goes on along the minus strand of OZ024707.1, from coordinate 4,596,307 downwards.
GTTCATTGAACTCTATCCATTACGTCGACATACAGGAGCTGCTGTCTTGGAAGCTTTCAAACGTACATTTTCCTTGAGGTCTTACCCGCTGTTCCTGGTAACAGACAACGGCAGGGAGTTTGTTAATGAGACTGTACAAGATTATCTAAAATCAGTTGGAGTAAAATTTACACCATTGGCTGTAGCACATCCACAAGCCAATCCCGTGGAAAGGATAAATCGTATATTAAAACCGATGATAAGAGCATACATTAACAAAGACCAGACCAGATGGGACGACCATCTAGGTGAATTTCAACTAGCCTACAACAGCTCGTACCATGCGTCATTAAAACTGTCTCCATATTTTCTGGTACATGGACAGGAACCCAGATTGTCCGACAAACTAACAGAACTGGAAATGGAGGATTTTCTTCCAGAGAATGAAGAATGGAAACAACGAGTCCAACGGTTGGACGAACTTCGCCATAAAGTCGAGAGTATAATGCGAACTGAACATGAAAGACAATCTAACTATAATAAAAATTCAGAACTTAAAATACCGGAAGTAAAATTAGGCGATAAAGTTTTCTATCCGAATCGTAAATTAAGTAGTAAAAATCAAAAATATAGCGCGAGCTTAGGTATGAAATATCTCGGGCCGGTTACAATTAGTAAAATTATAAGTCCGCTCGTGGTAGAACTTAAAAATGATTCCGGAAAATCTCTCGGTACGCACTATATACCTGACTTAAAAATACCTCGTCGTAGTAGTCGTTTAGCCGATAAGAATTCTCAATAAAAATGCAATTCATTTCTACTTTGTTAATATCGTGTAAAGATCATTCATTCCAACTTGCTGTTCCTGAAGTCTTGGACGACGAACATCTGCAATTTTCACCCCGGGCGACAGTCTGGCAGGGGGGAGTGTAACGGGGTAAATTTGAATTTACCGCGTACAATTTAAAATAAAATAAAAGTTAGTATGTGTACTGTCGATCACGTGACAATTCCAACCAGAGTTACCCCAGGTAGAATGCGTCTAGTCGACCGGGAGTGAAAATTCAAATGTTCGAGCGTCAGCCCCCATTTAGAAGTAAGTAGGAGTTTCCGAAGTCCGAAGACGCCCGAAGTCATGCGGGGAGAAAGCAATTATAAACGGGGACCGGAACGTGAAAAATTATTAGTGACCGGAACGACCGAACGGGCCTAGTCTAGAGTACAGCTGAGAGAAGCCACAAAAATAGACGCTGACAAAATAGACGCCGTAAATTAATTATCAGGTAATTATTCAATTGATAGCTTGAGTTTTATTGTGGAACCAAGCGATAAATTATTAAATTATTTTATCAGATACCAGGCAGGTAGCCGGTATCTATTATAAATATTACTGATTGCGTCTGAATAGCAGGTTGAAGGAGAGAACGAGGGAGAGAGGAAAATAAAGCGGGACAGAACGAGACGAAAAATTACCAGAACAATTATTAAGACGAGACCAGGACAAAAACAACGACGAGGAAAGGATCTGGAGTAATTGATTGTAGAGGTATTTATAAAATTTATTCCAGGCAGTAAGCCGGAAAATTTTATTAAATACATAGTCGTACGTCGGGTAGCGTCGCGTTAATTTTGTCCGTAAATTAATTAGATAAAATTCAATAACCTAACGCGGAATTGACAATAAAATAATTAATTGATAAACTCCAGGCAGGTAGCCGGAGCTATTGCGTAGAAAATATTTCCAGGCAGGTAGCCGGAAATATTCTAGAAGTTTCCAGGTGGAACGTGTAACCCACGCACCGGAAATTGTCGAATCTAGTCACGAATTTCTAGTCAGTAAAATTAATTAATTCTAATTAAATAATAAAACAAATAATTATAAGTAAATTTAATAGTGAATTGTCTCGGTAAAAGTTATAAAAACGTCCGCGGTCAAAGTCACCAATAATAATAAAATGAGTAAAAATTAAGTTAAGTAATAAACAATAAATAATTAAGGAAATTAGGGTATAAAATAAAAATAATTATTGTGCGAAAAAGTACCTGAACAAAGTACATAGAAAAGGTGTAAATTGTAGCGGGTGAATTTTGGTATAAGATTTTGCGAAAAAGTGATAGTGAAAACGGTCACGGAATTGTGGAAAAGTAATTTAGTAATAAAAGTGATAAAGGAAATAATAATTATTAAGGAAAATAAAGGTTAAATAATAAATTAATTAATAATTAATTAAACTCTCAAATTAATTAATTTATTTTGGCGGGAAAATTTAATCTTAAATAAGTGTGTGTAAAATAAAGTCCAGGGGACTGAATGAGTGTGTGTGTGAAATAAATTAGGAAATTATTGTGATATTAGTTAAGTCTCGCGAAGGTAAAGCGATTTTGAAAATTAGTAATGTAAGGTCTCGCGAAGGTAAAGCGATTTTGAAAATTAGTAATGTAAGGTCTCGCGAAGGTTAAGCGATTTTAATTTAATAGTTAAAAAAAAAAAAAAAAAAAAGTCCAAAGGTAGTTGGCAATCTTTTAATCGAGTGCGTGTGTGTGTGATATAGCCAAAGGTAGTTGGCTTAGTTAAGGTTAAATTAATAAGTCAAAGGTAGTTGACGTTAGGTAATAAGGTTTATAAAAGTCATAAGGTTATGAAGGTTTATTGAATAAATAAAAGTTAAAATTATTATATTAAATAGAGTGTTGACTAATTATAAAGTATCCTTCCTTTTCCTACTCTTACAATTAAACAAATTACACCGACCCTGACGATTCAAGATCCGGCTCTGGGAGGCCGTTATCACTTCCAGTGGCGCCCTTAAAAAGGTAATTTAAGGACGACCAGAGTAACAGCATAGCCCTGTTATAGTTAAAAAATTTTTAATTATATTTAATGATGCGTAGCATGAACAAATTTACTCATATATATATATATATATATAATATGTTTTTTTTTTTTACGATAATATTGAATTAGTTTTTGTTTTGTTATCTGATAAGTGAAACAAATAATAATAATTATAATGAAATAACTCGATGACAAATGATTCGGTGAACGAAATTAGTCAGCTTTGTTATTGTATGAAAATCATGAAATATTAGTATTTTATAATTATTAGTGCAGAAAAAAAAATATTCAAGAGAATTTAAGTCGAATAGAGAAGGATTTTTTTGAAAATTTGTTATTTTAGAAAAGTTTTTAAAAATGAGAGCTAAAAAGAGCCTAAAACCACTATGTCTACGGTATAAATACACGGTAGGCTCGCGCCATGACATTTCACACATATACATGTGTTTGAACGTGTACTTGGCGCAAGATACTACCGTGTCTCCTGATAACAAACTTTTTTTTCTTAAAATTTATAAAAATATCGAAATATAGTTTAGGTGATTAATTCAGATCTAAACTTAAGATTTGCATGCTCGTAAAAATTCAAAATTTTGATTTTCAATGAGATATCGGGACCTTGTAAAAAAAAAAACACTGAGAAATTTTTTAAATATGATATCTAGAGAATAGTTTAGATCAACATAGATCGAACTTTTTCACTTTTGAGATCTATGTAGATCTATAAAGATCGATATAGATCAAGAGTAAGAAAAAGGCGAATTCTTCAAAGTTCAAAATTTTGATTATTAAAGAGATTACGCGACCTTATAAAAAAAAAACAAATTTTTAATCTTTGAGATCTGAGATCTATTGATTGCATTGTAGTTCATAAATTTTTATAAATTAAATCTATGATAGTGTAATCGAATTTCGTAAGATCTATTTTTTTCGGCAAAATTAATAAAAATTCTGAAAAAAAAAAAATAGTTTGGATCTGCAAAGATCAAATTTTTTAATTAATTCAGATCTATAGAGATTTATAAGGATCGATGTAGATCAATGCTAAAAAAAAAAGATGAATTATCAAATTGTTAAAGTTCAAAATTTTGACTATTAAAGAAATTTCAGGACATTATAAAAAAAAAATTTTTTTAATTGTTGAGATCTAAGATCTATTGATAGCAATATGCATCAATTTACAAAATCAGATCTACGATGATTTCATCAAATCTCGTAAGGTCTAAATTAGTTTTCTTTATTATTTTTTTTTAAATAATTACTTGCAAAAATTTAATATTTTTTCAGATTCAAATTTTCAAAAATCTTGTTATCACCTAATTTTTTTTTAATTTCAAATGTACGTAACGAAAAAAAAAAAAACAATATTTTGCATCAACAAAAAAAATTTCATTACCCAAATTTTTCACATCTTTTTTTTTTTACAAAATTACAATAAAAAATAATTCACACTCTCATTATTTTAAAAATAACTCTACATTATTTCAACATTACCTCAAAAATATCCATCAAATAATAACTAAAAAAAAAAACAACGCAATAAAATTGTCGTCAAATTAGAGTCGCAATTTCTCATATACATTCAATAATACAACTTTTAATGGTCCTCTTGTCCTTGTTTAAAAAAAAAAATTATTACCATCAACGATTTATCTCGCCACCAACACCAACACAAACAATAACAACAACAATTATCAAATCCCAGGTAAAAGTAGTGTGAAAAGTTGTTATGCCAAATATGCAGTATGGACTTAACTAAACTGCATCATTACTCTATATATCTATTACTATTACATATACATCTACATATGCGTTTAGTTACTAAAGATAGAATGACGCTCTCTGATGTAGGAGGAAATTTAACCTTGTCCTTACGGGTTTATATAATCTCGCGTGCTCACAAAAAGATCTCAGTCACTAGGTCGATACGTTTAATGTTTTAATTTACTTTTTGCTCTCTCATCCATCAATTAATTTATCCAATATCCATCTGCAGGGTGTGTCATACTATTTTTAAAGTAATACCCTCTTTCATTTTATCATCAGTCACATTCTGTTGCAGTAAACTCGCGCTATTTCTTCTGAAAACAGTCAACTTTCCGTCTCTTCGGATTATTTGAGTGTAAAAAAAAAAACCCGCGAAAAGGTGAAATATTCAAATTTCAATTAGTGCCAAAAATAAATAAATATTTAAGTATGTACTTAAAAAATAAGTCCATTAGTGGTGCAGTTTCGCGAAGGTAAACAAAACGTCATATAAAACAAAGACCTTGATTGTACCTAATTCGGTGCAAGTGGTATTGCATAATAATAATAAGCTAGTACTGAAACCTTCATTTAATATCAACAAGCTTGTCTTTTATGTGCAGTTAACTTATTATAAACAATTTAATTAAATTAACATCGAGTGAGTTAATTAAACATATCATTTAGCTTCAAATGTTGATATTATATATTTACGATAAATTGATCAGTGAAGCGGGAAAGTGTTTGGTTACTAAAATAAATATCATCTAAATTCAAATATGATCTCAGTAATATACTTATCCTTGATATATTTTTTGGCATACTTAAATATAGTTGATGGAAAATGTACATTGGCACCATTAGATACTGAACGTCATGTACGCCAACCAATAGCTTACGTTTGCATCCATGGTGATTTAAGAGATCTTGATGATGTACCAAACAACGTAGAATGGATTGAATTTACAGTTTCACATTTGCATTACATTCCGCCAGATGCCTTCAAACGATTTACGGAATTGAAAAAGTTGACGTTTTACAATTGTGAGTTACGTGAAATAAATAAAGATGCGTTTCGTGGATTGAATAACTTAGAATGGCTGATAATGTCCAATACAAAGATGCATGTTGCCCGTGCGTCGATGTTCAAACATATAAGACATTTGAAATTACTGACGTTAGATTCTGTCGGACTTAGTTATATTGAACCAGAAGTATTTCAATTATTGAGTCAAACATTGGAATCGCTTAATTTGAGAAACAATGATTTGGATTGTTTGCCAATTGATGTTTTGGCTGGGATGAGTAGGCTCAAAACTATTCGTATTGATGATAATCCATGGCTCTGTGATTGTCGAAGTGCATTAGAAAATTTGTTGGAAAAACACAAAATCAAACATGAACAAGTGTCCAATTATTTGCGGACTTATGGGCGACAGAAAAGATGGCAGAGTTCGGTATCGTCATCATCATCATCATCATCATCGTGGCAATACAATGAAACTTATTCAGAACGTAATAGTCATCGAGTTTATGATTGCATGGCTGTTATCAAATATCCCCCATTGCCTAATGTAGAAAAACACAATCAGCAATTCGATAAAACTGATGATGTTTTTTATCAAAACAAAATTGAATGGCGAGAAGCTACAGCAACAAGTGTTTCATATTTAGACCGGCTACCAGACGAAATCGGATGGATTGAAGTATTCGATGTCCATATTCCGATATTGAAACGGTACACGTTCTTTAGATTTGGCAATAGTTTGAGAAGTATAATGTTGAAAAATTGTGGGATCAAAACAATAGAACCCGAAGCATTCGCTGGATTACATAAACTTGAACGTTTAACAATATCGGGTGCGCAATTAACGATTGTTGCTAATTACTGGTTCCAAGATCTCACGCGATTGACGGATCTTATTTTAGAACATGATTCGATTGAAACTTTTGAATTTGGGGCGTTTAATCATCTACGCAATTTACGGCAATTAGATCTACGTTCTAATAAAATTAATTGTTTGCCATTAGAGAACCTTGAACAGTTACGATTACTTCAACGTATTGAGGCTAGTGGAAATCCGTGGTACTGTTCTTGTAGGCATAATCTCGAAAGTTGGTTGATAAGGAACCGGATCGGTTATGAAATTAGCAACAGTCGTACTGCTGGAAGTGGTTGTATTGATGAAAATGATTCGACGGCAATTAGACGTCCAGTTATAGAAAATGTGAGTAAATTTAAAAGTTTGCTATTGTGTGTCATTATTTACAATTAAGGTCGTCGCTAATTTTTAAATGATCACTGATGACTCATGTTCGTTTAAAAATAATCTTAACTTTTACAAGTTCATCACCGTACGATGATTAATTGGCTAATTCTTGTTACCATTTTAAGACATTTCAATTCATTACATCCATAATTGAACTACTGGTATTGAGTTTTTATCATAAATTTAAAAATAGATAGAGACTTCCGGGGATAAATAATTCGAATTATTCGGAAATTTTTGTAGTTGGTTGGAACTTCGAATGTAAGTTTGATCTGATCTCAAGAAACCAAAAAAAAAATTAATTACAATAATTGATAGTAATTTAGATTTTACAAATAATTCAAAAATTTGAGTCATGAATAATTCAAAAACAAATCGAATACAAACGATTCGATTATTGATGAATAATTAAATTTTTTCGAATGGTTCGCAAATTAACGAATACTTCGAATACTCATGAAACTGACTCATATTTCGATTTATCAAATTCGAATTTCGGATTGAATATTTTACGAATATTCAAAATACGATTTTCAAAAATAAAATTAATTACAATGACTTTCATTTTCTTGAATATATCCTTTTATAGATAATCGACTATTTAGCTCATATAATCGTAATCGTATGAGATCATAAATCATAGGTACGTAGTAATATAATTACTAGGGTGTGTCAACACAACGATCGTTTCAGACCGCTTTTTTTTTTGATCGACTAACAGTTTCCATCCTTGCAGTCAGATAAAATAAGAAGTCTGTCAAAATTTGAGCCCTTAATGGAAAAAAAATTTCACTTTTAATGATAGATAATTTTTTTTTCTTTTTATGACATTATATAAAAACTAGTGACCGTATTATAAAACTTCAAAGTATTTTTCTAAGTGTAAATAGTAATTTAGTATAAAATTGCTCTTAGTTTTTATTGGTCACATTTTAGTTTAATAGGCAGTTAGAAACGACACACCTCAATAATAGCGTAATTATTCAAAACTAATATTTATCAGATGAATAATTAAATCTAAATATTTGTTATTATAGAACTATTATAATTCATCATCAATCGGACGAGTTCGTTGGAGTTGGGGGTATGAAGTTCATGCTCACAAACCAGTACAGCGACCGACAACACCAGCAATTCCTGTGATAATTGAAACAACATCGTCACCAATTGCTAATTTAGGGGGTTGTCGTTCAGTGCCATCACAATACTATTATCATAACTCGCGTTATAATCATCTTAAAGGTTTAACGTACGTCTGTACACAAGGAACACTAGTTGATCTACAAAAAATACCGTCAAATATTGAAACGATAATAATAACAAATTATGTATTACATAATTTACAATATGATTTTTTACGTAAATTCAATGGTTACTTACGTAGACTTGAAATACGTAATTGTGAAATTAATACAATACATAATGGTGCATTTGCAAGCTTATATAATCTAGAAAGTCTTATTATACGTGACAATAATATTGAAACTGTTAATTCTGATTGGTTTGGACGTGATATGAGAAATTTACGTCATTTAGATTTATCGAAGAATAATATTGCACGTATTGATAATAGTGTATTTGATTGTTTACCCTTTTTGACAAGTATTGACATATCGGATAATAGTATGAATTGTATTGGAGTTGAACAACTTGAAAAATTACGTCATTTACGGGAATTAAATGTCACGGGTAATCCATGGACTTGTTTATGTGCAACGCGACTACAACGTTTTATCGAAGATCGTTCTATTTATTGTCCAAATGGTTGTTTGGATTTAGTCTTACATAATAACGGCATGTCCACTTGGGGGGGATGTCACGTCGATCGGCCCAAGTAAGTCAAAATTATTCATGTGAAATAACATACTTAACATTATAATTCGTTACTTTTTAACTTATAACTTCCTAATTTATAATTAGGTCATAATGTCATAATTGCACCCATAAAAAGTACACAGAAAAAAAAGAATTGTAATAAATAGAGTTGAATGTCTAATAATTATAATATACTCAGTTATTAATGTTGATTAAAACGATAATATAGTGATTTTAATATGGAATAACTGATAATTATTAATGGAATGCTAAAATAGAAAGTTTATTTATGGGGTTACCATTCCTATCCATATGGGTTCATTATTTTATGGTAATAATTACCGTAATATGATGGTAATAATTTCTATGTCGTTATTATGGTGATCATTCTCATACTACTATGGTAGTCGTTACCATGTACTATGGTAACTATTACCAGAACATTTAGAGATTCTTGATATCATGGAAGTCATTGCCATAACACTATGGTAATGGTTACCATACTAATTAAGTAACCATTTCTACACTGTTATGGTAACCATTACCATAATATCATGGTAAAAGTTACTGTAATTTTATTGTAATGGTTACCATAGTACTATAGTAACTATTACCGTAACCAGGGTTGCCAGATTGGGCGTATTACCGACATTTAGGCGAATTGTAGACGTATTTTGCGCTAAAATTTTTACTGAACGATTTTCCACAATTTGGGCTATTTTGAAATTCGTCTGTATGATTACCAATCATCTAAGAATGAAAAAAAATACTTTTTGAATTTCTTACTTTGTTCTCGGCCTATTTCCACGTCTTAATAATTTACTATGTTTCCCAATAGCCAATAAACTATTTTCAAATAAACACGTCTGTTTATTTAAAATTATAAACATTGGGCGGTTATTATTGTTAGTGTGCGCGTTTTCTGTGAGGTCGCGCCACTTTCTGTTGAACACTTCTGGCAACCCTGACCTTAACATTTAGAAAGTCTTCATATCATGTGAATCATTACTGCATTATTATGGTAACCATTATCATAATATCATGATAAAAGTTACCATGGTTCGATGGTAATTATTACCATTACATTTAGGAATTCCTCATATTCTAGAAATCATTACTATAATATTATAGTAGTGGTTATCATACTAACATAGCAATCATTACTATACTATCATGTTAAAGATTCACATACATTATAAACACTATAGTAATGTCACTATAATTATTACAAAAATAAACATTCTATGATTTTGTTGCAGAATTTCAACTCCGCCGCCTGTACTGATACCCTCATCAACAGTAATTTATCCCGACATTCCAGTTCCTGAAATTTATACCAATGTAACTGGTACTTGTTCGACAACACATGAACGTACCCACTACCGTTGTAGTAATGGTGATAAATTCATTATAAATAATATACCAAGTTACGTTCGATCAATTGAAATTTACGACAGCCATATTCCTTATTTACCAGCTGGTAGTTTTTCACGTTTCACTAATTTAACAGAGTTAACAATTCGCGGATGTTCACTTAATGACATCGATCCACGTGCATTTCACGGTCTCTATAAACTTGAAAAATTAGTTATTACCGACAATCGGTTAACAGTAATACGTAATAGTTGGTTTCGTGATTGTAAATCACTCTATTGGTTAGATTTGAGTAAAAATAATTTGATGGAAATACAATCGGGTTCTTTTGAAAATTTACAGCAATTACAGTATCTCAATATTGAGGAAAATGATTTTCAATGTATTTATACCGGTTATTTGACAGAACAGGATAAAAATTGGCGGCAATTGCCGAGACTAAAGGTATTAGAATTCGGTAAAAATCCACTTAAATGGCGCTGTTATCAGGAAATACGGCAATTTCTTGAAGTACGGGCTATAGGTTATACTTATTACAAGTGTCCGCATGACAGCAAAGCTTTAGTGAGAAATTTATTAAATGAGGGCAAAGTCGACGGTACTAGAGTATCAAGTGCAGGTCTTAGAAAGGGACTTAATTTTAGCTTCATAGTGGCCATTGTTCTATTTATTATTTATTAATTTAAGTATGTAGAATAATTTGAGATTTAATTGGACTAATATGTGTTCGGATAGTGTACCTGATAAGAAACTTAACGCTTAGGTAGTAATATTAGGTATTTGAACCCTAAATGCTACTTTAAAAATTTTTCAATAGGAAATTTAATTTATTTAGGTGACTCTTTAACTTATGGTACTCCACCACGTGTTTAAATTAAGTAATTACACTGGCGAATCCGAATTACAATAAATTACCGTAATTTACCGCATTTGGCTGTCATTTACCGTAAAATGCGGCTTTCCTACGGCAAATTTGCTGCATTTTACGGCAATTACGGGAAAATACGACAATTTACTGTAACTTGCGGATTTTTTACCGTAAAGGACGTATTTTGCGATAAAAATACCGTTTGTCTGTCATAAAATGTCGTATTTAGTCTAAATTACCGTAAAATCCTGCAATTTGCCGTAAAATAACGTAATTATTTCAAATACCGTAAATTACGGTAATTACCATAACTCGGATCTGCCAGGGTAAGCCAATTTCGGCTACTTAATGATTAATTATAATTGCTCTCGTAAAAAAATTTCAAGCCAAAAAAATAAAATTTTTTCTCGGTCGAAAAGGGGCCAATAAAAGTCCTGGTAGTAAACACAAATCCGGGCCGTTTCAATTTATCGGCAAATTTTCGGCTTTTTTCAATAAAATTCTGCGGCTTCGACATAATTTCAGCCAAATTTAGGCCTCTTTGAATAAAATTATATGATTTCCGCGAAATATTTTTACTAGGGTGTTTTATTAGTAATTTATATTTATTACTAATATTAAAAGTAATGTGTAATTTATTTATATAATGTGTATTATTAATTATCAATTTTTAACAGAAATACTTTAATATTAATTGTAATATATTGTTGTAATTAAAATTTTCATGTCAATAAATAACATGTGAAATAATATATTGTGCAACAAGTGCGGTAAGTTGGTGATTGTCCACGAGAGCGAAATTGAGCGCATATACAAAGTGAGCTCATTAGCTCTCGTGGGCAATCGACAACTTACCGCACGAGTTGTAGATACTTTTTTTTTTACTTCAGCCGAGTCGCGTTATGGGTCCGTCGGTTTATATTTCTATTAAAGACCTTCCCCCTCCATTCCTATGAAAATACTCAATTACGCACTCAACGCGTGTAAAGTAGGAGAAATGTGAGTTACGGTGGTCGGCTGCTGAGCAGTGGAAGTACAGAAATTCTTATAATTATATTCCCCTACATCCCTGTAAGTGGGTTGCTATGGCATATTTTAGTGCATACTATTCTGTAGGGTAAATTGTCAGTTGCTGTTAGATGCTTTGCGGTAATGTTACTTTAGCGCACGCAAATCAATGCTTAACATGAAGTTTCGACAATGGTATCACGAAAAATAGTATATTATACAACTAGTGATGTAAGTTGTCGATTGCCCACGAAAGCGAAGTTGAGGGCATGAACGAAGTGAGTTTAGAAATGATTCAAAACAATTCAATTTTAATACTATATAGATATACATTAATCATTGAATTAATCATTTTTTTAAATTAAAGATACTCATTATAAAAAGCGAAAGAGTTTATTTTGCTTTGGTAGTTTATCACTTTGTGATAAATAATGACGCAGTAATTTGCTTTAACTTCAATTGAAGAGAAAAAATCAATGATCAGAACAGAAGTTTCGGTTCTAAAAGTAAACTAATTGGATTTTCCTTCAGTCGTAAAAAAATTTTTATTCTTCATAATATTCTTGGTTCAAGTAAATTCTTCTTGATTCGTAAGGTTTTTTCAGAGTAATAATTTACGATAGAAGACTGGTGACGTTTCACCATAAAAATAAAATGATTAATGCTGATTATGCGCACTTTTTATGGAACAACTCCATGTATGTTTGGAAAAAAAATTAAATTGTAATGTTTATTATTATTATTTTTTTTTATTACAAACATACTATGTACAATATTCGATAAACGTAAAGTTAAAATTTTAAATCGTAGATTTTACATTATTTACAGTAATTAATTTTCATCATTACATTTATTGTGTTGTATTTAAATTATATAAAAATTATCTAATAGCTAATAATACAAGCTGGTGTTTATATTTTATTTAATTAGTAAAAGCCGATAATTTTATTATTATTAATCGCATCAATATTTTTATGTATTAATCAGCAAGTTTTAAATATTAATCAAAAATTTATGAAACAATTTATTAAAAAACATGAATTTTTTTTTTTTTTTTTTTTTTTTTCAATTAAATATCACAATAAAATATTTATTGATTTATTGTAAAACAAAACTTCATACGATATAAATAATGTATTTAAATTTCAATAATTAAAAAAAAATTTTTAAATTATAAATTTATAACCTTATCAATTAGCCTCAACACAAAATCACATTATTTAAATTTAATAATAATTACAATGATAAATGTTTGGTGATAAATGATTATTTACAGTGAATCTTATAATTACAATAATTACGCGTATGAAATAATTAATTATAGCAATGATAAATTGAACCCTTAATTTAAACAATTTTCATCTTAAAAAAAGACAAAAAATTATCAATTGAATTTTGTATGTAATTCATGCCCAAATTCTACGCCATTAAATGGCTAAAGTTAGCCTGTAAAATTTTACATTAAAGTACAATCCTTTCTGATTGGTCTAAAGTGTGATTTAAAATATATAGAATCGCTACTTTTTATATTAAATCAAAAAAAATTAGTGAAATCTATTACCCTGTCTTTTGTGACGTCACTTTGAATTTAGCTGCCTTATTAACATGAGCAAAATCTCTAGACTGCGCATACGCATTTAATTAATCAGCACGCGCATGCGTACATCAATGTAACGTCAGCTGAATTTTATAACCTTACATATCTCTATTAACTGATACGACATAACACCAAAGTTGACGTTTTTGCTATTGAGTTAAATTTTGTTAAGTGAATAGTATTAGACAAATTATCCATTTGCATAAAGTATAAATATTTTTTTTTAATAATAAAGTAAATTATTTTTATAACTCCGACTGCATAATGCTGACTTTAGACATTTCACGGCGTTTTTCTTCGTGCGTTCATAACATAAACTATTGTATACATTTAGCGACATCTAGTATCTATTAATACCGATCCCACAAGATGTATAAGATCCTATTAATTACTTATTCAGATTATAAATAATTAATTAATTTGTTTTATGTAAAAAATATATATATAATAAATAAATAAACGCAATATTTTTTAAATGATTCTGATCATGGTCGTATGTGAATTGATTTTTTAAAATTATTTATCTGGCACTTTTATCATGTTGAAATTTACTATGATGGACCAATCGTCAATTTCGTTTTCTTTCTGATATTATTTAATAAAAAATATATTTATTTAAATTATGAATTTTAATAAAATCGATAGTTATTTTTTCTCAATAATTCGGGTTTTCGATTTATATTATTGCTATTATAAAAAAACGGATTGCGATAATAATAATTGTGCGGAGTAGTTAAATATCGTACTTTAGAAACTGGAGATGCTTGTGTGGGTAACGAATTTATATTTGTATTGTATAATTTTTTGTTATACGATGACAATCTATTATTATGAGATTGTAATTCAGATATTAATGGTACCCGATAATTTTGTAAATCATCAAGATCTTCATCATGTGGCAATGGTCTTTTGTCATCACCTGGTACTGGACGACCGTCAGGTAATACGCGTATCACCATTGGTCCCACCAAATAAGGACCATTGTCTATTGGTCTTACGTAATCATTCATAACAGATGATTCTTCGCCTAGATCATTTGCATCATTGTCACTGGTTGCTGCAAACAGAAAAAAAATTTATTAATTCAATATTTTTTATGCAATAGAATTCTCAAGTTTATTTATATTACGTAAGAAATCAATATGATTAATATTGTACATGTATATAATTTAATGGTTAAAATTACAAAAAAAATTTAGTTAACGGTAAAGCTATTCGAATTCTAATATAGTATCTCATATATTCTGTGGAGTCGGTATTTTACAGGGAAAAAAAAATTCCACTAAAATTTACGATGTTAACATCATAATCGTGGACTATACTTTCATTAGCATCAATTTTCAAACCTTATTTTAAAATTTACTATGTCCCTGGTGGAAATTTTTCGGACTTTTCTCTGAAAAACTCAGTTCTAAAATTCTAAAGACTTTTTCAAAGTTCTAAAGACTTTTTCAAAGTTCTAAAGACTTTTTCAAAGTTCTAAAGACTTTTTCAAAGTTTTTCAGAGAAAAGTCCGAAAAATTTCCACCAGGGGTAGGTTAAATTTTTTACTATTTAACATCGTAAAAAGAATAAAATAAAAATTACAATTCAAAAACTATATTTATTCCTATATTTATCTTTCTATTTACTTGTGAATAAAATAAATATTACAGTGATGCCTCTGTTACGATGTAAGCTATAAAAATTACGATGTTACATCGTAATTGTTAAATAATAACTGTGTTCACCGTAAGAGGCGTTCTGGTGACTTATGACTGTATTTATATCGTTTATATGGATGTTAAAAACTACCTAGACTTGCCCTTCTGTGGCCGGGTGGTCCAAGGCGTCGGTCAGTTCGCACTCGAAAGGTCTCGTGTTCGAATCCAACACCCGACCGATTATTAATTTATACTTTTATTTAAAATTTCTATTACTTCAAATTTTACGATGTTCACATCGTAATTTATACTAAAGAGCTTAAGACTTTGTGTTATTTGTCTGAAGTATTATTTCTTAAATGAAATTTCCAATGCAACATCGTAAAAATTATGATTTTAAAGGTAAAGTCCACTACAATAATAAATAGGAAAAATTACAATGGTAGCATCGTAAATTTAACTGGAATTTTTTTTCCGACTGTGCACTGATTGCATATCTATGAAAAATTTCTAGATTATCGGCAATTTTTACCACAATTCCATACGGTCTTAATATTTCTATCCTCATAGTAATTTTTCTATATACTTTTTATGTAAAATACTGAAAATTTATTTGCGTACATTCATATGATTGATAAAATAATAATAATTTTACTATACATTTTCTAATTTTTCATCCCGATAGTCAATTGTAAAACAATTACGATCATCACTTTCTTTACTCTATCGTAAAATCTTCAGTTATTTTCCGCAAGAGAAATTTACTAATCTCGATCCAGAATCATTTCAAATTTAAAACTTGACAAGTGGAATTAAATGCGTACTTAAAAAAAAATTATCATGTTCTTAAATTTTCATTAATTTAAAACCCGCAATTACGGCGCCTTTTTCGAACGTAAATTTAATATCATCATACACTTCATTACCAAAAAAAATTTTTGATCACAAAAAAATAATAATGACGGTCAACCATAAAAGAACTAACTTTCACATAAATCTTTTTATAAGTTTTCTTTTGTATCATTTAAATAATAAAAAGTGAATTTTTATAACGTGCTAATGACTATCAATTATTTAAATTAATTTTTCTTTAAATTAATTAGCAAGAAAAAAAAATAAGTTTCATTTTTTTCTTTCCGCAAAAATAATTTCGGTCAAGGTAAACGACATATTTAATATTTTTCCATTACTTCCTAATGATATAATAATACATCCCGTAAACCTTGACAATAAAATTAAATTTGTAATAAAAAAATCATTAAAAAAAAAAGAAATTATTATTAATGAAATTTATATAAAAAAAAAATTTAATTTTTATTAATGGATATATATATATATATATATATACACTATATATATATATATATACACTAGAGAAAATGTGAAAGCAACGATCTTGAAGAAAGAGTCAATGATTCTTTAAGAAAAGTGACCTCATTTATTCTCAATGTCTTTCATTATTATTATTTTTAAATATATGTTAAAGTTAATCATAAATTTACAGAATTAATTATTAATTATAATTAAATATTTACCTAAAGGATCAATTTCAGTATACGAATCCGTTGAATCAAATCGATCATTTGAATTAAATTGATTATCTCCTACCAATGCGCGCCAAACTAAAATTTGAATTTGAATAATTAATTATTTATTTTTAAAAAAATATAGAAAAGTTAAATAATTAAAGATTAATAATTTTTTTTTTTAATTGATGAATTAGAGAGTTAGAAATTATCGGAAAAAAAACATACTTTTATATACAGCATTCCGTTGATATGGATCAAGTTCATCTAATTGATTTTCATCCATACTCGTCAATTTTTGTAAACCAGAAACAAGATTATTTTTCGTACAATCGGGTTTCGGTGAACCGTCACAATAACTAGCAACTTCTTTGCTAAATAGTCGGTACAGATGACTCATCTGTAACAAAAATACAGTAAGTAAAGAACAAATTAGCTTTTATTTTTAAATACCAGTTAACCGTTAGATTTATATTTATAAATAGATATGTCGGTCAGTAGATCTACTTGTGATTCTTTCGTGAGTTGAATATATGTTTATAAAATATAATTTTTGTTTTTATTTTTTTAATTGTTTAGTTATTTTATTATTGTATAATAAACAGACCATACATTTGATATATATATATATATATATATATATATATATATGTATAAGTATGTGTGTAGTAAATTATTGTTTGTAAATTTTACTCACGTCCGGTGAAACTCGACAATGTGTAACAGGATAATTTAAACATGCATGTCACACGTCGTTGATGGCGCGTATCCGATTGCAATCGTATTTAATTTTTGTAAATATTTTATTATTGTTATTATTATTTATTTTTTTTTACTCAATAAAATTTTTTTGTTTATTTTTTAAAAATACTGATGTAGAATAATAAAATTCAATTATAATGAAATAACCCGCGAAAAATGAATCATATATGGCCATATATGAAAATTTGACATATATAACATATATAACATACATAAATCATATATAGAACATATATGAATCATATAAGGAGCGTATATGGTCAAATTTCATATATACTTCATATGTGCGCCATAAATGGGCATATATGATTGAATTTTCGAGGGAAATTAATTTTAAGATTCATTGTTCTCAATAATTAAATTACGACCGTAGTTATGAAAAATAGTAAAACTAAATATTCTGATAACGAATAAAAAAATTTTATAAAAAAAAAAAATTTTAATTGTTTGTAATTTTCGTCAGACTTGGACCATATATGCTTCATGTGAAACCCATACGAAAAAAAATATATATGCGGCAGATTGCATATATGAGGCATATATGTCTCATACATGAAAATTGTCCGCATATATATTTTTTCGTACGGGAAATTAGCCATATATGATTCATATGTGAAGTATACATGACTTAGACATGAAGTAAACATGAGTCGTATATATAACACATATGAATTATACATGGACTATATATGGATCATATATGGCATATATGGTTCATTTTTCTCAGGAATTTATGGTAGTAATATTGTTTTGATAACTAAAAGAAAAAGTTATCAATCGATCTATTTAAAAAACAATTGTTATTATCTTTAAGTAAGTAAGGTACATTAAACTCAAAGATGAGTTTAGATATTGTTCTAGATTGTACGGAGAAAGTATAAAGAGAGAAGTCGTGAGAAATTAATAAAAAAACAATTCATCTTATTATTATTATTATTATTATTATTATTGTTTTTCATTTAAAAATTATAATTTTATAAACATTTTGCATAAAAAAATTAAAAAAGAGAATTTTCAGTCGTGATGTCAATAAGAGTATTTCAGAAAAAAGAATTCTTAGGTTCAAAAATTATTCTATTTACCCAAGGACATTTTTTAAAATCCAGAATAAGAGCCAAAATTTTTCTAATTCCATACAAAATTTTTTTTGTCCAAAAAATTTTTTTTAATCAATAAATTTTTTTATTAAACTAAAAAAATTTTGAATTTCCTTCGTAATTGCAATGAATATTTTTGAGCAAAGTTATTATTTTTTTCTGTATTAAATTTGAAATATAAAAAATTGTAAAATCGTAAACTTGACCTCTGAAGAACTCAAAAATATTAAATATCTTCAGTAACATTTTTAAAAAATTAAAAAACTAATTGGTCCTTATTACCGGCTCATACTCCAAAGTATAAAATAAATTATAAATAAAATAAAAAAATGTAAACTCACTTTTTCATTTTTTGATAAAAATTCCCACATAGGAATTGCCGATCCATTAATCGGATTATTTTGAATTATCAAAATAGTCACTAGGACCAAAATAATAATATTTTTACAATAATACATTTTGAATACACAATAAATAATAAACACAGCAATTAGTTCACTCACACAAATAAATATAAGTAATTTCAAAAATTAATAATCAATATTCGATTGTTTAAAAAATAATAATAATGATAATCATCATTTCATCATTACGACAGTTGGATACAAACTGAGCTGAAGTTTGTTAGCAGCTTCGGTTTTATGTACCGATGACCCCTGTTAAGATCCATCTCCCCTCTTTTCCGTTTCATTTTATATATACATGTATAAATGTTTTTTATATTTTTTTTTTTAATTTTATTTAATCGACCTACCTCGCGTCTGACGTCGTGTTTACGCATTTAGAATCAAATAAAACTATCTTCCATTCCATTCGTTATTTTCTTACATATATTTGTGTATATCTCGGCCCGATATCATCGTATTTCTCTTGAGCTTCCTTCTTTTAATATATTGTGTAGTCAAACGTTGGATTGCGATCTCATACCATGTAAATCCGGTACAAATAAAAATTTCTTGGTCCTTGACGTCATTGGAATTATTTTAGTTTTTTTTTTTTTTTATTATTTTTATTTTTATTTTTTGGGCTCACTATCCACGTCATTGTGGCACCACAGTAGCAACTTAAATTCACGTCAATTAATATATTTATCAAATATATCTTTATCTATTATGCTAATAAATTCAAATATATTTTTAATAATTAAATAATTTTTTTTTATTTATGAGTTTTATTTATTTATTTGTAAGGAATATAAATTTATAAATGTCTGTTTTTAAAAAATTTTTTTTTAGTTAAAAAAAAGTATCATTCGGTTTTTCCAAAAAATATATTGAACTTTTTAATTAAATGCAGATTTAAAAAAAAATTTATTATAAAAAATTTCTATCCATTTTTCGATTATTGCTGGTTGGTTATTTTTTATTGTGACCTTCATTGAATTAAAAAATAATTTACAAAATTTGTTTTGTTAAAAACATAAGTTGACATTTTTGTTTATTCGAAGAAAATTTGAAAAATTACAAATTTTTTTTAGTTATTATAAATATATTTTTAAATATGACCTTGACAGACGACTTTGTAACCTTGTTCCGCATTCTCTTCGGCTCATTACACTTATGTACTTAAAAAAAAATTTTTATGATTAAATAAAATATGAATAATTAAAAAAAATATGGAAAATGTCTCGACTCGATCTACGGAAGTTCATAATATCAGAAAAGATCTAAAAAACTATTAGTGACTTGACTCAAGACGGCACTTTATCATACTGAGCGTATACTTTTATTTTTAATTAAAAAATGGTATTAGGGCTACTCAAAAAAAATTTTTCTTGGTTCAAAAAATTTTTTCTTGCTTCAAGAAAATTTTTATTTTTAATTCATAATGCAAAGAATTTCTTAGGGGAAGTAAAAATTTTTTGCGCAAAGAAATCCTTTTTTTCTGTACATACTTTTAAAAAACACTGACTTTGGGCGGGATCGAACTCGCGCCCTTTGAGTTTGGAGTCTTATCTGCTATCCACTATGCTGACATAGTTCCGATGTATGGGATCAGAAAATTTAAACTATAAAAATACAATGAAAACAGTATAGACATCTTCTATTCTCACTGATTTAGACAGTAAAATGATAGTAAATTAGAACCTCAAGATAGATATTCTTGAACTGAGTTCTAACCACTCGTACTTCAAGTCGGTAAAGTTAAAAAAAGTATCAATTTTAAGAGAAAAATATTCTTAACCTAAAAAAAATTTTTTCTTTCACAGTAATACTCTTGACTCAAGTAATTTCAAGTTCATTTTTTTCTGTGTATAGATCAACCCGGGGTTAAATGAGCCACGACCAGTTTTCAAATTGAAAAAATTTTTTTCATTGAAAATTCTTAATTACCGCTTGTAAAAAATATTAGAATAATTTAATCAGCTAAAAAAGTGTCGGCAATTTATATATTTATATATAATCCGAATGGTATTACTGTCACAAATATCACTTAGGCGGTTAATACCCTATTAACTTTTTGAACCTACATGACCTCAGTGGTCAAAGCAATTGCTCGGAAAGCAAAAGGTCACGGTTCAATTCCACTGCACACTCTTTGCTATATAAAATAAAATAAAATTTTTTTTTCTGTTCTTAAAACATCGCATTTATAATATATACCATCAATTAATAATTATTTTTATTTTATGTGGGTGTTTTTATTTTTTCGAGGTCTTCTGCTTACATTTTTATAAGTAATTAATAAATACATACTTAATATTTTTTTATTCATGTTCATAGTCCACTCAATTATAACAATGAAAAAAAAAAAAAAAAAAAATTAATAATAATAATAATAATAATAATAATAATAATAATATATAAATATTTTTATTATATTAATATTAATAATAATATTCATCTTATGACTCGGTAATTTTTTTTTTAATATTCTTAATTTATCAAATGATTAATGAATCAATGATTACAATGAAATTTTTTTTTTTTTAAATGAACCCATTATTTATTCACTTGATATTTAGGTCGTTAATAACTTCTACAACTGGAGTTTTTTTATTGTTCTTCTTAATTTTTTTTATTCTTAAGGTTAAGGTCGTTAAATGATTAAGCTAAAAAACCAGTTCATTCTATGCATAAAATTTTAATAAAATATATATTTTAAACGTTTGCTTTGATACGTTATGACATATATATATATTTTTTTCAATTTCTATCAATTCAATTTTCCTTAATCATAATTTTTGAATTTGGCTTAAATGGATACTAAGTGGAAATAAAAAAAAATTTTAATCAAATATTTGGTAAAAAAATTTGAAAAAAGCTCGAAATTTTTTAAATTTCATCTTTTCCCGCAAAAAGTAAATGAGATTCTAATCATGAAATGATCAGAATTTTTTAGGGATTTTCCGATAGTTCTCATAAGTATGAAAATTCGAATTTGTCTCAAATTTCAAAGTTCGACCGGTCAAACTTTACTTTTTTTTTTTTAACACGGGATAATATCTCAAAATATATTATCTGTTATATAAAATAGCAGTTTTTGAAAATTCGACGGGAATCAAAAACTTCCGTTCAAAAAACTTCCGTCCTATCTCGTCTCTCAGAGGCGTAGTGATTAAAATTAAGAAATGATAATGTGCTAAGTATGTATATGTAAGTGTTTATATATTTATATAACGCATAAAACTGTATATTTCATATATAATAAAATAAAAAACATTGTTAATTAACAATAAAAAAAAAAATAATAATAATAATAATAAAAAGGAAAAAATAAACTACATAAAATAAATTACATCCTCTTATGTTCTGATAACTTTTGCACTGTTTTTTTTACAGTAGTAGCCTGTCTTCTAAAATGTAATTAAAATTTTTGTTTCATTGTTAAATTTTTTCATTACATTCAAATACTATTGTTAAAATTTTTTTTTTGAAGACAAATCATAGTGATCCATCTTATAATTTTTTTTCTTTGTATACAATATATGCATATATGCTAACGCTCGATACCACATCATCTTATGTTATACTTATGTATATTTTTGTGACCCTGTTACTGGCCATATGGCTGTTGGATCTTTTTATAAATAAATAAATAAATAAATAAAAAATAAAAAATAAAATAATAGCTTTTAAAAAATCATAGCAATAGTGAAACTTTTGTAGATTATTAAAATTTATTTGAAATACATATTTATTTATACATAAAATAAATGTGTCTATAAAACAGTAAATATTTTTTTTTATGTTGATTGAAAATTTTTTCTACGTCTTTATTATTGTGTTATTATACCATCAATTTCAAATTGATACTAATATAACTTTAATGATTATTGAATTGACTCATCATCGATTATTTAGTTATTGAATGCTAATATTTATATGTATATGTATATGTATACATTTATATATATAAATATAAAATGAAAGCAGTAAATCACTATTTACGTCCTACTTACGTCAATTGATTAAAATTTAAATACTTGTAGATAAAGTTGATTGAATGGGTAATTTGAGAAAGACTGTAAATCTTTTTCGCCGCGTAATATATATGGATTTTTTTTCTTTACATTCTCTAGGTATGCCTATTTTCGTTGTATTATTAATCGCAGTTGTCGATCAAATATCCGAAGATCGGGGAATCCCAATGTCGTAAAGTTAAGTCATTTTTATATTGAAAAAATTATTATTTTTATCTTCAATTTTCCCGCTTAAATTTAATTACAATTTTATTCCTTTTTCAATATCTATTTATATCTACACTGAAAAAAAACTTGAATCAAGAAGAATTTACTTGAGTCAAGAAAATCATTGTGATAAAAATTTATTTTTGATTTAAGAATATTTTCCTCTTGAAATTGATTTTCTTGATTCAAGAAAACATTTCTTTGATCACTGAATTTAAATTCTTGACCCAAGTATAATTTAATCAAATTAAAAAGAAATATTTTTGCTTAGGTAACCTCAAAATTTCAACTGTATTGTCAACTTGAAGGAAGAGTAGTAAGAACTCAATTCAAGAATATCTGTCTCGGGTTCAAAAAACCTCTAACCGATTGTCAAAATCATGGAGAATAGAGTAACCTCTATACCGTTTTTATAGAGTTTATACTTAAAATTTGATTGTCCATTATCTCGGAACTATATGTCAGCCTAGTGGTTAGTAGACAAGACTTTTAACTCAAAGGACGTGAGTTCGATTCCGTCCGAGGAAAATTTTTTTGAAAACCTCAATTTTCTCGGATAAAATAAAAATCTCCGATCAAGACGAATTCTCTTGACTCAAGAAAATATTAATTTGGATCTCAAAATCGTCTTCTAAAATATTTTCTTGACTCAAGATAATTTTTTTTCTGTGTATAAATTCAAAATTATCTGCGTGTATACAATAAACTTTTTTGTTATTTACAAACTAAAATATTGACTATTAAAATTTTTTGTAAAATGTATATGTTATAAACTTAGCCAACCCGTAACATAAATTTATGAAAATAAGAAGACAATCAGTAAACTTTTATTGCTGCGCTATGTAATTTCCAAATTTAATAATATGCATGCATGCATGATTACATGTGAATAAATAATTAAAATAAACAGAACATCCGTCAATTTTATATCCATGGCTGAGACTGTTTATAGTTTTGCAAATTTAACCAACATAAACATCAAAACATGGAACACATTTTTACTACTTTACCATACAGAGAAGAGATGCTGCAATTGTAGCAAAAAAATGAAAATTTTTTTAGCAATGAAATAAAAAACTTAATAAATAAATAAATAAAAAATAATAATTATTATAATAATACATGTTTTTTCAATAGGTAAATATGTACGCGATGTTTGTGTCGAATTTAATAGCCTCTAAACCCGCACAAGTCCAGACACCGGTTTTATTCTGAGCAATTAATTTAGTCAGGAATCTCGAAACGACCTTTCGAGGTCGGAGCTTTGGCGCCTGGTTATATAAAATGAATAAAAAAAAAATAAAAATAAAAAAAACCTAACGGATTACATTTATTTCTTTACTCCTACTAAAACATTCCTTTGCTTCGTTTTATATTTGTTCATTTTTTTTAAGCTAAAAATATCTTATACACTTAGATGAGGAATTTCCTTACCACAAATTTTATTTTTAATTTTTAAAAAATTTTTGTCAGTCATTTTTTTTTTTTATGTTTCTGGGAAATATGAAAATAAATTACGATTTTGCGGGAAATTTAAATGACACAATTTTCATAATCTTCCACGAACATATTTTAAATATATATAAATTAATAGTTAATTATATTATATGCAATATCCGTTAATTAATGCGCCTATTTTAAATTATAATTATTTTTTTATTGATTTGATTTTTTTTTTAAACAAAAAGGATAAAGATGTGATGTTTTATTGAATAATAAAATTAACGGATGTATGAAATTTAAATTATACAAGTGTAATTAACAATCGGGAAAAGGAAGCTCTTTTGTTATTGTAAATAGTTGGCGATATTGAATAAAATTTTTTTCTAGTTTTGTTTTTTTACGCAGATTTTTTTTTTTTTAATATTCAAATCTATGAAATTTGTAATGACAAAAAATTATTTTAATTTTAGACAAAATTTACAAAAAGAAAATTTCCCAAAATTTTCAGAATTTTTTATTTATTTATTTATTTTTTTTTAAATAAATGAATAAGTGAAATTTTTATGCAAGTGAAAGTTAACTTATTTTCAAAAAATATTTTTCAAATTTTGGGGGGAAAATTTATATTCAAATTTTCAAACCGATTTAGTGAATTTCAAAAATTGGAGCATTGATAATAACTGACGTATAAAAAAATTAATTGAATTTCAACCCCCAATGGTTACACTTCCGGTAGACAAATCAGAACAGTCACCAGGGGTTTAAATTGTAGGACCTCAAGGTCTCTGATCAGTCTTTGAAATTAAATTAATTAATAATTTAACTTGAAAATTTATAAGATTCATCATTTAAACATTTTTATACTAGTTAGTATCCATTTTTATTTTAAATTTGAATTTTGAGTCATCAAAAAATGTCTGTGATAAAAAAAGGGTAAAAGTGGCTTATTGCATAAAAATAAATCTAACTTTTTAAATTTTCAATATTTTAGATTAAATTATGTGGCACATTGTCGTAAGATCAATGAAAAAGTCTGACTTTTCAAAAAATTTATTTATTTTTGCAAATAAACGTTAAAAATTTCCATTGAAAATTTGAAAGTTATCTAAAGAAAGGATAATTGGTTTTCTGCAAATATCTTTGTAAATATTAAGTTTTCTGAAAAATTGTAAGATACGTTTTTTGTAGAACTTTAAATGTTCTACAAGAAAGGTCTCTTATACTTTTTTCAAAAACTTGATATTTTTTGAGATATTTGGAGTTTAATCTTCGAAGACCCGGATACAGAAATTTGGCGTTAAAAATTATCGGGTCCTTATGGAGCCAAAATAACTGTTGAGGGTCAAGGTTAATTAGACTGATAGTTTTCGTCATTTAACCAATAGTAGAAACAAAATTTTGTGTCAATTAAAAAAAAAAAAAATTATTTTTACGAATTGTCAGAAAAATAAATTTATTTAAAAAGTACCGCCGAAAAAAAATTAATAATCACATTTTTTATTTGCTCTGGACATATAAAAAAATTATATACCATGAATTTTATAAAAAAATAATAAACCACAGAAAAATAAAATATTTGTATATATTATAATAAAAATTTGTTACAAATAAATTTATTGCTCTCTTAGTTCCTTATATACACGTACACGTGTTTACATTAAAAGGTAATAATACTACATATATCATTTACAAAATATTGTATTATTACTTATATATTCATAGTACATATGAATATATACATATATATATTTAAAAGTATTGGAATGTTAAGAACGTTATTAACATGATAGACATCTGAGGCTTGGCCCCTACGTCGTCTTCCAGCACTTGGCGCCATACATTTATATTATAATAACAGGAAATCTCTCGCCTTAAAGAATTCCATCGAAAAAAAAAAGAAATATTCACTTCCAAATTTTTAAATAAAGCAAAAAAATAAAAAAAAAAATTTATATAAAAATGAAATAAGAAAAAATACATTCATTTCTTATGTCACGGTGATTAGAAAGAGTTTATTGACTTTTAAATTTACATATTAATAATAATAATACATTTCGTTATATACATATATGAGGATGTTGCTGGATTCAGGCGTTTGTTTATGTGCGCACTTCCTGAAACTTTACAGAATACAAAGAAAAAAAATTTATTGTTGGCTCTTCTTGTTTGTAAAAATATTGTTTGAATTTATTTTTTGACAATAGCATGCTCGTTACAGCCTGAAGAAATTTTTTTAGAGGCTAAAAAGTATGCAAAGTAATGAAAAAAAGTTCAATACTTGTAGACTCAATTTTTGACGACCCTCGGAGCCCCGTAACTTTTTTCCAGTACAGTTGGCCTAATATAGAGTTTAATTTCGAAAAATTGCACTTTAATGATTGGAAAATTTTATCTATAGTTCCATATTACCAAGAAAATGAAAACTCGCGTGCATTTCAAATCTAAAAAGGCAGCGTTTTCTCCTCCTCGTCTTTTTACGGTCGCTCAATTTTTGGTACATATCATTTATGGAATAATATACCGTAAGTTTCTTTCAGTCAAGTGGATAGCGCGCAGTGTTCATAACACAAAGGTCGAGGGTTCGAGACTCGCCACGGGTAAAATTAAAAAAGTTCTTTTTAGTCAATATTCATTCATTATAAATCAATGCATAAATCATGAACTTATTCAATGTCTTTTTTTTAAAAATAAATTTAGTGATTCGTTTTTATTTATAATTATATATAAATCATATATAATCATTTTTACTCAAGTAATTATACACAAAGAAATGACTACTTTACAATAAAAAATATTGAAAACTTGTCAACAGATTTGTAACTTTTTAGAACTAAATAATTGAATTTAACTATTTCAATAGGAATGCCTGTGTACATGTTTGTTTATATAAATGTCAACAAGTCAAACATCCAAAAATAATGGAAGAAATAAACAAAAAATCTATTCGATTCACGTTTCATTGTGTCAAGTGAAAGTTTTATTTCTTCATCATTCTTATTTTTTATTTATATATGTTCGTATACACACATCTTAGAGTGTTTCGAAAATAATTTTTTTTTGCTCTTATATCTTTTGAAATGATACTTTTTGATGAAGAAACAAAAATCTTACTAAGAGATGAGCTCTATCTAAAATTCTAAGAACCGACTTGTGATTTTTTTTACATTCCATTGAAATATATATTTATCAAATCTACAAACAGATTTTGAAAGTTGAACCTTTGAGCTATCGAAATCTTCCTTGATCTCAATATTTTATTTAAACGCAAGTTACATCAAATTTGGGAATAACTCATTCTAAATTCTTAAAAAAATTCGCATTGGAAATCACAAATATAAAAAAAAATAGTATCCGAATAAAATTAACACTCGAAAAAATGATTACAATTTATAGTAATTTATTAAGGTTAATTAATTAAATATTAGTGTCACCACTAGTGCAATTTATCAGAATTAATTATGTAAATATAATAAAAATAAATTTGACAGCTTTACATAATTTATGATATTATAGATGTATTATAAAATAAATATTTTCAGCTCTAAAGGTTAAGGCTTTGCAGATTAAGTAAAGAAGCCAAACATATTCTTTTTGCCAGTATGATTTTTTTTATTTCTAAAAATAAAGAAAAATTTTAATTAACTTTAATTACGTTCTCGACAAAATATTAAGACCTATACAAAAAATTTCCCATAGACTTATATATATATATATATATATATATATATATATATATATATATATATATATATACTCGTTGATGCTCGTAATCCCATGCCCTGAACTTAAATATTATACTCGATGGCACTAATTATCTAAGATACTACAAGGAGAGAAAATTATAGTAACCGTTCCTAGTAAGTTTATGAAATATCAACCCATAATGTTATGGTAATAATTACTATAAGTTATGAGCTATACACCCATTCACATTGTAACAGTTACTACATCGTGGTAACCGTTCCCATAATATTATGGTAATCGATCCTGTATTACTATGGTAACAATAACCATAGTTGTATGCTAATGGTTACCATAACATTAAGAAATAACTCATATTATGGTAATCATTACTATAGCACTATGGTAACTGTTATAATATCATGGTAATTATTACTATGATATTATAGTAACCATTATCATAATATATGGTATCGGTTACCATGGCACACTGAAAAAAAAATATTGCTGTAATAGTAACACTGTTAGGTTATGGTAACCATCTAAAGTTTGGAAAATCGTAGATTGTTAATGTAGCAATACTTCATTTGCGTAAAGGTTAGATTGCTATTTTGCCCATACAATGTTTCGTTAAATCAACTATCTAAATAGATGGTTGCTACGGCAATATGTATTGCCATATTAACCAATTGGATTGCTATATTAACCCTTAACGGCCACATGGGGTGACTAGTCACCCCAGGCTTAAAAAAAGTGGAATTAGAGGTCTTATACCTTTCAAATAAATTCGTCAAAAAACTTTCAAAAAAAGGGAGTTACCCCGTGTGGCCGTTATGTGGTCTGGGTGAGGTGTGGCCGTTAAAGGTTAACAATTTGGAAAACTATAATAGCAATCTATAGGAATCGTTAAAATAGCAATACCAAGTATGGGGAATATAACCAAAGAATATGGTTAAATCGACAATATTTTTTTCTAAATTTGAAAATAGCTAATGCAGAAATCTAATATTGCCAATTTAACGATACAATTTGTTATGACAACTATCTACCATTAGCAATACTTCAGATGGTTACGATAACCACATTTTTTTTCAGTGCAGTATGGAAACGGTTACAATAATGGCATAGGAATTGTTACCATAATTCCATAGGAACTATTCCCATATCGTATAGGAATGAAAACTATATAGATGGGAATAGTTACCATAATTTGTATGGGTGCCGCTTCTATAATCGATATTTAAAAAAAATCGATTACTATACACTAGGGAAACCATTCTCATAATATATTGTAATTGTTACCATAATTTTTTCTCTGTGTATTATTATATTTCTTATGTTTTGTAACGTAATAGGGGCGTGCGAATCGAATCATTAGTAAGTTCGAACTGTTCACACACGTCTATAGAGCTATAATGGAAACTATATTTTTTTTAACACCGCTTAATACCGGGAAAAATTTCTATACCGGTACCGATGTTATGGTTAACGTGATTTTCGGCGTTTAATTTGGCACCGATAGTCATACACATTAGAATAATGTGGACTTACACCTTTTTTTACAGTGTATAAGATTTTCAAACGTCGACATCTGATGAAAACTTGATTTTCGAAAATCGCAATTTAATTAACTACTTACCTATGTTTTAAAAAAGTGTAAATTTTTTTAGCAGAAAGTTAAAAAAATTTCAAAAATAATCGAGAATATTTTTCTAGATAGATAACTATCATAAAAATTTCAGTGAAATCGAAAATGCAAATTTATGTGGTTGCTAGATTCCATGCCATATATATATATATATATATATATATATATATATATCAAGTTTCACTTAATTTGGTATTCAGAACTTAATAAATTCATCAGTTTTTGTTGTTGTTCACAAACAGAATTCTCAACTATTTTGAATTTCAAGAGATCAATTTTCTAAAAATTCCAAAAATTGTGATCTACGTCATATCCGATTTTCTCATAGAATAATTCAGTTCTCCAGTACGACATATAACCCATCTATATTTTTTTGATACAATTTTTTTAGAAAAAATTCTTAAACTAACAGACTTCATCTGCGGATTATAATACATCTTCTATATACTCTCACCCAAAAATTTTGTTTATTAAAAATAAGCCGTTGAAAATAAACTTTTTATATTTTTTCATACATCTAACATTAATATTACGGTTTGCTAGTAAAAAAATGTGTTAATTCAATGATGTGATGAAAGGGGAATTTATTTTTTATTATATTATCATTATTATATATTTTATTTTTCAGTATTTTATGTTTCTCTTTTTTTTTTTTTTTTTATGGTCGAAAGAATTCCTGAGATGTTGATCGTGAAATAGTATAAAGCGAGATAATTAACGAAACAGTAGCATATACGATAAAAGTTGAATAAATTTGTAGATGTAAACAATTATTAAAATTCAAATGACTTCTGATAAAAATAAGTGAGTCATCTTTAAAGGATTTAAAAGTTCACGGGTTAGTTTCTTTTTTTTTTTATTTTATTTCTGATTAATAAAATCAATTATTATTATATTTTATTATAACTCGGATAGTAAAATTGTTTACAATTTCTTAATTTTTGGTTTAAAATAAATAAAACTTCTTTTTATTGAATTTTTATTAAATAAATGATTTATTGTTAATTTAAAAAAAATTTCGAATATTATCTGATTATTATTATTATTATTTACAGCGTAATATAATTCTTAAATATTTCGGTGAATGGAATTCAGACGACATTGATCGTTATTTATCGAAAACGACTAGTATTGGCGCCAGTTTTTTATTAGCTAGATATTTAATTCAGTTATTTTTTTTTTTTTCTTTTTCGGTAATTTGATGTCGTTGAATTTTGGGAACTTTGTCTTTAATTATTTACATTAAATGATTATTATAATTTAATTAAACAACTATATTATTAAACTGTTCACTATTTTTAAATGACGAAAAATATGTTTTTTTATATTTTTAATATAAATATGTGGTTTTTTCAAAATTCATAATAATAATATGCAGTATACATTTTTTATAAACTATATAAATCATGATGCAAAAAAGGACAAAATGAAGTAAGCAATAATTTGTTGCAAAAAATTTTTTCTTTTTTAATTTTTTTCAAAAAAATTATTACTTTTTGAATTTATTATCTGGCATTATAAAATATGTTCTGAATATTAAATTATACCCAATGACTTTAATTGATAAAAATGGTAATTAATTTTTTTCTAATTTTGAAAAAAAAAAACATAGAGATAACTTTGAGGTATATGACCCCTTTATCGACCAATTAAGCAAAATTTTTTATGTTTAAGCAATTTTTTGAACATTAAAAATCAAAACCTTAATAAATTAATAGATAAATCTTAAATTTTGTATGCAAGTTATCATTTTCTGTATTAAGAACACAGAATGACTAAAAACAAGAATTCAATTTCGGAAAAAAAATTTTTTGATTTAACCAACAACTTTTTTTTCGTTTATGCTAATAGATTTTTAAAATAATGCCTAGTTGTAATTTAAAATCGCTTCCCAAGAAAACATGATCACATCTTACTATATATAATCGGATATAACCATATTTAGTTATCTATAATTATATCCAAATTTCTGTATGATTATACATAGTTATGCATAATTGTATATAATTATATATAGTTATATTCACCAATATTTGGATCTAGTTATATCTAACCGTTTAGATATGATTATATCTAATCAGAACCAACCATTTGTTATCGGGTTGTCGAAAAAAAAGTGAACCTTAAATAAAACCTTCTTATCTTCCTCTATGGTGTGCATGCAATTTTCTACTAGATTTGCACCTGTTTAGATTTCTGCACTGCTTAGAGGGAAGAAAGTCGTTCTTTTCTCTTATGAGAAAACACATTATAAAAATCAGCGCATACGCCATTCTGGTACAAATCTGGTGAAAAATAGTATACACACCACGGAGAAAGGTAGGACGTCCAAATCTGCGTGTTTGTCTCGCCTTTGGCTCTAGTAGGCAATTACACAAGCGGGTTGAAATATACTATTTTCTTTCCTTGGTGTGTAATATACTAATTTTTTTCTGTTCTTGGGAAGAATGGCGCATGCGCTAATTTTCATCATTTATTTTCACGATACCTGCACCGGAAGTTTAAAGTCTTGCCCTGTTTAGATGGAAGAAAGTCGATCTTTTCTTTTATGAGAAAACAAAGAGTGAATGTCTATAATACAGATTCTCATTACACAAATTCATAGAAAATTCAGAGAAAATATATAGAAAATCCAGCAAGTATGGTGAAAAATTTTAAACTGAATAGATAATAGAGGGCATCTTCGTTAGTGGAACTATTAAGTAGTTTTTTTGAATTTGAATATAAAAAAAAAATTAAAAAAATAAAATAGTTTTATTAATTAAAATAAATACAACCTCATAACTTCAGTAAACAAAATAATTTATTATTAGTTATAATTATTAAAATTTTTTTTATCATTTATAACATTATAGATTAAGTAAAATACATTAATTATAATTAATTCTTTGGATAAGTTTCAATATAATATGTCAATGACGTTCATATGCATAATTTAATTGATGAGCTGGAATAGAAATAACAAATTATATATAAATTATCAACACAAAATTAAATTATTCCAATAATATGAAAAATTATTTACGTTTATAAAATTCACCGAGGAAATTAATATTCGGTAAAAGTTCTAAGACAGCTGGTATAATTGTAGCTGAATCTGCAAGGTCAGCTTTGGTGTTCCAAATCTTATGAAACATAAAAAAAAAACATAGAGAAAAATGTATATTAAGAAGAAAAAAGTAACTTTTTTTTTTTAAAGCACACGAAAGTGCTTAATTCAAATTTTAATAAAGTTCTTCATTCTAACCAACATTATTTGAGTTAAACTAGTCTTCTATTTTTATGAGATAATTTTCCTTCAGCCAAAAAAGTGCTTGACTTATATTATGAAACTATTAATCTATTTAAAACTTTCATTAAAATGTTTTCTTAGCGCAAGAATATCTAGTCTCGAAAAAGTTATTATTTTTTTTCATAGTGTAAAAAAACCAGGGACAAGATGGACACCCCAGAATTTTTAACAAAAAAAATTTTTTTTAAAGTGTTAGTTACGCTATTCATTTTAAATGATTTTATGCCTTGATATCAATTGGAATCAGTGCTGCCAGATCGTGTGATATTTTTACCCCCTCCTGTCATTACACTTCATGCTATTTCACCTCGGGAAGGGGTAAAAATATCACACGATCTGGCAGCACTGATTGGAATAAATCGTTAACTAGATCGATATGAAATATAAATTTGGAAAATATCTTCTTACTTGAATTAAATCATCTCTATCTCTTACAGATACAGTAGCACCACATATTTCGTCATCTTTATGTATATATTTATTAAATTGTTCGCCAATTGCAGCTAAAACAACTTCTTTCCAAATAGTTTCCTATAAAACAAAAACAAAAAAAAAATATATATAGCAATTACTTTTGATTACTACAGATAACTTGGACTTTGTTCCGTCAAAGTAATAGGATTTTCTCTATAATAGATATTTTCCATACATATGTGTGAAAGTATGTATTCTGACAGGCTTGAAGTGGCGTTATGAGTATGAGGTTATGGCAAATTCTCAACGAAACTATAGCCAATGGACGAACCCTCTACATGTCGGCATACGGAAAAGGGAATATTTAGGATTCCATGGGTTTGGACTCGTAGCGACTGTTGGTTCGGTTTCACACGCAAAAGGATCTTTGATCTGATCATTGATTTTAGGGAACGCCAATAATGAGGTTATACTCAAAATTTCGCTATGACTATATTATGGTAGAAAAGACAGGACACTCGCAAAGCGTATATGCTTGAAATAGGTGAGGAAACTGTTTCCTGTAAAATGGAGGTGGACTTCGGTACCGTTAATTAGTTACATAAACATTAGAGTGGTTTAAAAAAAAGAGTGTTTTTATTTAACGTTTGCAATTGAAAGTTATCTTTAGGTACGAAAAAAATCAGTTTTTCCCCATTCTCTTGTGACACAGCGCAACCGGCCAGCGCATTCTGGAACTAACCCAATCCATAATTTTTCACTTATCAGACTAGTGTCATAAATAACTATTAATTAATTAATTTTTTATTACCGTCAAAATTGTGATAAATGTGCGGCTATTTTAATAATAAACAAATAAAATTTTTATAGTTCCGTCTTGCCCCCTTCTGTCACACTTTATTTTTCCCTAGTTTATTTTGTCAATGGGTATTTTGTTATCGGGTCAATTATTACGCAGCTTTAAAAAACAAAATCTAAATATATTTTTAAGAAAATCAAAAATACTCTGGCAGAGTCCAAGTTACTCAAGATTTTATTTCTGTATAAAAAATAAATAAAAAAATATTTTTTTTTCACAAACTCACGCTATCATTTTTATGACATCTAAATCTCCATGTTCCACCTATCCTATTATTAGTTTCTTCCCATAATGGCAATCTTTCGTCTCTCATTAAGTGATAACTATATTTATTCTAATTGAATACAAAAAATTAATACATAATTGTAATTGTATCTTTTCTTTTTCTAATTATATCATTAAAAAATTATCTCTACATAAATAATTATTAATTGTAAAGATAATATTTACTTGAATTTCATAAACTTTAGGTATATTATTATAAACAGCCCAAAATTTTTGAATAGTATCAACAGTATAAACTTTTTTCAAGTTCTCTTTGTATTCGTCAACTGTCCTGCCTCGAACAGCTCTGTTGAAATAATTAGAATTGTATTTAAAACATATAATATTAAATTATTCACTATCCCTGATTAAACAACTGAATTCAATCGAATTAAAAATTTTAATTCTGTTATATTCTGTTAAATTCGGTAAGACAGAATTTACAAGAATTCAAGAATTATTTTTGAATTAAACAGAATAAAACCGATTTAAAATTTTTGAATTGGTTTCAATTCGGCGTAATTCGGAGTCACAACCAGAAATTTTAGAATTATTTTCGAATTAAACCCAATAGAATTATTCAAATTCGTTTCAATTCGGATAAATTCTGGTTTTCCTGCCGAATTAGACAGAATTCTTTTTTAAGTTAGGTACCGAATCAACAGAATTTATCTGAATTATATAGAATTGGAAATTCAATTCTGTTTAATTCGATCTAATTCAGTTGTTTAATCAGGGATAGGTTTACTGTTCAATAAAATGAAGAAGCTAAAAACCCTTATTGAAAGAAATGATTAGAAAAAAAAAATTTTAAATACTTTTTAATGCTTTTGAATACTTTGAATACTTTTGAATCGCCCTTCTTATGGGCATTTAACATTGCAAATCATTTCGAATCGTTTCTTTTAATCAGGGAAAATATGAACTTTTTAATTTGAATGAAAGTTCAAATTAACAGTACACTTAAATTTTCCATGAAATTTCCTCTTATTTGACCACCTGCATCAATATATTTGTAAAACAAAAAATTGTTTTACAAAAATCATTATATAATTTTTTTTTTTTATATTTTTGTAGTGATAACAATTAATTGCAAGATAGTTCATATTACGTCAATATAAAAATGATTTTTTTTTATTTATGTAGAATATGATATGGTCAAATTGTAAACAATTAGTTCATTGTTATATTGATACTTTTTTAACGCAGAATTTTATCTTCTCAGATTAATATATTTTAAAAAAAATTTTTTTTTTTTTTACAACAAAAAAATATTCAGTTGATTTATATAAATAAAAATTGCGGCGAAATGTTTATTTAGTGACTCAATATATATATATATATATATATATATATATATATATATATATATATATATATATACAATGAAAATGACGATTAAAAGTAAACCCAATCACTAAAATTAATGAAGCTAAAAATTAAATTTATACTTAAAAGAATATATTTTTTTTTATCCAAAAAATTATAAGCAAATTTTTACTTTAATTAGATTAATTTAATTTACAAAAATACAGTAAATTTGTGATAATTTTTGTGAATTATTATACTACAGTAGATATTTGTTTTATGGAAAATATAAAAAAAAATAGCAATTACAAATTTACCTGTGCAAATAAGAAGAAAGTATTGAAAATATAATTAACTCACTTGTCAAGCCAAAATGTCCATGAAGATTGTAACGGAATATCAGTTAAATCATTGTCATTAATTGTTTCATCACTATTACTATCAAAAACTTTTATTTTTATTAAATCACTAGAGGATTTATCAGACGTTTTACATTCAAGCGTCGCCATACTTATAATTTACGTCGTTGACGGCTGATTAAACTGAGCTCTTGTTGATCATGTGACTAAGGTCATTAGACTTTAATGTTTTTATCGATAAAGCTATATAAAGACTATCTAACACGTTTTTAAATATTTATTTATAACTGGGTTCATTGTCGGGTTTTCAAGAAAAAAAAAAAAAAAGATTATAATATCAGAAATAAATAACAGTGCGTTTAGTTGTACTAATTGATAGTGCGTAAAATAAATTATTTACTTATGATTTGCGATATGAATTGTAAAATATTTCGCAATTTACATTGCCCATGTTCGATAAATATACTTTCTCTTCACGAACAAACTGATCATATGGTAAAATCACACCTTGATAGCAACTTTAAGACCTACACAATTTTAGCATTTTTTTTATGGAAAATTTAAAAAATTATTCTCAAAAAATCAAAAGGGGACCTAATGATAAAATTGGTGGACCTTAACGGACCTAACGGAGACCTATCGATTAAAGTCATTCTCGTTGCGATATTCTTAAAATGAGGTGCTAAATAGTAAATTTTTTTATGGAAAATTTAAAAAATTATTAAAAAAAAAACAAAAGGGGACCTAACGAAAAAAAATCGGTGGACCTTAACGGACCTAACGGAGACCTATCGATTAAGGTCATTCTCGTTGCGAAATTCTTAAAATGAGGTGCTAAATAGTAAATATTTTTATGGAAAATTTAAAAAATTATTAAAAAAAAACAAAAGGGGACCTAACGAAAAAAAAACGGTGGACCTTAACGGACCTAACGGAGACCTATCGATTAAGGACATTCTCGTTGCGAAATTCTTAAAATGAGGTGTTAAATAGTAAATTTTTTTATGGAAAATTTAAAAAATTATTAAAAAAAAACAAAAGGGGACCTAACGAAAAAAAAACGGTGGACCTTAACGGACCTAACGGAGACCTATCGATTAAGGACATTCTCGTTGCGAAATTCGTAAAATGAGGTGTTAAATAGTAAATTTTTTTATGGAAAATTTAAAAAATTATTAAAAAAAAAACAAAAGGGGACCTAACGAAAAAAAAACGGTGGACCTTAACGGACCTAACGGAGACCTATCGATTAAGGTCATTCTCGTTGCGAAATTCTTAAAATGAGGTGCTAAATAGTAAATTTTTTTATGGAAAATTTAAAAAATTATTAAAAAAAAAACAAAAGGGGACCTAACGAAAAAAAAACGGTGGACCTTAACGGACCTAACGGAGACCTATCGATTAAGGTCATTCTCGTTGCGAAATTCTTAAAATGAGGTGCTAAATAGTAAATTTTTTTATGGAAAATTTAAAAAATTATTAAAAAAAAACAAAAGGGGACCTAACGAAAAAAAATCGGTGGACCTTAACGGACCTAACGGAGACCTATCGATTAAGGTCATTCTCGTTGCGAAATTCTTAAAATGAGGTGCTAAATAGTAAATTTTTTTATGGAAAATTTAAAAAATTATTAAAAAAAAAACAAAAGGGGACCTAACGAAAAAAAAACGGTGGACCTTAACGGACCTAACGGAGACCTATCGATTAAGGTCATTCTCGTTGCGAAATTCTTAAAATGAGGTGCTAAATAGTAAATTTTTTTATGGAAAATTTAAAAAATTATTAAAAAAAAACAAAAGGGGACCTAACGAAAAAAAATCGGTGGACCTTAACGGACCTAACGGAGACCTATCGATTAAGGTCATTCTCGTTGCGAAATTCTTAAAATGAGGTGCTAAATAGTAAATTTTTTTATGGAAAATTTAAAAAATTATTAAAAAAAAACAAAAGGGGACCTAACGAAAAAAAATCGGTGGACCTTAACGGACCTAACGGAGACCTATCGATTAAGGTCATTCTCGTTGCGATATTCTTAAAATGAGGTGCTAAAATTGTGTAGGTAACTTTATGGTCAGAAATTTTTGGTTGATTTTTATAAAATTGGCCACAATTTACTACTGCGATCTGTCGCCAATTTTGAGAAAATTGAAGGCAACTTTTGCCATAAAATTTCCCAGAAAGTTGAGCAGTTGCCGAAAACTTGTGGAAATGCCAATTTTTGCGTTCAACTTGGCGACCGATAGCACGAGTTGCTCATCAAAAAGTTGGTATTCATTAGTTTGCGACCAACTTGACGACAAGTTGTCGACAACTCTAGCTTTTGCATCTTTTGGCTACAGGTTATCGCCGACTTTCTCAGAAAGTCGGCGCCAGTGAAGAACCGCAATTCGAAGGCAGGTTTCTGATAAAATTGAAGGCAACTTTCCGTCAACTTATTGAATTACCAACTTTTGCCACCAACTTTCTCAGAAAGTGTCTATCAACTTCAGAAATACCAATTTTTGCGGCCAACTTGGCGACAGGTTGCGGCTGTTAGTTCGACGCCAGTTTATCGTCAACTTGGGAAGTTGTAGCAGTAGGTGTTGTCGCTGGCTTACCATCAGTGGTTACCAAGGCAGTAGGTGAGAAAAGTGAATTTCTTCTATATCTACTTAGGATATTGATAAAGGAAAAAGTTAACAATCGACTTTAAAAGATGCCCTGATAGCTACACTTGCTCTTCAATTTTTACGTCAAGTTCACGACAGATTTTGCTGTTCCGAGTTTTGATTATAAGATGAACGACAAGTTGGTATCAATCTACAACCCTAAGCTGAAGACAAATTAACCAAAAGACTTGATTCGCAAAAACTTGCTTGAAAGTTGTAATCATTGTCTATTTGCGAGCTTTTAAAATTACTTTTATGTTCAAGTTGATCGCAATTATTCCCAGGTAAGGAAAAAAACAGGCCTACGTTTGGGATGATGGCCTCGGGCCAAGCCTGGGCTACGCATTGGAAAAAAATACCGTTAGGACAATATTAGGTACTACCCCATAATTTTTTTAGTGGATTATTGTATATTTATATGACCCCGACGTATTTTTTATGGCTAACGATAAATTTAATCCACTGATTCGTAAAATCGATTCTAAAGTTTTATTTAGATGCTCAGTTTTAAAGCCTAACATTTTTTTTAGTTTGTTCTATAAATAATAAGTATTAATGATAAGAAAATTGTTTGTAAAAAAAAATGGACTTCAACTTGAAAAATGATTTTAAGAACTAAAATTTCTGTTTGAGTTTATAATTTATCAGCATCTACATTATTTTTCTCACAACTATTACTCATATAAAATACCAGCCATCTGCTTACTATATTTATTTATGACATATTGTTAACAAATTATGACTGCCACTTAAACCCAATGATAATTCTCTCCATTTTACGGTACAAGACCTCATAACCTGACTATTTTTAATTTCGATTATTAAGGTTAGAATTGAGACTCCGTAGTTTTTCTCATATTCTCTTACAATAATACTGTATTTACATTTGTCTATAGTTGCTATTTAGACCACAGTAGGTATTATTGTTTTTCTAGTTTGTCTTAGTTCCTTAGCTTATTGCTGAAAGACTTATTCGTATTTATTTGAGCCTTATTCTCCCATCCTATTGTTTAATTATTTCTACCTAAAGTGTAATTTATGACCTCAGAGGTTGCTCCGGTTTCGCGGTCCCATTCCCCTTCTCTTCGGCTCCTACGTCACTCGCACCCTCATTAGCAGATTTGTGTTAGCCCTTAGTCCCTCCTTTTTCCTAATTCTAGCCAATTACTTTCGCTCAATTTTTCCTACTAGTCTTCATTTTCCTTCCTACCCTCAATTTTAGACCTTGGAAAATTCCAAGTCCATTTTCGTGCTTGTCCATTCATTAGTCTTAAAAATAAAATTGTTCAGGCGACGTGATCTTATTGCAATTGAAATAAAAGTTTTTCTTTTCGCGTTCGAGACATGCAAAATTTGGCATCTTAACATATCTATTATACGTAACTAAAACATTCATCTCTTGCAACAAAATAGCTGTGGTCTAAAACTCATACTTACGTACAATTTTACGATGTTTGAAACCAAATTAGTTGACGCTGTGATAAAATAGTATTATAAGATTCGTTTTATCATACAATGCATCACATTCTACAAAAAATTTAGTGAGTCGTTGAAGTCAGTGCACAATAAAAGCTATCATGGAGCCAATAGTTCCCAATTCACAAAATCGTGCGATTAGCGTAGTTGAAGAGACATTTTTACCACGTGAAGAACCTCATCTAGAACCAATAAATGGCGTGGTTCAACCACCTGTATTAAGGGCAGGTAACCCTGGACGAGTGACTAATCAGCTTCAGTTTCTGAAAAAACACGTGCTAGAGCCTCTGTGGAATCATTCGTATGCCACACCATTCAAGAAACCTGTCAATACAAATGAGCTCCAATTACCGGATTATTACAAAGTGATCACTAACCCAATGGATCTGGGCACGATTAAGAAACGTCTTGCAAATAAATACTATTGGTCAGCAGATGAATGTATTAAAGATTTTAATCTCATGTTTAAAAACTGTTATTCTTATAATGATTCGGATCAGGATATTGTGTTGATGGCTCAGACGCTTGAAAAAAGTTTTCAACAGAAGATGACCCGAATGCCGAAAAATGAAATAGAAATGAAACGTCACAGCGGAAATGTTGGAATTGATCAGGAAAGAGTCTCACTCAATGCTGCGTCAGTAAATAACATTTCGCCATTGAAAGCATCACCAGTTTCAGAGTCTCCAAGTGGATCAACAAGCGTCAAAAAGTGTTTGAAGGAAGAAGTTGATTCCAGTAATGTTGTCAACGTCAAAACACTAGAAGAAGAGTTCGGTATTCAGACAGAGTACTCACAAACCAGCAAACCAAAGGTAGAGCTCTCAGCAAGTCTCAAGCGTTGCAGGAAAATTCTTAAAAAACTATACCGCAAACGACATTCAGAGTACGCATGGCCCTTTTATAAGCCTCTAAATCCTGAGCATTGGGGCTTCAAAGATTATGTTGATCAAATTAAGAAACCCATGGATCTGTTTACTATAAAACAGAAGCTAGATTATGGTGCGTACAAAAACGCTCGGGAATTCGCTAAAGACGTAAGACTCATCTTCACCAACTGCTATAGGTACAATTGCAGTAAACATGAACTTGTTTTGATGGCTCAACAGTTACAGCATACTTTTGAAATGATGTATGCCAAAGTTCCTGCTGGAAATTTGAAAGGCACAGCGGCAGATAACATTATTAGTGATAGCAGTAGTAGTAGTAGTAGTTCAAGTGACGAATCTTTATTAGAAAATCAAAAGACTATTTTGTAATTTTTTTGAATTTAATTTAATGACTTTCAGTAGTCCACTACTTAAGGTTGTATACTATACTGGTTACAAAAATTAAAGTATACGAAAAAAATCCTAAATTTTTGGATGATATTCGAAATGCTGTAATTTAGCGAAAAATGGTCGTTCTGAAGTTAAATATTTCTATCATTGATAGATTTCGAGTGACCATAAAATAATTGGCGGTAAAAAGTTTTTTTGAATTTTTTCTTGACTCTCAGAAGGTCCATGGTCTTCAAAAATTTTTAAAATACAGCCGAATGCCATTAACTTGGACAGTTAGTCTACAGAGGAACGGAAATTCCGACTTATCAAATGCTCCTCCTTTAAAAAATAAACGCGCACGCGCTCTTACATCTACATAAATAATGCGTATGTAAATATATATATAGACTCATACAAATATATAATATCGGAAAGCAAACGATATAGCTCGTAGTAGAGGTCAAGATTGAGAAAAAGTTCCGAGTCAATGAAATTCGACTGTAATTAATTTCGCAGAATATTTTATTATATTTATTTAATTTACGTAAAAATTTTTTCTAATTCGATAATCAATGTATAGTTTAATTAATATTTGATGCATCAAACATAAATTTTTTAATAACTCCGTAGTAATAATTAATTTTACCAAAGCTATTTATTATACATTAAGAGTATATATGTTTTAAAAACTTAAAGTGCCAGCATTATAAAATTTGTCGAGTACTATATAATAACTGTATTGCTACACAACTGAACATCTGGATTTTCATTAATAGTCAGCGAAATATTATTAAAAAAAAAAAAAAAAAAAAAACGATTGTTTCTATTGAATATTTAAAAACAAACGATAACTCGATAAATACCTCAAAAAATCTGTAATTACACTTGAGGTCTACCAACCTCAGATTGACCTCAAGTGAAAATTTTTGAAATTTGAATATTTCAGACATTTCAATTTTATATTTTTTAAAATGTTTAGTAATAATTCAATTACAAGTAATATTCCTAAAGAGGTCAATAAGTAACGAATTATTAAGTATATCACTCTTTAGTAAACCTGATTAAATATAATGATAATAAAAATAACTATCTTATTTTCGTTGGTTTTATTTAGTACTGAGTTTGTGTGTAGTATAGATATTAATATAAATATAAATAAATCATTAAGTCTTAATGATAATGAAGATTATTTGAGTGATTATACGAAACAAGGAGATTTGATAATAAAAAAAAAATATAATAAAAGAATATCTGAAATAAGTATGTAAATAATAACTTTTTTAAAAATTCGTGATTATATATTTAAAATAACATATAATAGTTTTTTTTTTTTAATTTACTGGGCCGTAATTAGAATGTGAAGAATACAATAAAATAATACAAAGTTTGGACATAACCTCAAAACAATGTAAGATTAGTCCCATGTTTCTAATTTCTCACGGACAAATCGCTGAGGCAAATGAGTTTCCACATATGGCAGCAATTGGATGGATTCATAGACCAAGTAATGACTCAATAAAATATCTTTGTTCGGGTTCATTAATTTCAGATCAATGGGTTCTTACTTCTGCGCACTGCACTCATAATCGAATGTAAATATTTTGAAGCCTATTGTATTTTTTTTAATCTAATAGCAAACGATTAAAATCTTATCGACTTGGTCAATAAACTTTTTGTTACGTGTAGGCTTATCGCAAGTACTTTGTAAAGTTATAAATATTTAATTTATTACTCGAACGATTGCGATTGACATTTATATAGAAGTAGGGCTTTAGTTTTATAAAGCAAAAATTAAATGTATTTGTCTGCAAAAGAATGGGCTTTTCTCCCACCATTTTTCTTTAATCAAAGCATTACTGCGCGTGCGCGTTAGTGCAAAACGGATTTCATCATAGCCAAGTAGTGGGAGAAAAGCCCATTCTTTTGCAGACTTAACTATATTATACATATAATTTTGGACAAAATTAGTTAGCAAGTACGTACCGGCGGATTGAAAGTATATTTGCTCAATTATGATTTTTGAAACCAATAATAACTTATATTTATAAACCTAAAGTGTATAAAGTAAAAAACCTACCCGACTAGAATTTTTTCCTGATTTGCCTAAAGTACTATGATTAGCTTCTCAGGTCAATATAAGATTTGCCTTAGTGGGGCAAACCTGGCGAGTTCTTTATTAGGACCACATTTGGATATTCTAATTCAAAAAAATTTAATTTGTCGTCAGGTAAACCTGAGGTGTTCCTTATCAGGACCACATGAGGATGTCCTTATTAATTAAAATGTTATCCAATTCCTTTAAATATTTTATTTACCGGCTAAAAATTAAACAAAATACAGAACAATAATATATTTATATAAAAATTACGTCAATCATTGCATCGCGGATTTTTTACTTCATCAGGTATTCTTTGATATCATAATGAATATTTACACTTACGCGATCACATATGTGAGTCAGCCCAGTGGATAGCATCAAGAACTTTGAATCGAAAGGATGCAGGTTCAAGCCCAGCAGTCGACTGGATTTTTTTAATAAATAAAAAATATGTTTACTTTCTCTGAGTTATAATTCTGATATATTAGATCACATTCCGGATCAAATTGAAGTTTTCGTATTTTTTATTTCGCAATTTAACATTTTTTTAAACATAATTGCTAATAAGGCAACCCTAATAAGGATTTGATGAAGATATCCTAGTAAGTACCTGATAAGGTAATCCTGATGTCCTCATGGGTCATAAGCATTACGTCCATATCAATTTCTCGTCAGGATATCCAGATCTGGACCTTATATGAAATGTTTAACCTGATAAGGATCTTGTTAGATTCTTATGAAAAATTCTAGTCAGGATAGTTTCCTGATCAGAGGGACCTTACCTTACTATGCTTGTTTTCGTTGATAATTAAAAAATTTCAAAGTTCCGTGCAAAAATGCAATAAATGACAATCGACTT
The DNA here is from genome assembly GCA_964016945.1 of Microplitis deprimator. Classification (NCBI taxonomy): domain Eukaryota; kingdom Metazoa; phylum Arthropoda; class Insecta; order Hymenoptera; family Braconidae; genus Microplitis; species Microplitis deprimator. The sequence continues at coordinate 4,551,545 of OZ024707.1, read as the reverse complement.
TTGCAATGAACTTATTTTTACGTGTACGCTTATTGCAAATAATTTTTAAAGTTATAAATATTTAATTTGTTACCCGAAACATTATATAAATATGTATAATATTTTTTTCATAGAGGAAAACCTGCAGTAGTTAAATTGGGAAGTAATAATTTACTAGAAAATTCAGGTGTGATAATAAAAATAATTCATATTATAAAACATTCAAAATTTAAATCACCACAACTTTATCATGACATTGCCCTATTAAAACTTGAACGACCGGTAACATTTAAAGGTAATATCCAACCAGCTTGTTTATACAGTAAATTTGAAACAACACCTGCTGTTGTTTGGGCCACTGGATGGGGTTCTGACCAAAATGGTAAATTTATCTGCTGTTAACAATTATCGTTTATCTGACTATAAATTAGTAAAGAAATGTTAATTAACCATTTGGGGATTTTAGATGATTACAATCCAAGAAACGAACTGACGAAAGTAAAACTGCAAGTTATTGATAACCTAAACTGTTCATTGGCATACAATTATACTACAGTAACGCCGAATGGTATAACACCAAATATGTTGTGTGCAGGAGATTTATTAAATGATTGGAAGAGTGATACATGTACAGGTGATTCTGGTAGTCCGATACAATTTTATCACGATATTGAAAGTTGTCTATTCGACATTGTCGGTATTACTAGTTTTGGTAAATTATGTGCTGTTAAAAATATACCAGGAGTTTATACTAGAGTCTCACATTACATTGGTTGGATTGAACAGATTGTTTGGTGAAATTTAGTATACAAATTATTGTATGTTACTATTCTGCAATGTTTACGCAGTTCAAAAAAATTTACTTGACTGTCTGTATTAAAAGCAAAACTTCTGAAATAAAATTTTATGGAAATTAAATTTTTGTGATTATAAATTTTGAAGAATGCATATCATTAATATTGATAATAAAATTTTCACTGAGTTTTATTGAGATTATACCTTTCAATATTAAAATTTTTAGCACGACTGGTTACTTTATATGGCTAAGAAAAAAATTGAGTTACGAGTCTTGCGCAGGATTTACAAAAAAAAATCTGTGTGTTATATAGTATTTTCAAAAATTTTGCAAATTAACATATGACTTGTTGATAAAGTTATTTACGCATTTCTTAAGTTGCAATTAATAAGATTTCCGTGATAAATACATAAACATTCTAAAAACTCTAAATATTAAGTACGCGAATTGGCAGAGTGGTACGAGCTTCGACTGATACGCAGAAGCGTCCGGGTTCGAATCCCACTGAAAACGGTAATTAAATTTTTTCGGCAAAAAAAGTAAATTGTTAATAATAATTAATAATTATTTTAAAAATATACCAACCATCGTTAAAATTTATCACTCAAAGAACATTAGAAAATAAACCAGTCACCATAGCCGAGAGGTAAGTAGGCTTACGCCTGAACTTGTAACTCTCCAGGCGTGGGTTCGAATCCCAGCGTTGGCCGAAAAAATCGTTCTCTGAAATTCAGCCCAATGCCGAACTGTCAAACACAAATTTCATAGCATTTTTCTACCTAAAATATGTCTATCGTTAAACAAAGCTATGATTGAATTGACTAATGCAAAATATCTCTACCCAAAACAACTCTCCTTAACCTCAAACTATACCTGGAACTTCTCTGTTCAATGACAAGTTTATCCGAATTAACACTATCCATTATCGACTTAGTTAGAAAATCATCGGTAACTAAGAAAACCCGTTAATTCCCATGTTAACTAAGTTTTACTAGCGACGTATCTTAATGTCCCACTTGCAGTTTATAGTCGCTAATAACCCTGGCAGTTTAAAAACGACTTTTAAAAAAATAAATAAAAAAAAAACTATTAGAAAATAATATTCTCACTTTACATGTTTATCAGTATTTTAAATTTTGACTACTTGTGACTTTAACTTCTCATTTATTAAACGACAAATACTACAGCGTTCGCAGCAAATTTTTAGTTTTAATTTTTTAAAACGCAGCTTGTATTTTTTTACAGTTCATATTAGTAATTTTATCCAAATAAATTTTTTATTTTAACATTTAATTAATAAAAATTATTAATTAAATATTGAAACCACGATTTTACCTTTTAATCGATATCAATTACTGAGTACGTGGTAATTATTAAATATTTAACTTTATTTATTACGATAATTTTTTTTTGTATACTATACATTTACGACTACTAAACATTCATTTTAAAAGGCTTTATTCATGTCGCGTCATATTAACCGTCAGTCATTTACTAGCTCTCATTAATAACGTTTACACATGACATTATTTTATCATTTATTATTAAAAACTTATATAATGCTAATCAACATTAATTTGTAATTGTGATTTAAAAAATAATATATACTTTATAGTGAAAGTAAGTGATTAAATAATATGTTGTGAAATTTTTTTTTCGACGATTGGTCAAAAATTTTTAACTTCATAGTAATGATTTCAAATATAATTTTTTTTTAGATATCGTGTTTTTTAATAAATATGATGAAAAAAATGATGTTTAAATACAAATATATTTTAATAATAACAGGTCTGTTTGTGGTTATAAGTACTAGTATTTTAATGATGACGGGATTTAAAGATGTACGGCCCAATGTTGAATACAAGGATAATATCGATGACGATAATGAAGATGACATTTATAGAAATGGTAATTTTTACTTTTAACTGTCAAATAAAATGCCTTTTAGTAAAATCTTTATGCTGATTAACAAACTTTGACTTGAGATTTATTGCAAATGATTTGAAGTTATTAACAGATTAAATGCAGTCATAAATATAAAATATCGCGTTACGAATTTTGAAAGAACTTATTCCGAGTAAAAAAATCCGATAAACGGTTGACCCTGTGGGCCGGCAGTGTTACATATCTACTCACAACATCTGTACTCAAGGGAAATGGTTGTAACTCTACTCATTTACTTCTTTACTCAGCCTTAACTCTACGTAAATATTTTTCAAGTTTACTTCTTTTGGCGCGTTTAGTTGATAGTTAAATTGGGAGCTGCGCGCGCACACCGTAACGAAAATCTGACACCATGAAGTTGGCAACCAAATATAATTAAAAGTGTGTATTTATTTTACTAAGTTAACTCATATACAGACTAGACGCAAAGTATTCAACAATATACGTTTTTATATTTGAAATCGATAGAAAAGTCAGTTTATGTAAAAAATTTCATTTATATTAATTATTAATTGAGAATAAATATATATGCTATATGTATGTGAAGAAATTTGAGACATTATTAAGCATCATTCCAAGGATATTCTGCTAAATTTTCATAAAAAAATATTGAAAATTTAGCCAGTGGCTCAAATCCAAGAAAAACTTATGTTCTAAAGAAATCTTCTTGGTTTTTTGATTTCAGATGAGGCAGTCGTGTATTACCTTACCTACGGCATGGGTACTTTTTTTTGTGACTCGGTTCTCCCCACTACTATTGGCATATTTTTCAATGTTGTTTTATAGAAATGTAGCAAAATATTATTGGAATGTTGCTTAATAATGTCTCAAATTTTAGGAATATTATCAAAGAAGGTACTCTAAAAAAAAATCACAAAAATATGTTATTTTTTTTATCTCAGACCCTTTTCCCCCTTAAGTCAAAAAGGCGTATAAAAATATGTCCTTTTGGAATTCGTAACGTGATATATCTATTCATAAAAATTCTGTTAATTAAAATTTTTTTTTCGTACAATATTAAATAACTGCAATGAACAATCAAACAAATGGTCATAATCATAAATTCTTCATTAGTTTTTTTCATTTATTTTTTTATAGTAATCAAACAATGGTATAATTTTCCGAAACACGATAAGTGGTTTAATAATAAAGAAATTTCAATGTTCGACAACCGTCTTTTGCATGAAATAAATGAAAGATGGATAATTGATACAGTAAATAGCAATAACAATTATTCTGGACTTGAAATGCCTGAAATTTATGATCCTTCGATGGGTCAGAGTCAAGTTATCAAACAAATTTTTGGTTACAAAGTAATGACTCATTATTATTTATTTTTTTTTCTAAGGATGAAATATTGTAAATAATTATATATATTTATTTTTGTATGAAACAATTTTTAGAAAAATGGATTTTTCATAGAATGTGGAGCTTACGATGGGGAAACAAGAAGTAATACATTAAATCTTGAACGTTATTATAATTGGACTGGATTATTGATTGAAGCTGATCCAATAAATTTTCGAAAAATGATTGATAAAAAAAGACGTGCCTATTTATCACCAACATGTTTGAGTTTAAAACCATATTCTATGAATGCAAGTATATTATTATATTTATTAATAAATTTCATTTACCCATAATTCGAATTATTCGATACGAATTTTTAGTCGAATCGAAATAATTCAAGGTTTGTAATTTGAATTTTGTTAATTTGTTGTTATAACATTTAGTGAATAAATTTTTTTTAAATTCATAGACTTCTTTTTTAATGGCAAATAATATCGGTCGTATTCATCAGCCCAATGAATTAACAAATAAAATAGAGAATACAAAAGACGTAGCTCATAATGGTAAACATGTTGACGTTCAGTGTTTTCCTCTCGCCTCATATATTATGGCGTTAAACATCACATCCGTCGATTATTTTAGCCTTGATGTTGAAGGGAGTGAATTGGAAGTTCTTCAAACCATTCCATTTAATCTTGTCGACATAAAGGTGACTAGATTATCAATATACATCCCAATCTCGTTATAAGACTAGATTGATTAGTTTTCCTCGGGTAATTAGATAGTTCGTGTAAATAATAATTTATTGTTATTTCAGACACTTTCCGTTGAATATACGCATGTGGAAAATGGAAAAAACGGCATGATAAAGTTTATGGAAAATAATGGGTATTATTCTCATACATTTGTTGAAAAAAATCATAATTTAGCAAACGATATAATATTTGTTAAACGTAAATTATAAATTTCGTAAACAACTTTTTTTTATTTCAAGTAAATGTAGAATTTTATTCAACGCATGCCTGATTATCGTGTCTTATCATATCTGCAAAGCAAACCATAAATGGTCGTTTACCGATCGGTGGTTAATAGTTTGTCAAAAAGCAAATACGGTAAATTACGGAATTTTACGGTTAAATGCTACAATTTTACCGTAAATTTGCGGAAAAAAGGAATAGTAATTTACCGTAAAATTGCGGCAAATTTGCAGTAGAAATACCGCATTTTTCGACAAGATGCGGTAAATTATCGTAATTTGGATCCGCCAGGGTACATAAAAAATAAGTTAATTGTTTAATATCATTATTGACCTCATTAATTTTTTATTTCTCGCTAAGAAAAGCGATGATTTTCAAAAAATTCAAGAAGTTATTGTTTTTTTAAAGTTCATGGTCCCTCATAGGTCCCAATGATACTTTCAAATCGCGTGCCAAATGCCAAAAGGGCGTATTACAGCAGTTAGATAGGGTTCCATGCCAAAAGGGCGTATAAAAAAATGTTTTTTTGCTATTCTTTTTAGAGTCACTCGAAATTTTAAGATCTGCAGAAAAAAAATTTTTGACGTACTAATGCCAAAAGGGCGTACTTTAAGATATACGCCCTTTTGGCTTTGGCACGTGAAATTGTCTAAATCACGGGATCTGATTGAGGACTGAGTGAATAAAGATTTTATTTCAATCCAAATTCACTCCGTCACTCAAAATTCTGAAGCTTTTAAAAAATTAGTCCTCACCCATAGTAAATAGGGAATTAGGCTTTTACTTGATTCATTATTAGTTTGTGTTATCAAAAATAAAAATGTCAATTACAATGATATTAAATTGGTGCGGCTCATATTATGTTATATGATTTAATGAATTTATTTCTAATATAAATGATTATCATAATAATAATCTAAGTGTAAGCACCATTGTTTTTTTTTATTTATTTATTATTTATTTTGTTTTACATAATTGATGAGCATACATTGCCAGTGTACGTGTCATATAAATATTACTGACGACACATCTGTAAATATCATTTTCGATTCTCATAAATGAATCATGACACATTGTACATATTATTAATATAGTTATACCCGTTAACAATATCATTACGCTCACATAAAACATTAACATTCTTAACAATAATTATAAATTTTTTTTATTTGTAAATTGTATAATTTCGTTTTTATATTAAATATTATAATCCTTCTGATAGTTTATTTTTTTTTGTTTATGTATAAATTTGTAATGCAATTATTTAAAATACTCTGGAACTAAATAATAATAAAACTAAATAATAAATTAATTTTATTACGATAAATAATTTCATGTATATATTGTATGAGTCATCAGTATTATTTTGTAAAATGAGAAGTATTTTATAACTACCAAATCTTTACGATAAAATGAGTCAATTATCTGACTAAGACCTAGAATTTCATTAAAAGATTTCTTGTAATAATGATTTTAAGCGCCATAATAAATATTCGATGACGATGGTTACTATCAATGGGTCATTTTACAACTAGGGACGAAATTAGGATAATTAAACCCGGGTTTGTAATGCAAGCATGTGGGCTAGACATCCTATACTAGCCTCACAAGGGTGCATAATATTTTCTTTGCAACACCTGCTTTGAAAGTTCAATTTCCAAGCGCTGTAAGTCGTGTCAGAAGCGCCAAATATATTCAGCCTTGCCTATACATTTTACTTAACCGCACTTGTGCGCTAAATAGCCTATAACTTTACAGTTTTAACTTTACTATACTAACGTAGCAATAAGATGCCACGACCAGTGACTTTATTTAATTTTGCTCTCTATAACTAACGACGTGATTGTACTTGATGCGAGTGAAACGCCACCACACGTTGCGACAACGCATTACTTTTTGTCGCTCATGTGATATGTATCGTATACGATAGACAACTTAATATCCTTGAAAAATTTGATTTAAAATAAAATTTTAATTTTTTACTTCTCGAAAATTGAACTTTCATAGCAGGGTTTGCAAAAAATAACGTATCCTATAGGTAAACTAAGAAGCGAACATGACAATCCCGATCCCGTCACTCGCTTTAAGGTTATGATGCACTGACATTAGGACACGTCCTCATATCAATGCATCATAAGGCTTACGCTCACGTGCGCGACAACATGATTGTCAAATTATTCGATCCTTAGTCTAGATTTAGCATAAACTATTTTTTTCTCCATAAGAAAAATATGTAACTGGCATTCTACAATATGTGACAGGAATCTGAACTTTTCATACAGATGCGGTGACAATAATAACCAAGTGACACTAACTATGAACATAGTTCTAAATTAACGATAGCTATAAATATGTTTTTAATATTAAACACAAACGAAGGAGACAAAACAAGTTTCTTATAAATTCATATAAAACATGAAAATAAAATTTTGTCGTACGATATCTCGCGAAAATATTTAATAATTGAAATCAATCGTATAGTAATCAAAAGAATGCCATGAATTTAATTCAATAATTCTGTTTTTTTTCTTTTTTAATTATCGAAACTCATTTTATCCTGTCTTTTATTATATTCTTTTAAACTGCGTCTTAATATATATTTACATATCATAATATTTACATAAATTATTAACTTTATATAGTTTTCCATGAACATACAGCTCTTTGATCATCAGGAGCATCACCAAATGGTATACTGCCGTCAGGTGCCACGTACTGATTAACTTGATAGTCTAATAATACTTCATAATTGTAAACATCTGTTCCCAATTGCTAAAATAATATTAACGGTTACAAAGTATGTTGATATAGATCAAAATAGTAAATAATATCTTGTATGATACGGGATAAAATAACGATTTCGGACTTCGGGTGGTAGCAGCCCTCGCCTTCGGCTCAGGGAGTCAACCTTTCATCTGAAATCGTCGCGTTCTATCCCATGCCACACTTTTCAAAATTTTGTATATTGAAACTCAGAATTTTATTGCTTAGAGCCTCATTTCGGCTGGCTAACAAGGCATTAAAATTCTCAGTTTCAACGCAGAAGATATAAACGAATCATTTTCGGTCTTACTTGAGTCAATGGGCTTGTATTGGTGGTAAAAATGCCAGCGAAGCCTTTTCTTCTCGCTAAATTCAAACATTCTTCTTCCATTTTGTTCATAATAATAACATTTTCAGCTGGTGTTAAATTTTCATTAGTTGCCATCATGTAGCAATGAAGAATTTTACCTTTACCACATGGTAATTTATTGGCTCTGATTGGTCCCTCGAGATACTCCAAAAATTCAAATACGATTGCTAGTTGTGATGTTACAACACAATCAGGCTCATCATGAGCGTCAAAATTTAATGCAACTCCCAATATAGTACCGTCTTTTTCGCTAGATCTTATTATAAAACTCAATTCTTTGTCGACAATTGGGCGCCATAAGGTATCCATTAATTCAACATAATCAGAGCGTTTGATATTTGGCGATAGCCATCTTTCCAGATCGGCTTTTAGGTAGAAACTTTCGGTTACCATGCTGTAAAAATATCATGCAATTTATTTCGATATGTAGAAATTAATATTTTGTGCATCTTGTAGAAATGAATGTTATCCCTGGTGGATCCAAATTACGGCAATTTCCAAATGTCGTAATTTACTGTAAAATACAGTATTTCTACGGCAAATTTGCTGCATTTTACGGTAATTTGCGATGAAAATGCGGCAATTTACGGCAGAATGCGGCCAATTAGAGCCATTTACGGTAATTTACCGCAATTAGTGACATTTTCAGCGCAATACAGTGAAATACTTCCATTTACGGTAAACTTTTGCAATTTTGCAGTAAATCTGCACGTTTACAGTGAAATACTGCAATGTTACCAAAAAATACCGTAATTTGGATCGGCCAGAGATTTAAAGTTCAGTTTGTCAGCATGATAAAATGTCAAGACTGCGCATGTGGAATAAGATACTTAAAAGCGTTATCGTAACCAATCCGAAAGTTTTGATTATCGTTATTTCTATAAAGTTAAGAAAAATTTCATGAAATTTACCGTGTGACTGTTGATCGATGGCCATCATTAATTGGTTCAGCGATGAATTTTACACTATCATTACTATCACTTTCCTGATGATTGGAATCCATTACAATTTTATCTAAAATATCTCTCATAGATTTGGCAGTAAGGAAATCAGATATTGCAATATGATAGCCTTGTTTCTTTAATTGTGTGACGGTAAAAATTGAATTCAGTGAATTACCACCCAGATCATAAAAATTGGCATTAATATTGACGGTATAACGTCCACTTCTACCAATAACTGAAGCCACCGTAGGAAACAAAACTCTTGCTTTATGTAATTGCTCATCAGGTACTTCAGTGTAATCACAATCAATAGTATCACGGCCATTACTATGCAAATTTGATGTCTCATATAGTTTTAGAAGTGTTTGTCGATCTGTTTTACCATTAATCAAAAGTGGGATCGAATCAATTATGATGATATGTGGGATCATGTACGAAGGTAATTGATTTTGTAAATAATTTTCCAATTGTAAGCCAGTTATTTTAGTTCCTTTTTTCAATGTAATAAATGCGATTAATGCCTGTAAATACAAATTTTGACTATTAATTATTCAAATGTTTCTTACTAACCTAAATATATGACAAAAGTAATTATACCAATATTAATTTCTATTGACTATTTTAAATACAAAATCAAAAGACTACCCGGAAAAATTTGAATATGACTGGTTACTGTCAAACACGACTCGATTCTAGACATGAACTGTTACTGTGAGGACATGAAACGGTCGTTTGCTCAAAGATTTTTTCTAGAATATGACTCAGTCGAGTGTTGGACAGTAAGCGTGTAAAATATAGTAACATAATAGCTATATTTTCAGATAGAATGTATTGTAATTTGAATATTATATCAAACCTGTGCTAAATCTCCTGGTTTGTAACACAAAACCACTGCTTTATCGACTGATGGTAATGCCTCTACCGATCGTTCAACTTCCGACAGGTCAACTCTGTGCCCTCGAACTTTTATTTGAGAATCAGTACGGCCTTCATAGATAACAATACCCTTTATTATTTTTGCATAATCACCAGTGCGGTAAATCGTTGAGTATTCTAAAAAAGAAGATTTTATAAACCATAAAAAATATCGCAGTATGTTTTTATTTTTTAATTGAATATCATTTATTAAAAAATTTTCTAATATTAAAAAGTACAAAATTGTGATTTTCTGCTAAGAAAACTGAAAATTTTCAAAAAAATTACAAGTTATTGTTTTTAATGATTTTCAAAAATCGTGTTTTTAACCTAGAAAATGGCGCGTAGGAAAAATTTTTCAGTGTCCCCACTCTTATTCTCGAGCATCTATTGCGCATGCGTGAATAGTCATGAGTCGTCGCAGTGGTTATTGTAAGTTTCGAAGAAGTACGATTTCTTCATCAAAACAACTAGACACAAAATTAAATCTATGGAAATGTGAGAGAACCTGTAATCTGAATAAAACCGGAAATGTGTTATTCGCGACTGCTTCAAGCGCTACTACGTTGTATTTTAAAGATAATGACGAAGTGTGTGTAGGATTTGGTTTTCTGTCTTCAGATTAATGAAATTTAATTAATCATCATAGATAAACATAAATATATAATTACCAGGATCAACAGCATGAGGATTGTTAACAAATCGATGTGAATCTCTTCCTCGAATGTAACCGGCAGCTAGATTACGTCCTGCAACGACTAATTCACCAATTTCACCTTGTTCAACTAAGTTTAAATTTTTATCCACAATATAAATAATGCAATTGTCCAGTGGTCGTCCTATTTTACAAAAAAAAAAAAAAAATATGAGTTATAACATTATACTGAAAATTTGCAATTAAAGTTACTCAAGTACTAGCACACTCTAAAACCAAGTATGTTATCACTTATTAAATGTGTTCTATGCTTAAGGCCATAAGCGAAACTATAGTTTTTTGTAGTCATTTAAAACACGTTTCACGGTGTATTAAATATCTATAGATTGCTTACGGCGTTTCAATGTTATATGGTAAATGTGTAAGTTTTGACTACACACTTGGTTTTACAGTGCAGTTAATGAAGTATAAAAAATATCATTTATAATTAAAATCCAATAAATAATAGGGGAATATAAATCAAAATGGCCAACCGGGGAAAGATGGGCATTCCCAAATTTTCATATCTGTGTATTAATATTTGATAATGACATACTTGAGAACAATCTAAGTAAACCGTTTATCAAATATTGATAAATTTGATTAATACTTGATAAATTCTTTTCTCATTTTTCTTTTTAAAGTCAAATTAGATTCATTTGAAGTTTATTTTGTCAGTAACAAAATACCGTTAATGAAATTAACATAACGGATCATTCAGAAGATATAGCCCAACCTGGTTATAAGTTACTTGCCTTCAATTTTTTTTTACTGTCTCGAAAAAGTACTCCCCTTCAGTTTCACTAATGAAGTTTATTGGTTGTCGCGAAGGAAATTGCTTCTGCAGTCCTGCTATAGGTTGATCAAGGATGTACATCGATAAACGACAAACATTGACTAACTTATAAAAGGACTGCGGGCACAAACACGCATACGATGCACACAAATACAGAGAATCGAGCGATCGGTGAGTCAAAGACAGTAGTAGAGGGAAGTTATTTCGAAGAGATTGTTATCCTTCTTCGCGAGATAAAAATTTTCTTGCGCAAAGAAATCCTGTCTTTCTGTCTACTTAAATGCACAAAAATTCATTATTTCTTTACAAGTCCCGTTCCGCCCGCTCTTCCCTTTCATGTTTAATGTATTCAATGAATCATAATGGAATAAAACAAAATTCCACAACCAATTAACCATAAGGACAAATACAATCTTGTTTTTCAAGAAGTCAAATAAAAGCTGTTGCTCGAGAAGTTTAATAAAAAAAACCAACCTACCAATCGGTACTTTGTCCATATCTTCCAATTGACTTATATTATTCAACAAAAAATACGTAACATCACCCATGACTTCAGTGCTACCATAAAAATTAGCCAGTGTGTGTCCATAATTGGCAAATCTATTAAAAAATTCTTTTGCCAAAGTTTGTGGTAATATTTCCCCAGAACAAATCCACAATCTCAATGACTTCAACAAACGACCATTGTCCTGAATAAAATAAATAAATAAACATTACAATAAATATCAAAATATCAATTAATAAATTCAAAATAATTGTAACAAATTATTAAAAGGAAATCGTTAACATCGTAATTTTTTATTTACCTGAAGGCTCAAATACATCAGCATTGATTGTAATAATGACGGTACAAGGACTAGTCGTTGAATCTAGGACAATTAAAATAATAATAATAATTACGCTGATATTTAAATTATCAAATAATTTAAATAAATTAATATATTACTTTGTGAGTTTCAAGTACGTTAATAAATTTTTCCGGATCTTTTGTTACATGTTTAGGTACAACAACAATAGTACGCCCTTGTAATAATGAACCCCAAATTTCAGGCGCACTATCAACAAAAGTTAACGCCGTTTTAAATATAGTTTTTTGTTCTTTATCAGTGTAAGGTAATTCACGCCATTGCCATTCAAGACGATTTATTAATGTCGCATGTGGTATTCTAACACCTTTAGGTACTCCAGTACTTCCAGATGTATATAATACTATTGCCAATTGTTCTGGATCTTCATTATAAATTAATGATACGTCTGATTCTATTTTAGATTCCTCATAAAGTTCATTGTATCTCATTACGGGAGTTTTACCGTAAAGTAATTTGTTATCTATTGTGAAAAAAAATTTATATATATTTATTACTTTATGTTTGTATGAATGTATGAATTAATTAATTAATAATTGAATGTATGAATAAAAAATATGACTGACAATTTATACATAATGAAGTAAAATAAGGTGTTGAAGAATTTAGCTGTGAAGTTGATTAGCTTGAGGCGATAATTAAAATAAATTCCTTGAGCAGAATAATCGGTTAAAATAATTATCGGTAATTGAAGTAAAGTCAGAGAGTGAAGGGTGGAGGTACGGTAATATAACCTTGTGTTATAAAAAAATGCGGCAGACTATGAAGTAGGAAGTTGATGCCTTTTTTGTAATTAATCATTAAAACGGATTTTTTTTTAAATGTTTTGAATGCTTTTTTTTTTTTTTTTTTTAGTAATGTTTGCAATATAAATTAATTGTCAAGGACATGATTTTTAATTATTTGCTTAATTAATTTTTTCTATTTATTTTATGCAACGATTTATTAATAAAAAATGTTGCGATGAATTATTTATTAATTATGAGGATTAATTTTTCTTAGGATTTTTTTTTTCTATTATCCTTTAGATATTAAAATTTTTTCTATAATGCCGGAAAAATAGTTGAGATTGACGTAGACCAATTCGTTTCAATTTGGGAAAAACTTAAATTTATATTGATCTACATAAGGATCGGGAGAAACTATCTTCTTATCAGTGTGATTTCGGCCAACCTTAGTCTTTTAGGTCAAATACTTTTACCCGGGTGTCTTAAAATACACAATCATAATATAAGGGCATGTTCAAATATTCACTCTGGAAGAGAAAGATGCAACTTTTGCGTTTACAAATATTATCTGAAACAATTCGATAATACCATAATGCATTCATATACAGTGCGGAGAAGGTAAATGCAGCATCAGTTATTCTTTTGTTCCTATGGCATTAAATCAGGTGACTTTCCACTTACTAATCATCTTGATATAGTATACTATAGTTTATGCATTGATATGAGGACGTGCCCTCATGTCAGTGCATCATAACCTTAAAGCAAATGGCGTGATCAGGATTGTCATGTTCGCTTCTTAGTCCACCTGTAGGATACATTATTATTTGCAAGCCCTGCTATGAAAGTTCAATTTTCGAGAAGTAAAAAATTAAAATTTTATTTTAAATCAAACTTTTCAAGAATATTAAGTTGTCTATCGTATACGATACATATCACATGAGCGACAAAAAGTAATGCGTTGTCGCAACGTGTGGTGGCGTTTCACTCGCTTCAAGTACAATCACGTCGTTAGTTTTAAGGAGCAAAATTAAATAAAGTCACTGGTCGTGGCATCTTATTGCTACGTTAGTATAGTAAAGTTAAAACTGTAAAGTTATAGGCTATTTAGCGCACAAGTGCGGTTAAGTAAAATGTATAAGCAAAGCTGAATATATTTGGCGCTTTTGACACGACTTACAGCGCTCGGAAATTGAACTTTCAAAGCAGGTGTTGCAAGAAATATTTGTCAACCTCCAGTGTTTCTCTGAACACGCCCTAGATTTCTTACTATACCGAATTTGGTTTGGTTTCAAAATTGAAAATTCGAATTTGAATTCGACTAAATTGGCTGGATATGGAATTGCTATTAATAAGGAAAGCCTAATAGTAATGTATGTTTACATTAAAAAAATTTTTTTCTCACTGTAGAAAAACTATGATCTTTAATATTAAACTATAAAACTAGAGGCTCAAGTTAAGAAGTAACATTTAAGATGACCTTAATAATAGCAAAAAAAAACCATAAGCAAAATGAGTTTCTTGTTCTAGTTGATTTTTAAATAAAATAATTACCATCATCGACAATAACCATTAATGGTTGCGATTCATCAATAATATGCGTGACCCGTGCCTGTGGAAATTCAGCGTCTAGTGGCAAATAAGCCATTCCTGATTTCAAAATAGCCAATAATGTGATTGGTAAATTGTATGTTGGTTTCATTGAAACAGCAATTATTGCATCTCTATTGTTATTTATTTTGCACAGACGTTTCAATGTTTTTGCTAACTTATTTGTCAAACATTCCAATTCTTCATATGTTATCTTGAATTCTTCACTTTTATCTAAATGTAAATAAAAAGAAAAATATATGATTTATTGGTTGGTTAAAAATTCCTTGGATTGATTGATCGATACGTTAAAAAATTCTTACCTTCATAAATAATAGCTATTTGTTTACTGAATTGAGCTTGAATATTTTGAAATATTTTAGGAATAATAGCTTCATTTTCACTGTTTATTTTTTTTCCTTTTAACGTTGATTGTTGTTGTAAGGATCCCATCTATTATATAAAAAAAAATTTTTTTTTTACTTAGGTAAATTGTTTATTAAATCGATTGATAAAATTAAATTAACAAAGGAATAAATTTATTTTCATACAGAATAACTTATTTTTAAATGAAAAAACTGGTTTTTGATGAATGTCTATAACGATCTATATAAAGAAATAAGTTGTAAAAACTATGAACCTTTGAATGACCTTGTTTTTGTGAAATTTGAAATTTCAAGGTTCTGACCCTCATTTTAAGTAAAAAAAAAAATATCTTTGTTCTTTAGACAAAAGTTTATTAGGAAAAAATTCTCTCAAAGTGTGATGTATTTTTGTTTTTTTTTTTTTCAAATAGAGACTGATAAAAAGTCAATAAAAAAAAACCATACAATATTACTAGTAATGGATTGTGATCTTTAACGAAATGTATAATAATTAATTGAGCGTTTAAAAGTCAATCAAGAAATTGAATATAAAAACTAACAGAGGACATATTGACGATTTAATTATAATGACATTGATTGATGAATCAATACGATCAAAAGAATTCACCTTTTTCTCAACTCGCACATATGTGCATAGCGGAAACATGCCTTGTTATTTTAATATGGGTGAGTGTGAATTCGAAATAAATTATTCTCAAAGGAGAATTTAAAATTTAGTTTTTGAACTGATAAAATTAATTCGATTAATGACAACTTTATACAATAAATTACACGTTTTATTTGATGATTTAATTCTCGATCTATGAAAACCCACATGGAAAAGCGCTACATCTTCATCAGAATTACATAAAATCATTATAATGTTATATATTTCACGATACATAGAATCTTATGTATAGGTGGGACCAGGTACTCTCTTAAATTCGAAATAGTGCAAATAGTGACTATTCACTGTTTACTAGTGAAAAGTATGTCACTAATTCAAATAGCGGTATACACTCAGAAAATTAAATAATAGGAGTTACTATCTAGTTATGGTAAAAATTTCTACCATCAATCAGATAGTAGTAAATATTATCTAGATTGTAATATTCACCATATTTATGATAATTGTTACACAATCCTGTATGTTAATTAGAGTTAATTATTATAATTATTCTGAATAGTTATATTTATAATCCAGATGATAACAGTTACCATCAGAAATGATAATTGTTACCATCCTGATAGTAACTGTTACGAAATTAATTGCAGAAGTTATCATCCAATAATTATTAATCCTAATAAAAAAAATGATAACACTAACTATTTTTGCATTGAAAAACGTTCTAATCATTCTAGATAATTGGAATTTAAAATTTAGCATAATAAACACAATTACTTAATTTTCTGAGTGTACTTTCCACTTTTGCTGGCAATAAGTGACTATTTACTGCAAAATAATCATTTTATGACCCACTGATCCCGATTCTAACATTATTGTCTACCTATCATCCTGCCCGTCAATATGTTTGCCTGTCTGTCTATATGTCTGGATGTCTTGGTGGGTGGATGTCAAAATATAAATTTGGGTAAAATATATTACTTACGAATATGTTCAAGTATATTTATTAACCCACCGAAATAATACTAAGTCACTTATCGTTTTGCGAATTCTGCCAATGATAGCTTTAAATAAATAACTTATTTTCGTTTATTTTATCAGCAATCTTTTTTTCTGATTATCTTCTATCAATTATTTTTTATCTGATCGAATTTACTGATTTCAATAAGCCTATAAGATACTTTAATTTAATTAAAGATTTAGATTAATTGTCAAAATACTTTGAAAAATATTCTAAAAGAGTTTACGAAGTGACTCGTATGGCCTACATTTTTTCTACTTAATATAATTATAATATTTGATGAATGTTTAATTTTTTATGACGGAGCTTGAAACGCCAGTGGCTTCAATGATGATATGTTTGAGTTATCAATATAATACAATGTAAAGAAAAATCTTAGAATAAGCTCATTTTAACACCATCACTGGTTAAGATGAACACATCATTAAAATATCCATGCAACAGCATTTTAAGTTATTGCTAAGACGACAATACAAATATTGATATGAACGATACTAAATACTTATTATAATGATCCTAAGGTATTTCTAATATATCAAAATGTACATAGCGATTGCCAGCTAATGTTTCCTTGCAACAGCAAAACGCATCGTGATAATCGCGATCCACGTCTCGAAGTGCCACGAGCCATAATCAAGTTCTTAAGCCTACTCGTAATTTTCTTAACGTACGAATGCGAAGTGATTACACAGTAACTATTTATTAAATAACTATAATTATTGGTAACGTAATGAACGATTGGGTGAAAAATAAATTAATAGAATGGAATCTGTAAAAAATAGTGTAAATTTTCAAAGTTATTGTCAATTATTAACCTCAACTTTAAATAAAATTGGGTTGAAAGTTTATATAAGAGAGAAATTAGTATATTTTAACCTCAAATTTTTTTGTGGGTACTGTCTACTTGTATAAATTATTTAAATTAGTAAGCCTTCTGATATATCGTCACATGAATGAATTAATAGAATGTCATATTATAATGAGAAGGAATCGCTACGATTGCAACACAACCTTACGATATCGAGATCTGTCTAGATTCTTGAGGACGCCTTCAAAAAGACGTCGTAAAGCAGTCATTCCGACTTGAATTCTGTCTTGGTTATAGCTGTGTGTATAAGGTCCTTACCTAACTATAGCATTTCTCATAGAACTCATTCATTCTTATAAAATCTCTATGGGAATTAATGAGAATCTATTAGATTCTATGAGATTTTCTAAACAGGGTAGTCAATCAATATCTTTTCCTTGTTTGCTGTCATGTAAATTTTTGAGGATCATTAAAAGTAATAATTCGATTTATTTGAGACAATTCCGAACTTTTGTAAGATCTAAATATTAATAGATATATAAACATCTACAAAATAAATACTCGAGAAAAAAAATATAGATTATTATCGAAGTAAAATAAATATTATCGAATTAAAATAAATCATAGACAAGAGATGAATTATGGTTGATAATGCTTCTAATTATATATTTTTATTATTATCACCAATTATAAAAAAAAAGTCTGTGTTTGTAATAACCATTAAAATAATTGTTTTACAAAAAAGTATAAATACCAAAGAAGCCGTTAAGATACTTCTTAATTACTTAATAAATTAACTTGTGTCTGGAATAGGTCATATGTTGAAAATGATTAATTAGCCGATTAGAATGTATCCCGGTGGATATAAATATCTAATTTAATTCGATAAAAATTAATAATATATTAATGAATGAATGATACACATTTATTATTAGTACTTTACACTTGTTACATTTATCGCAGTGTAAAAATATAATGTTTTTATTTTTTTAATGATTTACTATAAATTTATTATCGATTTCTATACTGGTCATAATAAATGTTATAGTTTTTAACTAGTTTATATATTTCCAGAAGAGAAATTAAATTTTAAAATAGTGTAAATAAAGTAAATAATAATAATAATAATAATAGTAATAATAATAATAATAATAATAATAATAATAATAATAATAATAATAATAATAATAATAATAATAATAATAATAATAATAATAATAATAATAATAATAATAATAATAATAATAATAATAATAATAATAATAATAATAATAATAATAATAATAATAATAATAATAATAATAATAATAATAATAATAATAATAATAATAATAATAATAATAATAATAATAATAATAATAATAATAATAATCGTAAGAAATTATAATATTTCAATTAAGATAAAAATATCATGAGTAGAACGATAATATGAAGATTTTTTTTTGAGGAATAGAATTAATTGTTTAATTAATTAATCTAATTAGTGCTTAATGAATTTTTTGTTTCGAGTAAATTTACAAATTTTAACAATTTAATGAAATGGTTTAAATTAATCAGTATTAATTTGTTACTCTTTTTTTTTAATTTGTATTGAAGTTTCTTGTGACCATAGAGCATGAAATGTAAAAACTAGGGGTACTTGTTAGTGTAAAAAAAGAAAAACTTTATTTTTTAAAACAAATATGACTTTTACCATATATTTATTCCGACAACTTATCTTCGGAAAAAGAGATATAAACACGATTCATTTATGAACGAAAGAAAATAGGAGAAATTAATTTTACATCTGAACATTTATTACATTTTCAAATAGTAATGCGTTACTTCACAAACAAAAGAGTAAAAGTTACAGCGTTGTAGCTTCCATCGCAGCAACTATGTCAATTTCAAATGAGACATCTTTCAGTCTTCTATAGTGAAACGAATTTCTTAGAAATCTAAAAATTACAATCCCAATATTTTGTATAAATCATTGAAATTTTATCAAATAAGTCATAAAAATGAATTTTTACAATCACGACTTTTACAACCATACAAACAATATATGTTACATTTACTTATTTTTCATCGAAATTCCATGTTTATATATTCGAAATTTTTTTTTAATTGAACGAAAACAATTTTTTAATTCATAGGAACACAAAAATTATAGAGACAATTAAGTATTTATTATTTATATTAGCTAATAGACGTATAGACACATGTAAACATTCATGATTTAGCCTACTTTGAGTAGTTATAGCTTTAGCCACCAGTTGGCGTATCAGAATTCTAAGTTTCCCAATATTATTCTCATCAATTTTGGTAGTTTACAATTTAATTTGTCGTTCTTAAAGTGAATAATTAATATCTCCTCATTAAGCAAAAAATACATTTTAAGGGAATTGTAATTTTTACAGTTTTTAATATGAATAACTATTTTTTTAACAAAGAGAACTTCCGAAATAAGAAGTCAATAATAATTCAAAATTTTGTTTAGTTTGAATTCCAATATGTTTATTACTACATAAAATTTAAAAATTGCAATATGGATTGTAACTTTCAAAATTTTAAATTCCAAGGACCCATATGGATACAGTTTATACTGTAATAGTTATTGTTTGTTTTCCGTACGAAAAAAATGATTTTTGAATTCAAATAAATCATTTAATTTGTAAATGGGCAATTCTTTCAATTAAAAAGTTATTTATTGGATCAAATACACAATTACTTAATTCAAATAATCTTAACTAAGAAGGAATGATAATTTACTTGATTTGAAAAAATATGTCAATGCCACTATAACAATTATTTATTCACTTGAATCAAGTAATATTCACTCTCAACTATTAATTATCTTCCTCCACATAACACGATTAATTAGAATATATAATAAACGATATAATTCTTCATATAAAAACGTATCCTTCAAGGATATATGTATAATTTATATAAATTGGTTTACAGCAGGAGACTGAAAGTCGATGATAAATTAATTTCGTTCATTTTCTGCTAGGATAATCTAAAATTTATATAACACTGATATTAAATCGATTATGTTAAATATGAGTTTGCTGGGTATGAGATATCTTCGATGAAATTTTAGAAAAAATAAATAAGTATTTGAAGAATCCTAAAGTGCGAAACTCAAACGCTCATGTTATATTTTGAATAATCAATTTACTTTTATTAATTATTGATTTGTGTATTTTTTTGAACAAGCTGAAAAAACGTTTTATCTGGGTAATTTACGCGAAATATTTTTTGACGATACGATACCAGCGATTCTTCTTTACTTATACCGAAAAAAATATACGGAAAAAAGAATAGTGGAAAAAATACAGTTTGAAATATCAGCATAGACCCCTAGTTCGAAACTGTAAAAATTACATTATTTCTGAGACACAGTAATTATTACCGTTTCATATAAGACTTTTTTCAGTCCTTAATAACGTTTCATTTATAATAAAGTTCCGTTCAGCTATAAATACATTAGAAACTGTAAAATTTGGTATCTATAATTGTAATTACTTTATTACAAGAAGTAGTCCTAATTATTACAATGCAAGCTATAATATTTAAAGTTTTTTTTATATGAGGACCCTGTTTTTGCTCTTAAAACTAATTTTTCCACTGTTATTTTTTCTCTGTAGTTTACATGGAGAAAAAAATTAAAGAATTTTAACTAAATTTGAAAAAAAAAAAAAATTACAATCCGAGAAAGTAATCTCAAAATGTTAAAAAAAAATCAAAATTTTTACATAACTCAAAGTAAAAATTACAACATATTATTTAGAATAATGATTTCTGTTGATTATAAAAATCACTGCATTCAAAATAAAATTTACTAGCGACGAAATGAAAATTATAATGTACCAATAATTTTTACTATTGTACTTAGTAAATATTAGTTAACGCGCTTTGTGAAAGATGTATTCTGGCGAATAATTTTTACAATCCAGATAGTAATTTTTTCCCTACTCATGAAATATACTCATGAAAATAGCAGTCATACGCGTCGGGAGACACGCATTCATGTACTACCTACTGACGAGCAGGACTCACACACACACACACATATACATCTATAGGTTGAATGGTAAATCAGTTTTACGACACGCATATGCACAAAACGCTCACACACATTCGTATACAAACGCGGAATAATTTATAATAAAAGCTTGAAAACAAAATTATTTGCCTGACGTTGGAATCGAACCCGGTCCTCGCTGTTTCTTCGCACCCTGACCATGTACATTGACAGCCCAGCCACAATGACGATTAGAAATTCTAAATTTATAGCAAGTATATGGGTAGGATACAACGTCAATGGCATGATATACCCTGAACTAAAAATTACAATCTCAAATAGTAATTTTATCTCCCGGCGTAGCAATTTGTCTTACCGACATTCCAAAATGTACACTACCTACGTAGAATTACATTGGAAATGTAGTATTTATCAACTACGAAACAAAAATTACGACTGATGTACTAACTTTTAATAATTCTAATGACAATTTCTACTTTTTGTAAGATTTAACTATTTTTATATGATTAAGTAAATATTTATTTTTCCAAGCGAAAATTCAACGAAGCTTCAATGTAATTTTTACAGTTAACTTGAATTTTCTACCAATGATAGTAATTTTTGATGTAAATTGTAGTTTGAATTTTAGATAACATTTTTTAATATTTAATGATAATTATTATAGAATTTAAAATGAAATTTTTGTTTATATAATTGTACTTTTTATTTAGTGTGATAAAACCGTTTTAGTTTTAAATAAAATAAAAATTACAATTTTAAAATAAAAATGATTAAAGTTGTGAGCGACTTTTTAATTTTTTAAGTAATTATCTCTACTTGGGATTGTAATTATTGTGATAAATAAAAATTATAATTTAGATAGTTATAATTAAATAAAAAATTAATTTTCTACTAATCATCGGAATTTTTTTATGGATTGTGATTTTTTATTTGAGATAGCAAACTTTTAGTTATGGTTGTAATTACTATTTAATTTTGAGCGGCGTTTTTCTCTGTATAGCAATTCAACTGTTGTATTTGTCCTCAGGATCAAATTTTGTCGTAATCTGTTATATGTAATAAGTCGAGTAGGTTCCAAAAATAATATTATAAAATTTTATTTAACGATATATAGAGACCCCCCCCCCCCCTAAGACGCCAATCATTTTTTGTTGTTCTCAAACACCGGCTACAAGTGTTGTGTTGATTAATCCGAGTGAATCACGATTTTCCTTTCTATCAATAATAAAGCACTATCTCATCACTCTACGTTCGAAACGTAGAATTATTGTTAAAAATATAATTTATTCAATAATATAATTATTTGGGAACTTGTTTTGACGTCTAAGAGAAATTAACTTCAAATCAGCGTACACCGTTTATTTATTTATTTATTTTTTTACTAACGTAACAGGTTTTTCCTGAAAGGTGAATAACCCAAACACAGTTTTACGTCAACAAAATTCCTCCTGCTATGTTGAAGGGCTAATTATTTTCATTTTTTAGATGCATTTTAAGAAATGGTTAACCGGTTTTTCTCACACAAAAATATACTACAGGCAAAGTCGGCATTATATATTTTTATCAATAGTAATAACAATGATAATAGCAACAATAATATTAAAATAATAATAATAATAATAATAATAATAATAATAATAATAATAATAATAATAATAATAATAATAATAATAATAATAATAATAATAATAATAATAATAATAATAATAATAATAATAATAATAATAATAATAATAATAATAATAATAATAATAATAATACTATTTATTCATTTAGCCCTTGGATATTATACATTAATACATTCTTTTAAATTTAAGAACACTTTTTAACATATTCTTTTAAGAGCCTTCTAAAAATATTCTGTCTTTTCTCTTTTTTCATATTTTTTTGGGAGTTTATTGAACGAATTGTATCTTTTGTACGTTATGCATTTTTCAGCTGTATGTGTTTTAGTGTTGTTTACAGTTATTAATGAACCACTTCTTGTATTATACTGGTGTTTATCATTAATTATTAATATATTATTAACTAATAAACTCGATTTTTTATTCAGTATTATTTTATGAATTAAAATACAGCTGTTGAAGATCATTTTTTTTTCTACACTCATCCAACCTAATGAATTTAGCATACTTTTCACTCTTGTACATTTATTAACCCCTAAAACAAGTCTCATAGCTCGATTCTGAATTTTTTGTACCTTAACAATATCACTCTGATCATAATTCAACATTACACTGCTAGCAAAATCTATGTGAGGAACAAAATTATAGTCTTATAAATTAAATTTTTAGCATAGCAGCTTACTGACTTTCCTAGATAAATTATATTCAATTCTTTAGATATAAAAATTGTTATTATTATTATTATTATTATTATTATTATTATTATTATTATTATTATTATTATTATTATTATTATTATTATTATTATTATTATTATTATTATTATTATTATTATTTTTTTTTTTTATTATTATCATTAGTATTTAAAATTATGTTTGAGTGTAACTTTCATTATGGGAAAATATAATAATAGCTGAAAGGAAGTTTACGAAATACATTAAGAATTGGGTGAGAGGTTCATACTCAACATGAAAGTATTTTACCGCTTACACTAATGATAAAAAGTGAGAGTTATGTTAACATGCTTCAATGAATATTAATCAAACAATTTTGATAATTATAATAACAAATATAAATTAATTTATAACATTTAATTTTTATGCAATTTATATTTCAAAATAATATTGTAACTTACTATAAATTACTCACTTTGATAGTAAATCTGTTTTTTTTTTTTTTTTTAATTTTGTTAATCACTGAATCGATGAACTAAATAATTAAAAAATTATTTATTTCACTTCACTTGCACTTAGTAATTTATCAATCTTGATATTATTATTTAATCACTACTTATTTTACTTATAATAATTATTAACATGAAATTCAAAACAACTGATTGAATTTATTTATTATAAATATTATTTGTTGTTTATTTTGAAATTTAAAAATCACAGTCAGTTATATTGTGCACGGCGAGCCGTGAGATTGTGATCCATTCCGCATAGTTACACGAGCTTTTATACGAAAGTGGGTACTGTACTGTGAAGACCCCACAACACTAACTATCCTTCCTTTATACTCTGACACATTATATTATTGTAACGTTATTTAACTTAGTTTATATTAACCACAGTCAAATGGATGCTTTACTTTTATAGTAACACTATTCTTCATTATAAAATTTGAATATCGACAAATAGGGTTAATTACTATAAAAAAAAAATAAAAATAAAAAATAAAAAAATTGCAAATACCATGTTTTTGAAAATTAAGGCTAATTGAAAATAACAATTTGAAAAATCCAAAAGTGCACACCTTAATCGCTCATGCTACGATAAAAAAATTAATAAAATTTGAATACAGTTTTTACAGCCCAAGGTCATAAGATTTTGCGTATGAGGAGTGCGAATATCAAAGAATTTGAACGAAAATAATATTTTTTAAATTCAGCAAAAAATGACTAAAAATTTCTATCTTATCGACGGCCAACGTATACGCAAACAATTTCATGAACTGAATTGAATTATTACTTTTAGTGATCCTCAAGAATTTACATATGTGACAGCAAACAAGGAAAAGATATCGATTGACTAACTATAAGTTAAACTGAGAAATCACTTGCTGCTTTATTAATAATAAATTTGTGCGGTGATTTCTGTGGGTTTTCAGTCACGATGATCACGATATTCTGTTGACTAATACCTTGTATACTGAAAGTGTTAGTTTACCGTATCATGATTATCAGAATCTAGACAGATCTTAATATCGTAAGTTTGTATTGCGATCGTAGCAATTCCGTCTCATTACAATCACTTTCTATTAATTCATTCATGTGACGATACGTCAAAAAGCTTACTAATTTAAATAATTTATACAGGTAGATAGCACCCATAAAAAAATTTGAGGTTAAAATATATTAATTTCTATCTCAAGCTTTCAACCCAATTTTATTTCAAGTTGAGGTTTATGACTGACACTACCCTGTTTCAAATATTGATTGAAAAGAATTAAAAATGATGAAATTCGAATTCTTTTCAACAATTTCAATTCTTTTGTTTGTATATATAGATATACAGATTGTATGGAGTGACCACTTCTCAATTCTTTTCAATCAGTATTTTTAACCAGGGTAACTTTGAAAATTTACACTGTCTTTTACAGATTCGTTCATTACGTTACCAATAATTATAGTTATTTAATAAGCAATTGCTGTATAACCACTTCGCATTCGTACGTTAACCTTTCGTTAGTCGCGCTGAGGGATTCTCCGCGTTTTTTTTTGTTTTATGACAATATTTACCAAACTACTTATTATTAATAAGTTAATATTAAATACTTTAGCTATTTCCATATTCAAGTGTCAGAAGTTGATCTAAATCATTAGTACAATTGTAATTACTTTCATTTTTTTTAAATGATGTTTTAATGTGAGTGACGTCAATCAGATTCCAATCAACCTCAATTAGGTTAGTCGGAACACACAATCTTGCTACGCGACTCTCACAAGAAAACATTCTGTAATAACACATACGTCACACGATTGTGAATATATTTTGAATAGTACTGATTACTGTGCTAGCCTAAATAGTAAAGGCCCTTCGGTTCTGTCGACTAGGGGTTGCATGTCAGTAGCGCTGACGTCACACTAAAGGTATAAAGCCTCGTGCTCACATATCCCTTATGGAAAAATATTAATGAACTATTGAAAAGTAGTTTGTTTAGTGTTTTCAGTCTTTTTAGTCTCATGAGCGTAATGCACTTATTCCGAAGTATCGATAGTGTAACTCAGTAAAAAAAATAGAACCCAATCATAAATACTTGGATTACTATTTCTACTGATAAATTGATGTTTATTAATTTTTTTATCGATGAAAAATTATTCGTCTTTACAGGGGCTCGAACCTGGATCCTTCTGCATATCAGGTGAAGCCTCAATCACTCTGCCGACCCATGGACTCAATAGTTAGGATTATTTAGAAGAACTATATATTTATCATAGAAATCTCGATAATCAACAATGCCAATGATATTAATTGCGAAGGTTAACTTATTAATTTTAACTGTCTTTATCCAGAAATTAAATGTAAAAGTTTCAGGTTATAGTTTCCTTTACTTGAAACACAATCGATACTGATATCATGTTCAATAGTTCTGTAGACTTGCTTATCAAACTACTGATGATCATGAATGAAAGACTTATTAACACTCATCCCTTCCAATAGTGTTGCAAGATTCACCAATTGGACTATTAATGATCACTAATAAAACACTATTCAACACTAATTAATTTTCAAAAGTGTTAATTAGTTTTTTCCGTAATATACCATACCACCCACATGGGTGTTGGTGTTTACGTATAATTAAGTATTAATTTTTTTTAATTGATTCATTTATTTCAAAATAACAAACAAACAAAAAAAAAGTGAATAAATTATCTATTAATAAAAAGGTTAATCACATATAATTAATATTTTCGAAATACTGAAATCTAAAATTATTTAACGGTATTTTAATTAGCAATATATAATAACAGTAATTATAAAATGAGCTCTTTAAGAAAATGTGATTTTTTTATCAGTATGACATAATACATGAGCACAATTATATGTTATGCTAAGTAGTAGTATATACACATTACATTAAATTTTATCACATCATTCATTCACGTCTATTGATAATCTATATAAACGATCGACAACGGAGTTAACAATCTCTCTTAGGGTTTTTTTATTTTTTTTTTTTTATTCAATACTTTTTTATTAAACAAATTAAAAATAAATCAAAACTACATTATATTACATATAGGTAATCAATATTTATCAGACCGTAAAGCTACATGCGATTATTTATTACGCGTGAAGAATAAATAAATAGTGATAGCTTTTTATAAAATAATTATCTATAAATCGTTTTTTCTCGTTAACTTGATATTTATGCATATGAAATTGAATTGATAGTTAACATATTGTAAAACTGTTGTAAATATATATTTAACAATAATAATATTTATTGTAAATATATTTTATAATAATAGTTATTATTTTTATATACTAAAATTAATTAAATAAATAAAAGGAATATATTTTTATTTTATAAATTATTATACGCTATCCGATTAATATATTGCAGCAATGATAGAAATATGTCATAAATAAAATTAATAACATTTTTATTATTATTGGGAAACATAAAGTTTATTAGACAATTATTTAAAAAAAAATATATATATACATATATATATATATATATATATACACATTGTAACGAAAGTGAATATTATAGGATATGTATTTATATATATTTCATAATTTATATATATTTATTACAAATTTTGTTATTAAATTTATTAACGTTTGATTTTTTTTTCTTGTGTAATTACAAGTTAACTGCGTTGAGATTTAATTTAATTATGTTGTAACGTCGGTCAACGTTTTGATAAATTGAACATCAGACATTTAAATGTACTTATATATAAATTCAGTGAATAAATATATACATATTCATACACAAGGATAAAACACCTAATGTGTGCACTATACAGGAAAATCTAATTACGTACACACAGTTCCCGGTTAACGAATGAATAATAGTGACGTTTATTTGCTCATACAAGAAGATACTTTTTTATTGAAAGCCAACTATTTTCTTTTCCTCATTATAAGTTTATTCATGTTATTGACTCATATGATGATATATTTTTCGGAAAAAAAATTTTTTCCTCAGACCTACTCCAAAAAATGATGAGAAAAAATTTTTTTTAAATAACTACACTGTAAAAAATAAGGTACTGGCATCAAACTCCCTAGGAGTTTGACAAATTTCTTATTCAGTGAAACCAAATTCGTTTGAACCAACGAAAACTAGTTTGTCTCAAGAAAATCATTTTTATTGAATTAAAATCTCTAGTCGATTGTGAGAAATTGCTTAAGCGTTTATGCTAAAGTTTTTAAGTTTGACCGTAATTAAACTAAAATTTGATTGAATAGTAAAATATATTTTAATTAAAGTTTGGATCAACTACACATGTTTCAACGAAACAAAAGTAGTTTCCTATAATACCGAACGTGTCGTGTCAACCGACGAGTTTCTTGGGGAGAGAATCCGATGAGGTTGTAGGAATAATTTTACGCAATCACATCAAAGCTGAAAAATATTCGACAAGAATATAAATTTATCTCGTTTAGATCAATGTATAAGCAATTGCTTGTATCCTATATCCATTCAATATGAAAACAAAGTATTAGAAGCACAGCTAAACTAAAACTTTCCTATTGGTTCAGTAGTGTAGCGGTAATGCGTCTGACTTTAAAGAAACCATCTAACTGAAGAGACTACTATAGTAACCTTCAAAACATCGACAATAACGTGCTACGGAAAATTAATTATAACATGTATGTAAAAGAAATGTAATTTACAAAATGCAAATAAACTTTCTTTAAAAAAAAAAAAAAAAAATGCGTCTGACTCTCGCGCGTAGGGTACCGGGTTCGAATACTCCGGATGGCAAAATTAAAATTATTTAATTTTTCACTAAAAATTGCGAGCATGTTAGGATGATATGTAAAGTATAATTGATTTAATAAAATAATATAATTTAATTGTTCCAATACTTAATTATAATAATAAAAAAAAACAACAATAATAATAATAATAGTAATAAAAACAAAATCATATTAAAAATAAATAAATACATAAAAAAAAATTTTGTTTTTAATAAATTATTAATGAAATAATTAAGGGCAATATTCACTTGATTCAGATTACTGTTTTTTTTTTTGGATCAATGCAATACAGCAACTTGAAATAATTCGATTTTTTATTGAATCAATTGCAAGGACAGTTTCTATGGACCTAAAAAAATATTACATTCAACAGTAAAATTCATTAGCTTTGATAAAATTTTGACTTAACTGAAAATTTATACCTCTAATCACTTTGCAATTTACTTTGAGCGGAATTTTTAATTATCCAAACGCCAGGAATACTTGAGCCAAACGAATCTGGTTTGACGTCAGGAATCTTTTTTTAAAGTGTACATTCTTTAATTTTACGTGGATTGAATAAACCATTAATTAACTTTTAACATGTATGACAAAAAAAAAATTATATTCCGCGGTAGATAATCTTTCTTTAAAATTTAATATCGCGTTACTAATTCCAAAAGGACATATTTTTATACGCCTTTTTGGCTTTAGTCACTAAGTTCAAAGCCAAAAAAGGCATATAATTTTATTTTTTTTTTATTGCTAATTTGTAGACTTATTCTAAAGCTGAAAATTTTTTTTTTGAATTTTTAACTATTAAATAAGTCTAAAAAACAATTGAAATGAAAAAAAAAAATTATACGCTCTTTTGGCTTTGAACTTAGTGACTAAAGTCAAATAGCCGTATAAAAATATGTCCTTTTGCAATAAGTAACGCAATATTTTGAAAAATTTCTTTGTCCTAAAATGACGTTACGTCCTTTAATTCAATGCATATTAAGGCAGTATTCTATTTTGAGCGCTCCAAAAAAAGGTCATTTTTTATGAGATTATGAATAAAGATACACATGTAAGGTTTGTTAGGCTTAATAAATACACTATTGAAATATATTAAAAAAAATTTAATTATATATTTTATACACTTTGAACACACAAAAACATCATTCGAATACAACGCCTCGATTAGTAAGTGGGTCTGCGCTTGGTGTTAAAATTTGGAAAAAGAACAATCTGAAACAGAAAATTTTTGAATTTTTAGATTCAATATATCACTAGCAACCGACTGAACTAGAATTTTTAATGTATATGCAAAAATATCAAAATGGTGGTGAAAAAAACAATGAAGCAATTTTTTTCATTTTCTTTTGTTTTTCACCGCCATTTTGTTACGCGTATATGAATAAAAGAACAGATTAATATTTCTATAGGAAGACATATGGAGATTCATCCCTAAAGGCCATATGGGAACCCACATAAAGTCCTCCCAGAAAGTAAGTCGCCGTCGGTTTTTACCCCCACTATGGAAAAACAAGTCTAATCTCACGCCGTTACTACACATTAACACTACAAACCGAAAATTTCCGACAATTCCCGACGGCGATTTACTCTCTGGGAGGACTTTAGGAATCTAGGCTAGATTCCCATATGCATTTTTTTGATAGGGACAGCAAACATTAAATATTAAACAAAAAAATTTTAACACTGTCTATTTTTAATACAAAGATACAAAAATTCTATGGTATATTCGTTGAAAAAAATAAATAATAAATAAATAAATTTCTAATAATTAGAAAATATTCAAATATTTTTCTTTGTATTTATTATTATTTATAGGTTACATAAGATAAAATTGACATGGTGATTGTGTCAAGTGGCAAGAACAATAGCTCGTAGTTCTTGGTCCTCTATACATACCTCATTACCTTCTTTAATCCGTCATATCCGTCGTAACTTTATCCACGTGGATGTTACCCATGAGTCATCATCACAATAAAAATGATTTATCCGGCAGTAACAATATTTAATAAATAAATAAATTTATGTTATTATTTAATATTTTATTAATTAATCAAATTTACATTATTTGTTATTCACTCTCTTAAAACTATTATAACAATTAAACTAATGATTTAATAAAATATATGAATTATTGTTATGAAACGAATATATATCAGTATTTTTAATAATACTATGGACTATTAAATTAAGGCAGATATTGCTAAATTAAATAGACGCTTTGTAATGATGAAAAATCGATTTTCTATATTAACAAAACGTTATTTTATGATACTTTGGATTGTTATATTGATAATTTTATTTTCATCCTGTGTATAGGGGAGAGAGGGGCAAAACGGGAGAAGAGGGGTATAGGGTACCCCCAAGATTTTATAAAAAGTTTGTTTTTTTAAACATTCAAAAATTACTTTTGTAAATATAATTGAGCATTATTTTGAATTTTCTTTGTTAAAACTTTTTCAAAAATCGGAGGAGTCAGTCGAAGAAAACTAATGACTTGTTTTATGATAAAAACTATTATTTTTTTTCTTCCTTTACATCCAATAATTATATGAAATGTAATTTTTCTTCATATAAATTACTTACAAGAAAATTTAATTTAATCAAATTTATTTAATATCCAAAAAGTGTTTTTTGCACCTTTTTTAGGGAGTACCCCATTTTGCCCGCTAAAAATTTAACGTATTTGAGTTCCTATAAACTTACTGTTTCCTTAAGTACCCCGCTTTGCCCTTTCCCCCCTATATAAGTATTAGTATATTACACATCTAGGGAGGAAAGTAGGACATTCCAATGCAGGACATCCTGCCATTTTTTGTGGTGTGTACACAATTTTTCACCAGATCTGCTTCTGAAAGCTTGAATTTGAAAGAAATGAATGACTTCCCTCTAACCAGGGCGGAAATTGAACTTTCGGCGCAGGTACGGTGAAAAATATATTAAACGCTTCTATCAGAAATAACGCTACCGATACTGTTATTACTATTTCGCCGTTGATTTGTTCGTGGTTGCTGATGATGATGATGTTGTGGTGTTTGCGTTACTATTTGTAATTCACGTTCACTGTTAACACGTCTTATTACACTACCATTTCCAGAATAACGTCTTCCGCCTTTGTGTTTTGGACTACGTGGTCCGCGTATATTATTAAATACCACGTAAACAGCTAATATTCCAATTGTGAACATTGAAACGCCAATGCCACTTACTACAGCTACCTGTGAATGAAAAAAAAAAAAAAAAACTTGTTAATAGTAATAAAATTAACTTTTATCTGTATAATCAATGTTACGATTTAATTAATACAATATCGACTCAATTAAATTTTATGCCAGTTCAGTGTCAGTTTGATATCTCCATTTATACTAATAACTTTTTTTTACGGTTAACGATTAAATTGCACTAAAGATTTGATAGCTTGTAATTAATTGCAACATTTCTTATAAATCGATCAATTACTAGTCATTACTAATCATTATGATAAGCGGAAAATAATTTTATTTACCACAGTCCAAAATTCATAGTCTTCATCATCAGCATACAAAACTCTTGATATCTCATCATCATCATCATCATCGTCATCATCATCATCATTATTATTATTATTGTTATTATTATTATTATTATTATTAATCTTGTGATTCTTATGATTATTTTTGTTTCCATTGCGTGTTTTAAAATTTTTAACAGATGTAGCGCAATCATTTGTTCTGTCATTACCACTTGACAAAACATTTTTAAGTGACTCGGGAATAATACTATCATCATCATCATCACTATTATTATTTGAATCATGATCATCTACCCAATCAACAATTGCTTCGTTTTTTTTAACTTTTATTTCTCCCAATTTATCGAGTACTCCATTTTTAACTTGCAAATAGATGTCAATTGTTCTCGTTGCGATTTGTAATTGAGCATTTTTAGTTGATACTACATTTCTGACCAAAGTATTCCATTCGGCATGATTAACTTCACTTGAACATTTTTTTTTCTTGCTACAACAAATTGTTTTTTTTTTTTAGCAAAAAAAGAAATTTCTCGTAAGCTCGTAGATAAGCAATAACGTGTCGACCCACAAAAAATCTATTTTTGTATTAAATGATTCCTGGGTAATTAAAAAAATTTTTTTCGGGTAGTGATGCGTTAAAAAAAAATTTTTATAACTTTCCGCACAGAAAATTTACATTTTTCAAAAAAAGTTATTGGTATCGGTTCGATTTTTTCGATAGGGTAACTATGACCAGTAATTGTGCAAAACCGAGTCAAGTTTTATGAAACGTTTTTGAAAATTAGATTCGCTATTTTATATTCCCTAATACAAAATTTCAGTTAATTTTTTCTGAATTCGCTTATTTTGAATCTTCAAACTATTAAATTTTTCAAAAAAATTGACTAATAAAATCACATACGCAATTTGCGGTCGAATAATTTCGAGAAGGATTTTATTTAAAAAAGTTTAAATCTTTAAATGAAATTTTCTATGAACAGCAACTATGATGCGGTTAAAACGTTTTTGCTTATTTATTAAAATAATTAAAGTAATTAATTGTTACCATAATAAATCATATGACTTAGTATAAATTTCAACAGCATCTTTCATCCATCTTACTTCGCGCATTTCTTCAGTATCAAACTTATCAATATTTTGATTATTATTATTATTCCATAATTTTGAATTTTCCACACGTGATTCAATTCCAATTATATCATTTCTGTTAAAATACAATATAATATTTAATTATATATTTTGATTTATTTATTTCCTTGTAGCAAAGTAATAATAATATTAATTACAATGTCACTATGAATGATTTAACTCAACAAGGACATTCAAAGTAAGTCAGTAAACTTTCTATAAGAGTGAAACTTTGCTTACTTTGTAATTTTTTATTACAATACGCATGAATAAAAAAAAATTAACGGATTTACGGTTATTAACTTTTAATACCAATTGTTCAATTGCTATCATTTAATGGTGTCGAGGAAAAGGATTTAGAGAAATAAAAAATTATAAGTATGATTATGAACTTTGTATAGTTATTAATTGTGAAAAATGTCTTTGAATACAAATACAAAGAAAGAAAATAAATAAATTATAAATCTATAAGATTAATATTTTTTTATGTCAATAAGATTTATAATAAATGTATTTTTTTTTTTAATAACTAAAGGGAAAAAATAATTTTATTACAGTTGAACTCTATTAACCCTTCAGCACTCGTAAAACCCACCACTATCATTGCTCTCGTGATGAGAAAAATTTTCACATATTCTGCGCAAGCGCGCGCGTGCGTAAATCCACTTTATATTAAATCTTTACAAGCTGATAGAGATAAATCGAAAATTAAGGTTAGAATGACAGCTGTTTGTATACACCTTGCCCATAAATGAACTATTTACGGAAACATCCGCATCGAGCCGACCATACTCGATTCCTAGATTTTTACACCTTATCTTACTATAGTGATGAGAAAAAATCTCACAGAGCAACAATAAAAACTTTTTTAAAAATATGTTACTAGAATAATTAAATAATACTGTTGTAATCTGGTAGAGCATTAAATTTTTGATAGATAGAAAAAATATTAAGCATTCATTATATTTGAAATTTTAGGTTAATTAATGTAACGAGACCGAAGTCTGCTTACTTTTTACAGGAGACCGTTTCCTTACCCTTTTGAGTATACACTCACTTTGTACATTCCTTTCTTCCACCATAAGATAATTATAGCGAAATATTGAGCATAAGCTCATTATTAGCATTACCCTAGGATCGATGATCAGATCGAAGATCTTTTTGCTTGGGGGTGCCGAATCAACAGCCACCACGAGTCCATAGCTCTGTGGACCACACACTTTGGACATCTCAGAAATAAAGAGAATCTGGCTGAAGAGGGCTTGAAGAGGCCCCCCGTGGCACCAGTTCTCTGTACTGGTGAACAGGTTGCTTCAAGATAAATGGTGAGACGCAACTTTTCCTTAATACTCTAAAAAGGGTTCCCTCCATTTATAATCACTCAGATTTCAGACATGCTATTAACACAGACTTGTCCTCATCCATCACCAAGTGATTATCTAATCTTCGGGCTTATACGCACTATGATTTTATAATACAAATCAAAGTGGATTAGGACACTCGTTAGAATATTATGATAACTACTTAATATAACGGGATTGAAGTCCACCTTCGTTTTACGGGTGGCCGTTTCCTCGCCTTTTTAGGCACACACGCGTTGCAGTGTATCCTACCCCCGCCCCGAACGAGACTCTTAGCTGAAAAATATAATCGAATAAAAACTGAGGTGGACATTAAAGGGAGATATAATCAAAAATCCTCATTGCGGTTGGTATCTAAACACAGCCACCACGAGTCATATCTCTTTCGGGCCAAACACTACTACTATCTCAGAAAATAAAGAGACTCTGGTCAAAGAGGGCCCCCTGTGGTACCAGTTTTCTGTACTGGTGAACAGGTTGCTTCGAGATAAATGGTGAGACGCAACTTCTCCTCAATACCCTAAAAAGGGGTTCTTTCATTTGTTACCATTCAGTGTCGAATAAGCTACTATCCACTTGTTCAATCCCTAAATGAATTTTCTAGTTTCCAATCCTTTAGGCGATCTGATTATTCAAGCCAAATCAAAGCTTAAAGCAGCTCGAGTAGAATATTATAATAATTAATTAATGTGACAAAACCGAAGTATTTCTCCTTTTTACTGGAAACCGTTACCTGATCCTTATGAGCATACACGCGCATATTAGGGTATCCGTTATTTTTCAAGCAAGCTTTTTTTACTTGGCCAAGATATAAATCATTTACTTGTTACCCAAAAGTAATAAAATTCTGCCCTCTTATCTTAATTGAAATAAATGTTAATATAACAATAATCAAAATAATCAACGTCTTACCGAGAATCTTCAAGTAATATAATTGCATGCTGATAGTCAATTTTATCAATGTAATTTTTCAAATTTCCTTCACTGGCAATCACAACTGTAGCGTCTAAATTTTTAAAAAAACTCTTTGGTGGTTTTCCAATATATATAATACGTGATGTGAAATCATCGTCATCTTCTTCATGTATCATAACACAAAGACCGCGTGAAATAGCAGCTTTTGTTACTTTTTTAGCAATAACTTGTATATCATCATCTTTATTGCTATTACTATTGTACTTGGGTGTTGCTAATGTGAATGATTTCCATCCAATTACTTCAATCATTTCTAATATTCCTTGAACGATATACGCATCCGTTTCTTCATGTAAATGATGTAAGTATGGCGATGATATTGAATTTATATTTACAACATGTGGTACATTTAATATTGATGTTATTTTTTGTACTGCATCAATATTCATTGCCGATTCTGGTCCAATTAATCCTGGAATTAAATAAGATTATATAAATAATGAATTCCAATACTGTACAATCGAATTTCATCAACTCGGACAGTTAGTCTCTTATCAAAAAAATCCATGTGGGGTTGCATGGGAGCCCATAGGAATCCATATAGGAAAGCATGGGTACCTGGATTCCCATATAGGTACTTTAACATATAGATTTCTTTATCGAAAATTTATATAGGAATCTGGGTTTTCATATAAGTAATTTCTATAGAATCCGGGATATCTGTCTGTCGTCTATGGATACGCGTATATAAATAAAAGAACAGATTAATATTCTATTGGCAGGATACTTTTTAACAAAAAAATTATTCCCATGGGAAATGAGGTCAAAATCCACATGGTCTGAATTCCAGTGGGAACCCATGTGAGAATCGATATTTGGATCTAGACTGCTTTCTCATATGGATTTTTTTGATAGGGTTATTTTTTATCCCAAAAGCCTTTGATGAAATCACGATGTTAAATAGTAAAAAATTTAAGCAAGATATTGAATTTTAAATGAAGACATTCGAAAATTGAAAGTAATGAAAGTATATATGATTAAACTTCACTGTAATTTTTATTACGTGAGTTGGTAAAGTTGGCAGTTTGAAAAATTTTCAAAGTTAAATTAGTTGTTTCATAATTAACATGATAAGTATGTAATATTTGATATATTTAATTACTATTGTCTAGTTGTTGAATATTAAATATATAATTTAAAACTAGTTTCATTTTTATTTAATTTCATTGGCCCAATCAGAAGAATATATATGAAAAAAAAATTGCTTACATTAATTCATGTATATGAATCAATTTATATTTAAATTATTAACCTATAAAGTGATATCCAGTGATTTTCTTAATAACATCGTAGGTAATTTATGCAAAAAAAAAATTATAACTATAAAAATCACGTCGTACAATAATTTACAACTTTCAATCAATGCTATTATGTATGCACTGCTATCATGGGAGAAACTACATGTTATTTAAAAAAATGCAAAAAAAAAAAAATCACCAGACCTTTTAAATTGCGAAATATGATTTATAAGGTAAAAACTCCCTAACTTGATCATTGCATTGATTGATTATTGCGTTTTTATAATTTTTATAGAAAACAATTTGAGTAAAAAAATTATCATAGATAAATATTTACTTAGTGAATCTAAATATGTATGAAGTATCGAAATATTTTGTAATTTATTATAAATTTAAATTAAGTCTGTTTTTGAAATCGCGCGAAGCCAGTCATTTTTTACGTTGACGTTCTTTCGATGGATTAAATTTACACGGGAAAAAAATAAATAGTACGGGTTACTGATCTGCGCAATAATTGACGAAAAATATAGGGAAAATACATGACTGATTCATATTAGAACAGGAGTGTGACGAGAGAAAAATTTTGTCTGAATGACTATCAAAATAACGATTCTGTTACCTTACTTAAGAATACTTACATGTTCATTTAATAGTCTATAATATATATATATATATATATATATATATATATATATATATATATAATAGTATCATTAAAATAATGGTATGTATTTGGTTTAGGATAATTTTTTATTCATTTAATATAAAAATATGACAAATAACATTTGGAAACATATGTGGTTTGATTGATGTAAATAATTGTTTTGCCAATATGGGGACCGAACAGCTAAGTTTGCGATACGATGGATCGTTTTCGGTTGCCTAAATTACGATGTTTAAGCAATAGCGGCAACTCCTAAAATAAGGATACGACCGTCATTTTGACAATCCACTGTGGAAAAATTCTGTACAGCTGAATCGGCTATCGGACTAATCATTAAATAATATGAGGTAGATACGTACAGGAGAAATCGAGTATGGTTGTCAGAGCGGTCATTGATGGTGATCAGGGTCGAAGTATCGCGAAGGCATCACCTTCCTTTCAACGCTGATCACTATTCGTATTTCGTTCGTTGAGTTTTCTTTTATGGCCGTTGTGACAACCAATCCGTGAGACAGTCATACCCAGTCTCTCATGCTTTGATAATATTTTTCTCTTTGTGTGAATCATTGCTTAACACGTACTACTACTTACTAAACAGTAACCAGTCCTGTGCTACACTTACACAGTACATGAAACATGATTGGTAACTGTTAAAATGGTTGCCGTTCATGATTTAAAGATAAGGGCCAACCGAACTCGTCCTTAAAAAGATGATTTGTCTGGGCTCAAAGAACTGCAAGCCTATCACTTTTTTCCAATGCGGTCTAAATGATTATTATTATTCTTAAACAATTCATCGTATTTTCCAGATTTCCCCACATTATTTTGCGATAAACCGTCTTTACTTATCATTAAAATAAATAAATGTATTAATAAATATAACATTACCTAAATAATACGGTGGGTGAAGGCAACTATTTGACGAAAGGGCTTTCATTGCAGCAGTTGTTGAGCCCGTAACAGTTCCACAAGTATCCAAAACATTTAGATCTAAAAGTAAATAACCACATAATTATTCCCAATATTTTAAATAATAATAATAAATATATAAAAATATTCAAACCTATTTTTAAATTATTATTTTTACTATTGTGCGTTTCGATGAACATTTTAGCAGCCTCAGACATTATCACACCCCTACTTGATGTCATAGTACAGGTTGAATCGTCATGTATGCTTGTTAATAATGATATTTTAGCATTACCATTACATTCACTTGTACGTCCACCACAAATACAAGCCCCTAATATACCTAGCAGCAATAAACATACACTCGATTTTATCATATTAAGTATTTTATAATGAATATTATTAAGTTTATAATTTTTAACTAAAAATCTAATACAAAAACTTTATAAATTTTCTTTTTCCGTAAATATATAATTCAATTTTCTGACATTAGTATGAGAGAATTTAAGTTAAAATGTGAACCTTGATATTGAACGACAGCGTTTTATGTAGTGAAGCCACAAAGTTTTATGTTACGTAGAGTATTTCTAAGGTTTTAAACTTACAAATGCATTTTCTTCTTTAAGTTAATATTATGTTCTATGGAATACAATTCTTTATCATTAGTTTGATGTTATTATATTTTGTAACTATATTAAATAAGATTATGTTAATATAACTGTTATGTCATAATTGTTTTTATTTATTTATATATAGAGGAAGGGCGGGCAAAACGGACCATCCCAAAAATTTGGTAAAATATATTTTTTTTTTTTTATTATTTAGACGCTCTAACTGCCAGGGTCATCAGTGATTAATTAACTGTTGGGTGTGGAACGTAGAGACAGTGGGATATTTTTTATTTCGGCGTCAAGTCAATCTGGGGGCAAATAGACCTCACACTTTTGTGAAAAATTCATATTTGCACTCACAGAGGTTCGAACTCAGATCCTGGCCGATTGAACTTGTCCGAATGATCTAGAGTCATACGCTTTACGACTGTTATTATTTTTGCATAATTTTGAGTGCACTAATTTTTTTTTTTCAGCAATTTTGACAGTATGACTCTGTAAGCTGCTGTAATTTCTAAATTTTGTTACTGGTTTTAAAGATACCATTATACGATAAAATAAATTTGAATATCGAAAATGTCATTTTAGCAACATTAATTTGAACAAAGTATTCTTAGCTTCAGCAATTTTTACAGTTTGACTGTAACATTTAACGCGTGTAGGTATATCGCTTAAATACAAGAATAACTTCATAAACTTCAATGCGTGAGATGGCCGCGCGGACCAAAGCTCAGGAATTATACATCTTGTTCGCCGGAAGTTGACGGTTCGAGCCCACTATTCGGCAGAAAATATAATAATAATAATAATAATAAT
The DNA here is from genome assembly GCA_964016945.1 of Microplitis deprimator. NCBI lineage: Eukaryota > Metazoa > Arthropoda > Insecta > Hymenoptera > Braconidae > Microplitis > Microplitis deprimator. The sequence goes on along the minus strand of OZ024707.1, from coordinate 4,511,270 downwards.
ATTCGAAGCAACTGTAAGGAGTTCCATAAATGTCGAATATAATTTTCATTTATTTATCATATGAAACAGCAAAATATTCAGTTTGAAATAGTAAATTTATTTATTTTCTGTGTAAGATTTTTCACGTAAGGATTCAGAAAAAAGAAATATATTTTACATTACGAAATTGTAAAAATTCATTTTTATGCCTTATTTGATAAAATTTCAATGATTTATACAAAATATTACAGTGCGGGATTGTAATTTTTAGATTTCTAAGAAATTTGGTTCACTATAGAAGACTGAAAGATGTCTCATTTGAAACTGTCATAGTTGCTGTGGAAGCTACAACACTTTAACTTTTACTGTTTCATTTGCGAAATGACGCACTACTATTTAAAGACGTATTAGATGTAATATGAATAGTTGTTTTATTTTTTCCATTCGAATGAATATATGTTTATTTAAGAATAGCAGAAAAAAAAATGATAAATTACAATTAGGTTAGTATGTTAATAGATACATTATGTATGCGAAAAAAAATAAGCTCTGCATTATCATACAGCCTTGACATTGGTTATGTAATTTTGTCCGATCTTTTTATCGGGTATTTAAATCATGAAGTTTATCAAGCTTGCTAAGTATTTCAGTTTTATTATGTTTCATTGAAGTTACTCATTAAACGTTTTAATGAATTAAGACTAGATTACAGCCTTAGAACTTTAACTATGTTATATAGGAAAAATTCCTACGTATATAAAATTAAAAGTCAAATTATTACCGCGAGACATTTATGTATATAAATATAATTAGAGGGTGGCATAGATAAAATTCCTATAGCCATTGTATATAATAACATAAGAATGTTGTTTATGATACTTTACTGTAAAAAATTTTGAGTCCACGGTGTAGTGTGAAAGGTATGGTGCTAAAATTTTCAACACTCCCGGTTTGAAGGTTACATGACCGATTTGAGGTTATAATCTCGAATAGTGTGAAAGAAAGCATTCATATCATGTTAAAAGTACACCACTGAAAATTTCACACCGTCAATTTACACCCGCAGATTTTCATGCGGATCCGAATTACGGTAAATTACCGGAATTTGTGGCTTTTTTACCGTAAGAACCTACATCCTGTTATTTTTGAAAATTTTACAGTGCAATATTTCAATTTACGGTAAAATACCGCAGGGTTGCCGCAATTTGACGATAAATTGTCGTTTTTTTACCACCAATTCACAGTAAAAATACTATAGTTTTACTGTCAAATGCCGTACGTTAACCGTAAAATATCATATTTCACCGGAAAATGCTGTAACTTACCGGAATTCTTTCGAAGACCGTAATGTGGATCCGTCAGGGCCGTGTAGGTGTTCGGGGCTATTTTGAAACCGAAAATTTTTTATAGTGGAATAGAACGTATGGAAACGGAACGAGTATATGTTTTTTCGTGTAAACTAAGGAAAGCTCAAAATTTCGACTAAAGTTCTCAAAATATACGCTGTCATAAATTAATTAATAATTTCTAATTATAACTAAGAGTTCTACTCTACTAATTAAATATAATCTTTTCAACATTGACGATCTGGTTAACCTCCAATTAATACAAAAATGAACTTACAGAAATTTTTTGAGGTAATTTATCTCAGTAGAGTATTCCTCTGTCTCTCTCCGTTATTTGTGTTTTTAAATATATAGGTTACAATTAATTTTAATTATATGGAGTGTACACCCTTATTAAAATAAACGATTAGAAAAAAACAATTTTTTATACTTTTTAATGCTTTTGAATACTTTGAATACTTTTGAATCGCCCTTCTTATGGGCATTTAACATTGCAAATCGTTTCTTTTAATCAGGGCATTCAAGCAAGTATTAGATTTATTACTTCTAAATACGAAGTAAGGAATTAATTAATTTATTTATTTATATAAATTCTGCTAACAACCTCACAAATAGATGTGAATGATAGTAAAACACTGATTACAAACTAGAAGTGTTAGAATGTATAAAGTTAACCTCAATCATTATTATTATTATTTTTTTCGTTTTATACTAGTTAGCCGCATTTATTGATAAAACTTCTTTATAAATAAAGTAAACATTGAACGATTTAAATAATTCAAAGATACCTAAGATTTCTCTTTATATATTTTTATTTAATTCAATTATCTGACGCAATATTGAAGTTTAATATATATCTGTATTTTTTTTTTCTATTGATTATCATATGAATTTTTTCATTCATGTATTTATATTGAATGGCATAAATGACAATCAAGAATAGTGACTATTATAAATCTATTATGGATTCCCTAGATGACAATTATTCAGTAGAATTGTAGTTATCTATTTAATTATTTAAATAAGCATTCAGAACCAAGGCCAACAGCAATACAGATACTAAATTAATATGAAAAGAATTAATAAATTTATGATGAAAAGCAAATAAGAATTGAGTAATCTATTATAAGTACACACCTCAAACGGACAGGACGTTCTCAAAAGGAGTTAATTTGTTTGAAATATTACCGGCAGGCCCTCCTTCTTCGACACTTTCTCAATATGTCCAATGATTTTTAACTGTCATATCATAGCTGTATTACAGTTTTATGAAGTGATCAAAAAGAAATATATTATTGGTTGAAAAGAAGACAGCGTAATCATAATTTCGGTGAGATAAAGGGTAGAAGTACCGTTTTTGGCCACTTTAGGGCCAGTATTGGCCACTTAGAAGTAAAATAAAATACTTTGTAAAATACGCAATAACATAATTAATTTTTTTAATTCGTTCGAAAACGATTTGTTACTGCATTAGAATGGAATTTTTTTTAAAATACTTTTTCATGAATTAAAATAAAATTTTAAATATCCAAAAATGGAACAGTGGCAACAAATGGTACTTCTATCCTAGATTCGAAAAAAAGTTTCTTTATTTTTTTTAAGAAATGTTCACTTGCATCAAAAACGATAACTTTCTTCAATCTTAATTGAAGAAAATTTGTTCTTGCATCAAAATTACAATATTTTGAATTGAGAAATTTCATTCTTTAACCAAAAGCGCGATTTCTTTGCCTCTAAAATATCATTCCCTCGATTTGAGACACTAGCGACTCAAAACGTCAAATAACTACGATTCCAACGCAACTTACGGGGAAAAAGCTACGATCAATGTGCCGTCAAATTAACGGTAACATTTGCCTATCCATTGGCACAAGTTAACTTCAACTTTCCTAAAAAATTGGCGACATTCTGAAGCTCCAATATGAAGGCAATTCACACAGAAAGTTTCCGTCAACGAATTACAGAAAAGTGAGCGTCAAGTTTCAGCTGCAAGTTTATGTCAAGTTGTCGACGAAATGGTTATCAAGATTCTGTTAAGGTATCATACGATTCCTATACCCCGACTAGCAGTTGAAAGGATACGCTCTCAATAGTCCGACTTTAAAATCAAGTTCATATTATCGTTGATGGTAACCATTTTCTTTAAATGTTATGAAACTATTAACCAATTGGCTCATTACCGTCTGCACTATCAATATACAGGATTCTCGAGTGTTGGTTAAAAAAGTATTATAGCGTTAACCGATAAGAAAAATAACTGTAGAATTTCACCTACCTTTCGTTGTTCACTACTTACTTTGGAAGTCAACCTTTACAACCTGTGGACTAAATCTCTCTTGACAACTTCCTGTGGCCTTTCTACAAGTTCCCCAATGATAAATATTCTATTTAGAAAAGTTTTATAAATTTTATTTACAAAAACTTGTCAGCACTATAATAATCTATCTCAAGATTTTACATATGACATTATAGATAATCATATATAATTTTTGCATAATTAATCCATATTTTATGCTTATAACTTTTGTATATGATTTTTTCCAAAATTCTACATCATGGGGGTATTCTACAAAATCTTACAGAACCCTACATAATTTTTCACCATACCTGCGCTGAAAGTTTAAATTCCTGCCCAGCTTACAGGGAAAAAAGTCGTCCTTTTTTTTTATGAGAAAACAAATGATAAAAATTAGCGCATACGCCATTCCTCTCGCAAGCAGAGGCAAAAATTTAAACTCTCAGGTACAGCCCCTTTCCCTATCCAAAAATTCCCATAGAATCCACTCAAATGCGACAAAAACCGCATAGAATCCTATAGACTGGTTTCTATGCGGTTTTTATCGCATTTGAGTGGATTCTATGGGAATTTTTGGATATGATTGGCTCAGGTAGGCAATTGCACGCGTGGGTCGGAATATTCTGTTTTCCTCCCTTGGTGAGTAATATACTAATATTATGGATATGAGAAATTTACAAGAATCTTACATCATCATACATATGTCTCATAAAATTTGTCAATTACGTCGTTACGATCACATCCCTGATTAAGAAAAATGATTTGATCCATGCTAAGTGTATATCTATATATTAGTCGATTCAAATTGTTTTAAATCATTTCAAATCATTTTTCTTAATCAGGGATAACTCCATATAGAAAATAACATGGTTGGCTGACATTACAAAGTAGACGGAAATTTTTAACCTGTTGTATAGTGTACTCTCTAAACATAAATTAGTGAAAAAAAAGAATAATCACTAATTCAAAGTGCAAATCGTACCACTAATTTCAAAAAGTGGTACGATTGGCACTTTGAATTAGTGAATATTCACTTATTTTCACTATTTTCACTAATTCATGTTTAGAGAGTATAAAATGTTACATTTTAATCATCACACAATTTCACAAGAAAATTTATGTATGCTTTTATCTATTCGTGCTCGTGCGGCAAGACAAAATAATGTTTTTTATCAACCACCTTGCAGAACAGTATCTTACCCTGATTAAACAAAACGATTTGTGATGATTAAATCTGTTTTAATCGTTTTAAATCGTTAATTGATGATTAAAAACGATTAAATTTTTCGAATGAAGATTAAATACGATTCATGACGATTTGAAATTTTAATCGTCATTAATCGTTTTTAATCGTAAAATAATAAATCGTCTTTTTATGATTTCGGACGATTAAATCTGAAAATCCATGACGATTATGACGATTAAAGACGATTAATGATGATTTAATTTTTAATCGTTTTTAATCGTCACAAATCGTTTTGTTTAATCAGGGTATGAGAAATCATTTCTATTATCTGCTATTAGGTTATGGAATCAACTATAGTTGCTTTAAATAACTATGCTAAGTTTAGACTAGCCTGTAATACATTGTTTTTTGAAAGAACTACACACTCATAAAAAAAAAAAAGTGTGATGTAAATTATAAATTACAACATTTTTCAATATATTTTTATATCTCTTTTATATAATTTGTATATGTTTTTAATTGAGTCGATGAGAGAACATTAATTTTAAATCGTTTAAAATTATTCTATAAGTGTTATTATACTATACAAGAACTTAATGTATCTTTTATGTATCATGGCCCTTAGGGAGCTGAGTTTTAGGGTAAAATAAAATTTATCAAATAAATAAATAAATAAGATCTTACAAGACTGGTATTTTATTCTTGTAAGATTTTTGCATGAATTTCGGATTCTGACTCAATCATACAAGATTAATGTACAGTACATACAAGACTGTTTTATCATCAGGTATTTTTCTTGTAAGAACGTACAAAATCTTGCAAAGTTTCCTATAAGATCTTATATAGAAACCTCACAAGAATTTACGGGTGGGTATTTTTCAAACTCCAGCAATCTTTGACTCATAATGAAAAAGTGCTCATTCAGCCAATTTACTTTTTAATTGTTATTTAAAAATTTTGTTAACTAGTTTGATATCTAGTATGTGTAATTCAATGTTTGCACAGTAGAAAAACAATATTTTTAGTAGCAAATATTTTAATTCCAATTTATTTACTTATTATTTTATGATTTTTTTTTGGGTCATCTTGACAGTAATGTTATAATGATAAATAATAATGTATTACTTTCTAAGTATATCTAGTAAACAGTGTGTAATATATATGAGTCATGAATTAAGTCTCGCCTACGCAGTTGTCGAGGTCCGGGATCAATGAGTCTTTAATAATCGTCCAATGATGTTCATTTACTGATGAATGGGGTAAAACAAGTATGTGCTAATTCCCTAGTTTTTTTTTATATGTAAGTTTTATTAATAGAATGAGGAAATAAATTATTTTTGCTTATTAAGTTTTTTTTTGTTAAAAAAAATTGAAAATTTATTTTAAAAATCGGAATATATATTCTTTGATTATGTAAGCAATTTGAAATTTTAGAAATTTATACTCGGATTAAAATTCGTAAAAAAGAATAGTTATGATTTCTTATGTCAGAATAATAATTCAAGTTAATCATAAAAAATATATAAATAAAATTATATATTTAAAATAAAAAAAAAAACCGGTTTAGAATTTAAAATGAAATGATATCAGAATTTTTAGCATAAAAAATAACTTGTTTCTTGTGAAACTGGGCCAGGTTTATATATATTTAATCGTATTTCCTGTTGTATGTACTTTAGATTAAATACTTAGGTGACTAGTGCTTTATTTATTTTCGTTAGGAAAAAATAATCGTTAAATTTTTTTATTTTCATTAAAAAAAATTAATTTACTAAATATATATGGGCAAAGGTGGGTAAAATTTGGATGGTAAGAAAATAATGAGAATATGTGAATATAGATGAGCTTATTACTTTTTTTTTATTGCTTAAGTTAAAAAAAATATATACATATATATATATATATGTATATATACATATATATTTTACACTTACTGCGGTGAGGAAATAAAATTTTTCGGGAACAAATGGGGGTAGAATAACAAAAGTAGAAAATGAATATATATATATATACATTTAAATAGATAAATCTTACAAAACGGTCGACCTGAAGGCCAGCTTCGAAAATTATCACTGTTAAAAATATACTTTTTTTTTGTAACAAACATTACAGGATACAAAAAGTTATTTTTCATTTTACGTAATTTTTCGATCGAGCATATTACATTATTATACTATTTTACTAATATAATTTTTTTTACATTTAAATTTGTTAATTTTTATACTCATAAATTTATTCAATCAGTTAACCATTTATTTATTATTAATTAAATAACCTAATTTTTTAATTACAAGTCCTTATTTTAATATTAACCTCACTACCTCAAATTGGAAGCAGCTACATTGAAATTTTGATAACTCCAATGTAGCATGGGAATCATTACCATAGCATGGCTAGCGCTACTATTCACAACTGCCAAAAGTACTATGTCAAATAAGTAATGCGTCTAAAAATCTACCTGTCCATGCTACTGGGTAATGGTTCCTGTGTTACATCTGATTTAATACCATTCGCTTCTTTCCGTGCACAATGCTTAGTGTATTTTTTCAAACATTATTTTTATGCCCCTAAAACCAGAGTTGCAGGGCAATAATTGCCATCCAAAAATTGTTGTCCGTTTGGCGCCAATTTTGAATTTCCAAAATTTGTTGTCAAATCGACGTAAAACAGTGAGACAATTTGGTGTCAATCTGTTGTCACCAGTGGACGTCAGTTTGACAGCTCAAATCGTAAAGCCAAAAGTTGCTGTCATTTGGGATTCCAGCAGACATCAACTTTTGGCAATTTTTGTTACCATTATCAAATGTAATTTATAACCAGATGGTGTAAGAAAATATACATAACTACAGACGTAAAATTGATGACAGACGGGCAGTAAATTTCGCTAGCTATCTGACGACCCCCCAAGTGGGCGCCACCCTTGTTTTGGCTAAAAAAATCAGTGCCCGAAAGCTCAGAGCAGCAGATTATCGCTCAGAGACGAGACAAGTGGATAATAGCTAGTCCACAACTTGAAAGCGACATAAAGGGTTGGGGGGGGGGGGGTTAGGGTAATAAGGCGAAGCCGCGTCTTAACTAGTACAGGGAACTGGTGCCATGGACAGGCCTTCTCAAGCCCACCGTCTAGAGTCTCATTATTTCCTAAGATGGGTGTCCGGCCGACGGAGATTCGGACTTTCGGAAGCTGGGTTAGACGTCACACACCAAGAGGGTAAGTTCTTTGAACTCACTTCCGGTTAACGCCCACCTTTGGTCGTCACTTGATTATATTTTTCGATTAAGGGTGTCGTCTGAGGGGACGATTATTTGCAAGCTTTTCAATTTATTTAAAAAATTCGTAAATCTTCGTGTAATTCGACTTGAATTGGAATATTTAATCAGAGCTTCGAAGATAAAATGCTATCTAACTGGGGATTAATTATACTAATTTTATCAAAGTAATTTACGAATAATTTGGAAACTGTCGAATGATTAAAAAATTTGAAAATAATTTCAAAATTGACTAGTTCGAATATGCGGAAATTCGAATTTTTCGATTCCAATAACTATTGAAAATAAATAGTCTTTAATGAAAAAAAATTAAAACTGTATTTTTAACATTTTTCAAATTCAAATTTAACTAAAAATTTCAATTAATTGATTAGTCATAAATATATTCTCATTCAAAGTTATGATTAAATTTCTACAATCATGTGACAATTTATGATTCTCATAAATTAAAAAATAGAGTTAAATTTGAATGGAAATTATCTTTGAAAAGAAAAAAAAATTCAATAGTCTAGATCCGCGTTGATCTTCAAGATGAGCAAATAAATTTACGTACTGCTCTCGACCGTCTTTTTCCCGGGCCGTCAATGAAAAAGTATAAAACTTTCAAGTATTCGAATATCCCAATACACTTTAAGAAGAGTACACACAAAAATAAGCCTATTTTGCCCCGATTTATCAAATTTATAAACTATTTATTTATCTATTGATTAAAATCAATAAAATTCTTATTATCAACTGATTGCAATATTCATATATTTGAATAAATATGTATAGCAGAAATATTTTATTGGTAATGCGCAGGCGCAAATAAAATTCCCATGTATTATTTGATGACAATAAAAAAAGTTGGCGCGCGATGCTTTTACGAAAACGTTCGAGTTCAGTATACCGTCACGATCCGCGGCGTGTACAATTAGAGATCTAACGAACTTAATTCAACCCTCATGTGAGAAAAAAAACTGAATAAATTATAATACTAATAAGCGCAATATTTAAAAAAAAATTAATTAATTCTTAAATACCAAGTAATAATGAAATAATTAAATTAAATGTTTTAAAAAAAAAAATTAAATCATTATATATATAAATGTTAATTATAATAAATTTGTTTACTGTCAGTAAAAATTTTTTATTTTTATTAAACATGAAACAGTTTTGAAAAATGTGACTTTTGGTTAAAAATTAATGTAGTGTTTTTGTGAATGTTTTGTTAAAGTGTTGATTTTTATTTAAAAAATTTTATACATATATATATTTTTTTTTAATATAATAGAGATAAAATTTATTGGGATCAATTGACGGTAAGAAATTTCAATTAAAAAACTTTTGTAGCTTATATTCTATTTTTAGTTTTTACTGTTACTGTTGCATTATTAGTACAACTAAAGTTAAAATACAAAAAAATTTGCGCGTCTGCAAGTTAACTCACATTTACCATTTTTTTTTAATTTGGAAATTTAATTTATTCAATACTGTATCAAAAGACTAATTAATATCAACATATTTTCAGTTGATACATAAATTATTTTTTTATTTAAATATGATTATTCAACTTATGCAATGAAATATTTCATTATAAAAATACAATATAATAAAATAATATTTCAATTGATTATGAACCATCGTCAAGATTATCAATTACTCTGATCAAATTATTAATACATCAGAAATAATGACAATCAGTCAGAACATAACGTACTGAGCAGTAAGCTTATGAGTAACTAGATAATGCAACTTTTATTAGTGATCTATATTAAATCTATTTTTCATTTACTTCACTTAAAAAAAAAAAAAAACATTTTTTTCGACTCAGATATTAATTATTTTAATTCTAAGGTAATTTATAAGCCACCAATCGGTCAAGAAAATATTGAAATCTTTTCTTAAGCTTTTTTTTTAAATACGGAGTAATCGCTGCTGTGTACAAGCCGCCCACTCAACTTCTTCCGCTTCAAGCACACTTCTGATTGGCTTCTTTTAATTAATACCTAATTAATTACCTGTGCGTCGGATCAAAAACACTAGAAGATTTTTGTCTTCAGAAGTACTCCCCCTATCTACCCCTTCCTTCTCGAGCTGCTCTAAACTTTGATTTGGCTTGAATTATCAGAGCGCCTAAAAGCTCGGAAAGTAAAAAATTCATCAGGGACTGAACAAGTGGATAATAGTTTGTTCGAAACTGAATGGTAACAAGTGGAGGAAACCCTTTTTAGGGTATTAGGGAGAAGTTGCGTCTTATCATTTATCTCGATGCAACCTGTTCACCAGTACAGGGAATTGGTACCACGAGGAGCCTTTCCAAGCTCACTTTGACCAGAGTCTCTTTATTTCCTGAGATGGTAGTAGTGTTTGGCCCAAGAGAGGTATGGATTCGTGGAGGCTGTGGTTAGATATCACGCGCAATGAGGATTTTTGATTATACCTTCGGTTAACGTCCACCTTAGTCGTCACTCGATTATATTTTTCGGCTAAGAGTGTCGTCTGGGGTGGAGGTAGAGATGCCCCGCAACGTGTGTATGCCCAAAAGGGTGAGGAAACGGCCTCCCGTAAAACGGAGGCGGACTTCGATCCCGTCGCATTAATTAGTTATCTACCCCTTACTGTTCTTCTGTTACTTTCAGGACATCCTGTATATTTATTTTGCACATCGAAAATTTTAACCCACCACCTGACTTACCCCGGTTTTTTTACAGTATTTAAAATGAAAACAAAACATTTGTTGGAGCGAGAATAAATTTTCTTAGAGCAGAAAAAAATGTTTTGACTCAAGAATTTTTTTCTCGTCCTTAGAAAATTTTTGTATTTAATTTACAGTAAAAAAAATTTCTTGTGCAAAGAAATTTTTTTTTTCTTGTATGATAAAGTTTAAAAAATTAGCTTTCGAGTTCAAGAGGTTTGGCTTATAAATAACCTCAAAAAAAACCCTTATAATTTAATAATTAATTTAATTTTTTTTTTTACAGATTCGTCATTTTTAAATAAAAAATATAGAAGATAAAAAAAAAATTTTTTTATTTTTTTAAACATGAAATCAATTCTACTAAAAACATTAATAATAATTATTATCGATAAAAAATCGACCAAAATAAATAATGAATTTAATTATATTTATTATTATATTAATAATAATGATAGTAATAGAACATAGTATTACTAATTTTATAATTATAAATTATAAAACAAAAATGATAATTAAAATAGTTATAATTAAAATACCAAAAGAAAAATTTTATTGCTATACAATTAAAATAAATATTTATTAATATTTGATATTATTAAGAAATAGATATTAATTTATTAAAATAATAAGAAATAGTTATTAAAGATGATGCGTTTGATATCGATATTATTTTATTTCATAAAAAAATTTTAATAAAAAAAAAAAAAAAACAATAATTAAAGTTGAATATATTAACAATGTTAACAACTGTATCTGTACCGGCTTTTGAGCTGAATTCATCGTTTTATACAACAGCGTTTGGTAGCAGTAGTACATTGGAAGGTTTTTCAGGTAAATGCAAAAAAAAAAATTAATTTAAAAATAAATAGGGGTAGGACGGGCAAAATGGGACCGAGTGGACAACACGGACAACCCAAAAAATTTTTTTCCAAAATCATTTTTAACATTTTTGAGTATCCCAATATTTTTTTCTAAAAATTGTTTTTTAAAAATTTTTTTTTAGGAATTTTTCAGTAAACTCAGTGCAGTGTTGGCCACTTAAAATCTAGAGGGTGTCTTTCTCACTATATTTAAATTTTATATAAGTTATTTATTTTTAATAATTTTGATTTTTCGGTATTTTTTTTTACTAACAGTATTGCAAATCATTTATTTCCACTTAGATCAGATATAAACAATTTTATAATAGCTCTTTTTTTATTTGGATGGTCCGTTCTGTCCGTTTGGGAAAAATATTTTTTTCTATGGCAACTGGAAATTTGGTTTAATTATTTCGAATAGAAGTCAAAAAAAGATTTCCGTATTCAAATGCTCGAAAAACCATTACTTCATTAGCGGTCCCGTTCTGCCCGGCCTTCCCCTAATTACTTATCCGGGAAAAAATAATTTAGATCTAACAGTATCTAATTAGATCGGAATACAGATCAAATTTTCGTCCATCAATATCAATAGATCTATGATGAAATTCATGTAAATCCTTGTATTTAAAACTATTTCGAATTTTCTTTTCCTTTATGGTCTTCTAGAAATCTACTTTAAAATAAAATTTTAAAATTTTTTTAGTTTGTTAATTTGTTATGTTATCATTAATTTACGTCGATCTAAATGATGAAACAATTAAATTTAAAGCCTAAGTGGAACGTAGGATCTAAGTCTCCGTATAGATCTAAATTATGTTTTCTCGGATACTTTAAATTAAATTAAGTTCATTTATTTATTTATTTATCTTTTTCTTTCAATAAAAGTTTCAGTGATTGAACCCGATAATAGTAACGCAACATCGTCACCTTATATGTTACCAGGATATATAAGAACGACATCCATGGTCGTTTGTATAACTGTAATGGTACTAGGAATTATTGGAAATTTAATGGTGATTATAATTATATTTTTATATTATCTATTTTAAGCTACGATTAATTAAAATATATATATTTTTTTCATATACTGTATATAGTCTAAACAAAACATTATTATAAATAGTTGTTTATATATATATATATATATATATATATAGTACGGATGGGCATAAACGCGAGTTGTAAAGATTGACACCCCAGCTGGAGGTGAGATTATCAATACACGGGCGTCTTATACTTAATTTATCATATAAGTTCAAGAAGTGACAAATTATAGTATGGGTTAGTTCCAGAATAAGCCGACAGGTTGCGCTGTGTCACAAGAGAACGAATGAGGAACTTGGCGCCCGAGTACACTAAGAATGATAAAATCGTCATTAGGTCTCTTCGCTCGGGCGCTAAGATTCTCAGTCGTGACACAGCGCAACCTGTCGGCTTATTCTGGAACTGACCCATGCTATAATCTGTTACTTCTCGCTCTCCTCACCCGTTCTCTTGTGACACCGCAACCTGTCGGCTTATTCTGGAACCGAACCATGCTATAATCTGTTACTTATTCGACTTAAGTTATAAATAGTTTTTATTATAACTCTGAGGTTTTTCATAAGACAATAACTGATTTAAAGATGATAAATTAATCATTAATGATTTAATTTTATACTTCACTTAAATCATAAAAATCTGTTTCCATATTCTATACAATAGCATTAACATGTTATTGTGAATAAATATTTTTTGGATTTCTCTATAAATTAGTAAATCTGTAGTACCATCAATTGTTGAAACAATAAAAATTTTTTTTTGTATTCGAAATGCATACTTACGATAGCGTGGACTTACACCGTTTTTTAGACTGTAGGTTTTTTGTGAGAATCGCATGAATTAATCATGTGGCAAATTGATGATTATTTATAAAGCCATGTGTGAAACCTCAATAAACATCAATATGATGCTGACAAGTTTTTGTAAGTACTATTCATAAAACTTTTCTGGACAAGATCTATACTTGAAGAACTTGATGAATTCCTGTGAGAATATTATACGATACCCATAAGGATCTTATAAGATTCCTGTAAGGATTAAGTAGGATTGAATAGGATTTCCGTTAAGATATTACACGATTCTCATAAGAATCCTGAAAGATCCTTTATAAAATCCGTTCAATTTTATTATAGAATTTCTCACACGATCCACGCAGAAATTTTTCTTACAGGAATTAGCGGGCAGGTAACGATAAATAAAAAAAGGAGTACGTCCTTATGCCTTTACAACAGTATCTTCTGTCAGGTTTCGCTCTAATGGAATCTGTAACACGATATAGTGTTGAAGCGAGTGATACTTTGAGTGAAAGAAATATTATCAAGACAGCGAAAAATAATAAATGACACAAGTGTTCGTTGCAATTCACTATAATGTTACTATTAACTATGTTGCATTTGAGATTCTTTAGATATTCATAATAGTAAACTCTTTCATAAATTAACTTAAAGCTAATTAATGAATAACTGCTCTGTGTATGGTACAAATGTGGCAATTAATAGGAGAAAATTTTATTATTTTACCAAGCACCTGTTGATAAATGATTGATAAAGTTATCCGCGGAATAATATGAGTTAATATAAGCTTAAGATTTAGCGAGTTGTTAGTAAACTCTTATAAGCTTTTGAAACCATTAAAACAAGTGGCATTGTTCTCAAAAGTTATTACTCGTTATAAAGGGCTTTAGTTTTCTTTTCAAGTTTTATCGAGTACTCTATTAATTTTGAATACATCTTGCTTCAATAATGCACTTAATAGTACACTTATATTGCTGTTATAATAACTCCTAAAAATTGTTCAGAATGTTTAATAGTAATTTAAAGCAATGTTTGTGCGTCAATATAATATAACTAAATACATATTGCTTTGCTTGGTAAATAGGGGTTGAGATAATAAAAATATGACAGATAAACAAAAATGAATACTTCTATTCAGAAGTATGCTAAACTTTTAAAATAGTATTCTATTATAATTGTTAACTTTCTGCAACGGAAAATTGGAAATTTTCAAAAAAAGGAAATATTGGTTTCGGTCCGATTTTTGAATACATGGACGATCGTGGATGTGTGTCTGTGTGTAAATTAATTTTTGTTGTACGATATCTTTGGATCGAATCAACCGATTTGAACGATACTACGGCACAGAGTCAGCCGTTTTTCAGATTTATCTGGAAAAAATTTTTTGAGACATCATGTCAAATTTACATATTTTTTAATCGAATCAGTTACAGTCATCTGAAAAACTGACGTGTCAAAGTAACAGTGTCCGAACTGAAAAAAAGTTTTTATTATTATTCACTTATTGTGATTAAATATTTGTGAAAAATCTTTCCGAAGCTTTTCAAATTTAATCCTTCGTATTTTCAATGATGGGTTGAATTAATAAAAATAAAATAATTCACTGATTTAAAATTAAAATTAAAAGGCATTTGGTCCAAGTTTTTAAATATATGTTACTACCCTTTGAGAGCTTAGGATTCAGGGCCAAATAAATTTATTAAATAAAAAAAAAATAATAATATAATTAATGGTACACAAAAAATAATTAACACGTTATTTTTTTAATATGTTCAATATAGGTTCCACTGGTTGTGTTTCGTGGCAAAGACATGAGAAATAGTACAAATATCTTTTTAGTGAATTTGAGTGCGGCAGATTTGTGTGTTTTGCTAATATGTGCACCAACAGTACTTGTTGAAGTTAATTCTGGACCTCAAGTGTGGCCATTGGGAGAACATATGTGTGAGTAAAATTTATCGTAATTGATAATCTGATAAAAAAAAATTTAGTCACTATAAAATTGATATCCCGACAGACTAAAAAATTAATTATAAATCAATGAGTAATAATTTACCTTCGCAATGCAAATTCTCTAATAGTTGTTTATTTATTTATATTGTATTTATATTTGTCGAATTGAAAGTACAGTCTGTGAGTAACCTTGGAAGTGGGTGGTCAATGTTCGTAAATCAGACAGACATAATGCCTCTAATTATTGGAGTGGATTTATCGCAATTGAGATCAAACAATCGTCAGATTGTTGTTGATTAAAGTCGCGCGTCAATTCTATTTTTTATTTTGCTTTCCTTTGATCTTCTCCTCTTTCATCATTTACCGAGTTCATTCATCAAGGTCATATATAATGTATGTTATGTATCTTACATTACTTAAGAGACGATGAGTCGTCAATAATTATTATTTTTTTTCCGTTTGTAGTCATGATTTTACTGATTTGGTAGTTTCTATGCATTCAAATATAAAAGATCACAAGATATATAACAGCATATATATATATATATATATATATATATATATATATATATATATATATATATATATATAGTGCGACTATCTATTGGTATGCAATATAAAAAAAATATGAAAAAATTACCATATGAGTCAAGATATAAAATGGAGATTAGGCATCAAGATCCTAAACACGAGGCTTAGCTGAATTAAGATAATTATCGGTTGCGAAGAACCGCACATATAGTGGAATCTCTCTAACTTTAAACCCTTTCCCTCCCCATATATTATACAATAAAGTGGGAGAAGTGTCCGTCTACTGCTATGCATTCTGTAACTTTGATTTCAGGAATTTCAAGCCCCTTGTTCTCAGAGTTAGAGAGCTTCCACTGTCTATATATTTATATATATATTGCTCTCGATCTATAGTAAAGACGTATATTCCGGAATGTTGTAGAACAACTTTATAGATACGATTTATAGAAGCACTTAAAATTATGCATTGTATAAGGGCTCTAATTTAAATCAATACTTCCATGTTGTTAATCAGCGTAATTAAAAAAGCCCATACGCAGAGAGAAAAATATTATGTTATCAATATAAAAATCCGGAGTATTTTAATAGAACGCATTGTATTTACTAACGCATTTAATTCAACATTATCTGACTTCATTAAATTTTCAGTTTAATTTGATTTATTAAAATTTTTTTTTAAATATCCCGCCTTTTTATCTTAGATGTCGCTCTTTTTTTCAATCCTACTGTTACGCTGGTGCTGCTGCCAGTAGTTGATAGAGAGAAAAGAAAAAAAATAATAACAATAGTAAAAATAAAAATGGCAGCTAAATTTTTCGTGCATCACAAGTTTTTAATTTTTTATTAATTCGAATTAAACCAAAGAGTTGGATATTGATTTACGACAGGGTTCTTGTAGTCACCAAACTAACGCTAATAAAAAAAAGGTTAGGTTCGTCAGCCGTTTTATTCAAAAGTTATCGTGATCACAAGAAATCAGTAAATTGATTGACATCAGAGCTCCCATCAACTAAATCATTTATTTTTGAAATAATGTAAGGAATCAACTTCATATTGTATTGTTATCGTTCCTTAATAAATTTTCTATATGATGATATAAGTTTTAACCTATTTTAACATACTTTAAAAAGTGTAAAGATGATTGATAGTGAGCGAGCTACCGAAAAAATCGAGCGTCAATAAAGCAAACAACGCTTTCACGCTCGAAGTGTGCAATAGATTTTCATTTTATAGTAAAAATCCATATATTTGATTAAAGCATACGACAAATAGCTCTTGTAACCATACACTAGTTTATACGATATAGATGGCTGCCAAAATTTTATAATTTAGCAGGACAAACTAACAGCGCAATTAGAAACTCCTGTTGACCAATCACCGTTTCCAGGAGATTGCATGCAATAGGTAATATACAAAAGGTCAGATAATGCGTTCCACTTAGAATGAATACAAACTCAAACAGTGAGTGAACATGGGCAGTCATTTCTCACTAACCCACAAAATAAAGATTTTATTTTGGGAAATCGTGACCGGAGATGAAGGATACATTTTATATAGGGGTCTCATGGAAAAAAATCCTATCCAGGAACCGGAATAGAAAGGAAATTTCTCATAACAAATTACAGTTCTCCATTAAATGTATTCATTTTAATTTTGAGAAACTGTCGAAAATGCCTCTATTCAAACTAAATAGCGAAACAAAATAAATTCATATAATATAAACACTACTTTAAAAATCAAAGTCATTAATTGTAAATGCTTTTTGTTACTATTATAAAGAGTGCAAAAACTTATATTAACAGAAAAATTGTAAAATAAAAAAGTTTTTCTTATCATAAACTAAACTTTATTATAACCAGGTCAGACGATTAGTTTGGAGGTACAGTATTTAATAAAAATGATTGAGCAAAACCATCGGGGAAAAAAGATCATTAACAGGACACAGAGAGTTAAAAGTCATTCTTTTACATTACAATGTTCAACCCCAAGTTATTTGCGCGACAAAAAAAATTATCTTAAAAAATATCCTTGAAAGCAACCAACATATCGTGATAAGATCCGTTACTATTAATTCGATCGCGACAAGTTGTTGAAAGCTAAAAAGATTTTTTCAGACATCAAGATCTGTATATTTAGTAATGAAGTTATAAATAAATTTATAAAAATATCAGCACAATACGATTCGATCTCTGAATATATAATAGAAAATTTGGCGACAATAGAGCACTACTTCTGCGCTACACGTTCGACGTGTGCAATAGAAATTGCGACGTTGACATTGATTTGCTAAGTGGTTACCAAATTATTCAGAGAACAATCCCCCCTCCTTCCTCTCTTATAGGAAAACTCAAGATATCAATCTAATAATCATATAAAAAAATCTGAAGCTATGAAAAAACACAAATTCAAATCGTCACCATTCCAACGATTTCTCATTCAATCACATTAACTAATTTGATCATATAGATATGACATATGACTATCACAAAATTTTTATTATTCGTTTAATTATATAAATTATTTATTAACGTTTTTTATTGCCAGTAAAATTTCTGAAACAAAATGTAATGATACTGTACACAATTATGGCTAAAAATTTGATGGCTAATCCAGCAATAACACGAGGCCCGGCAGATAATTTATTAAAATACCGAAAGCAAGTTGTGCTAATGCTCGGTACCGTTGTAATCAGTTTTTTTATTTGTTTATTACCGTTTCGTGCATTCACACTGTGGATTATTGTATCGCCACTAACAGCAATTATAAATCTCAGTGTCGATGGTTACTTTATTTTACTGTACATAAGTCGAGTTATGCTGTATCTTAATTCAGCAATAAATCCAATACTCTATAATTTAATGTCAACTAAATTCCGCGAGGGTTTCTTACGTTTGTGCGGATTATCACGTAAACAAAGTAAAGATATACCAACATCTGGACGAACTGGTACGACGACAAGCAGCAATCATTCGGATTTCTGGCGAAGACAAAGCAACAGCAGCAAAAATTGCAGTGTTAAGGTCTTTACTGTTAGTACGGATAATAATAAACCATTTAATTTAACAATTATTTCTAATACTAAAGAAGATAATAATAAAAATGACAAAGTTAGTTTTGTTTAAATAATATTTGATTATTTTCAGTTGTGAAATATTGTTAATATTTATGTTATTTTATCCAAAAGCACAAATCTTATTTTTTTTCCTATAGTAATTTATAATAGTTATCACTTCATACAGATGGCGTTACGTGTTAATTGCACTTTATCTAAGTAAAACGTAAAAAGTCCATTAGAGGTTAAAAAAATAAACGCGGGAAATTTAAAACTATAATATAATTCGTGTCTATAGATCCTATAATTATAAACGGTAATTCCATAATTAAATGATCAATAATTTATCTAACTAACATATTTTCATTAGGTTCACTTTGCTCATTATTATTCATAGCCAATATTTGATATTCTAAAAGAAAATAATATTTATAGTAAAGTGAACAAACTGAAATATTTATTTTAAATAAAAAGTCAATATAGATCCTTGTTGAAAAATATTACATTTTAATTCCTTTGCTCGTATGAATAAATATTTAGCATTAAAGTATAAAAGGAATCTTAATAAAATTGTCAACCGTCTGTGACGTTTATCTTACCTTAAATAACTTAAAAAAGACATTAAGATGTTTGGAATCCTGCCATTCATTTGTAGTAGCAGTAGTAGAAAGTATAAGAGTAGACGATTTTAGTTCAATTTCACCCGTGGAACCGTTTAAATTTATGCTACAATATTACTCATGGTAACATCTGTGCTGAAAATTTGAATTTAATCGTCTAATGTTAATTCTAAATTCACCGTCTAAATTTAAACTTCAGCATATACATGTGTAATAAATATAAATAAATATGTCATAACTCATAAACATTCGTTAAAAAAAAAAAAATAGAGAGTAGACCATTACGCGGATGAATAGGCGCCCGAAGAAACGGTCTAAATGTTTTTTCAAGTAGAACTGGTAACGTTCATTTATTGGACGTTATTTACTTTATGGGATACATAAAATAGCTAAAATAATAAATTTACGAATTATAATTACTTACATTTTGAAAAGAGCTATTATACTCCAGCTTTTTAATAAAAGTCAATTCATATATTTCCATTCATCGAAAATTTAAATTTTGACAGTATATAGGGGATAGTAGGGCAAAGTGGGCCCCTTAAGAAAAAGGGCTTATATTTAATATACATATGAGCCCACTTTGACCCGCCCCTATTGCAAAAAAACTTTTTTGTAACTATAAAATGAAATTACTTACGGTCAAAATTGCTGCCTTAGTATATGGATGACAGAATAAAACATTCGTTTTGCGTACAAAGTATTTCCGCGAGAAAAAATGGTTGGATCTGATTATATATAATTATATCTGAACGGTTAGATATATGGAGATCCAAGGAGTTAATTTCACTCCGAACCGGAGTTCTCATATTAAAATAAACTTCCCTTCGAAATGAATTTCACTTTGAAGGGTTGAATTAAATTCACAGTCATCCGCTTCGCATTAACTCCGGATTTAATCCGCGTTCGCAAATTTTTTAATGTAATGACAGTAAATCGTCTGTTACACCGAGTAATAGTTTGTACCACTAACAACAATTATTTTTTTGGAATAAAGAAACTGATGTCAGACTAATGAAAGAATCTTAAGTCAAATATGTCGTCACAAAATTAGTGAAATAATTTAAATTTATACAAATATATAGAATATATGTAGATGTATATATGAAATCTGTAGGTGATGTAAAGGAAAATTGATGGTTTGAAAGGATAAAAGGGTCGTTTAAAATATGAGGGTGTTGGGTTTGCTAGATAACGTTTAGACGTCTGGCTTTTATGAAGCGCAAATAATCTATTTTGAACATTTTGATATTTTTTCGTATACAAGAACCTAAATATGCAAAATATAATTTTGTAAAACTTTTTTCAAGATCAATTTCATTTCATTTACGTAGTTGCTAAAAGACATGTTACAAGTAATGGCTTAAAATTAAACATTTCACGACAAATATATATATATATAATACATACATATATATAGATATCATTCAAAAATGCATTTGGGAAGACATTACACATCTGTTATATGATTGAGTGCACTCTGCATATCAGACAACGCTTTAACATTTTACATTTGTTTGACACATATTAAGTGGTAATTTTGATGTTTACGTATTGCAGGACTTATATAACTTCCATTACTGTAAAAATGTATATACTAAAAAAAAAAAAAAATTAACTTAAAACAAGAAGAATTTACTTGAGCCAAGTATTTCATTATGGAGAAAATTTTTACTTTAGATTTAAAAATATATTCTATTTAAAATTGATATTCTTTACTCAAAAAAACAATTCTTCGATTGATAAATTTAAATTCTTGACCCAAGTATTTTGTCAGTAAGAAGTTAAAAGTAAATTTTTTTAATACTCTACTTTACCTCACTTCCTTCTCTATATAATAAATGTCTTTAATTAAAACGTCGCGCTTTGCTCGTCTGGACGCCTACTGCATATTGAAGAAATATTTAAAAAAAAGAAAAAAAGTGTTGACACACCCATTTAAATTAGGTATATGTATCATATGTTAATATAACATGCATTTTATCTATTTCATTAATTTTTTATTTCAAATGACTGTAATAAAATGTGTTTATATATAACATATATGTATATACTTATTATGTTTTCTTCTACTCACCGCCATCTGTCTCAAATAATAATATGAAGTTCTTCAATTTACGAAAACAGCATGCGACAATTTTCACTTTGTATTAAACAAAGTTTCTCGACATATGATAATATTTTCAAAGACAAATAATAATAATAATATATTTAAGAAATAATTCATTGCAGTAAAAAATATTGAATTATTGGCTAATGAGACTAGGACAGCAAAGTTAAGAAAATCATGAAGTTTTAGTAAAGACTTTGGTTATAGAATGGAAGCATTCAATTTTTTTAAATTAGAAAAAATTTATGAAACGCAAAATTTTTGAAATTTTTTGCGCAGATATTTATGTAAAAAAAATTCATTTCTAAAAGGTTCGTAACAGTGAATTGAATGTTACATAGAGAATTTTACTGTATAACATATGAACGTTTCCTATGTGAACATTGGTAATATTACTATGTGAATATAATTAGAAATTCCATTACATGCACATAAATATAATTCCCACCCGAGAAAAAATCAGCATGCATGAGCATGCCTGAGCAGGCTTAAATCTCATGCATGATCAGGTCTGAATTTAAGCATGATCATGCATGATTTTGCCTGAAAAGTCATCATCGTGTGTAATCATACATGATCAGATCTGGGTTTTGTTGACATAGCTATGGTGACATAGTAAAAATTCTTATATTGATGCAGGTATTTTTCCAATGTAATATAGGAATTTCACCTATGATACACAGGCATTTTTACTACGTAACATAGGAATGTCTGTATTATAACAGTGAAATTTTCTATGTGAACATTAGAAAGTAGCCTATGCGAAAATAGGAAAAATAGTTTTTTCCGTAAGGAAAAAATAGCCATTTCATTTTCTTCGTGTAAGAAGTACTCTATAAAAAAATTTATTAACTCAAGAATTTTTCCTAAAGTTTCAACAATGATCAACTTAAATTTCTGAATTCTTGAAATTTAGAAGTTTACTATTATCGGACTTTTCAGAACTAATTTTTCAAACACCGGCAATGTTGAAATCGCTTTGTAAATTGCATACTATATAATATATAATTAAATCTGGGATTAATATAAATCTTGAATGAAAATTTTCCGGCAATTTACCGAAATTGATGAGTTAAAATTAATTATTTCCCTATAGTCTCAATTAATTATTAATTAATTATGCTCTCGATAATGAAAGATGTTCTATTGCTCTCGTAAATCAATTTTTAAGACGATCGATTAATTTACGATATTTTTTTTCCAACCAATTTCGACAAAATTTTATTTATTTCTATAAAAAAATGAACATAATAATCAGGATATAAATTGATGGTATAAAAATCATAATTTATACAGACAAAACATTGAATCACAAACGTAATTTGAGAATTAAATTTTCACATGAGAAATAGAAATAAAAGACAGTTTAACTTGTTGGGTTTTGGACAAATGCCAGCACCCATTATCGCACCTCCTAACAATTTTCCGTCTCTTCCTTCTCTCTTTTATATTAACATTTTTTTACTCTTGTCATTTTATTTATCTCATACATTCATTTCATTTTATACACAATTTCGTGTTTTGCTATTCTTGTATACGCTCACTTAACACTCTATATATCCTTTTGTAACACATCAGTTATTTACACTTTTAAATTTACTAACATCAATTTTTTTTTTGTATAAATAGAAAGAATAAAAAATTTCCATTATTTAATTGAAATAATAATTTTTTAAACAATTAATTAATAATAAGTAATTTTTTTTTAATTTTTCATGACTCAAAAAATACCAAATGACTTTTTATTCGTTAGACCTTTGAGTGCTAAAGTAAAAGCTATTAAATTGAAAGAAAAACTCCAAGGACTGAAAGTAATTTAACAAACAAACTTAAAATGTATGTTTACACTTAAGAGATTTGTTTACACACATTACCAGTAAAAATAAGAAATTTTTTTCTTTTTCTTTAAATATTTACCTTTTTCAACAATTCAATACTTTTATTTTTACTATAGATTTATCTCTATTATTATGTTTTTACTTCTAATGACTGCAATTTAGTAATAACGAAATTTATTCGGGAAATTTTGAAATAAATAAAACTTTTGTATACTAAAAAAAAAGCAGTGATAAATCATAAAAATTATATTATTTTCTTAATAAAAAAAAAATTTATTGAAAATCATTTAATGCCAGTTTAATTCACTGTTTGAATTTTAAATCCGGTACTTAATTTTACTACACTGATTTATAACCCTTAATCACTTGAGATTTATGCCCTATATTACTGAAGATTAATTCCGTCATCCTAAATAATAAGTTAAGTCATGGGTCATGCGTAAAATCAACTAATAAAAGAATTAAAAAAAAAATTTAATTATGCTATTTTTAATTTTCATCATTTTCTTAGAAATTATCATTAAATAATTTGGGAAGAGAGAAGTAAAATCGACACCAGAAGTAACGATAACTTCCCTCTTCTTTGAAAAAAATTTTTAACAGGAAGTTAAAACAATGTTGGGAAATCCAAAAATGCACACCTCAATCGCTCATTTTATTTTTAATCCTTACTTGAATTTTTTTTTTATTATGAATTTTTATTCAACTTATAAATTATCAATTTATTTTTTTTTATTTCTTATTTTCAGTTCAATATTTTTTTTAAATATCCCGCCTTTTTGTCATAGATGTCGCTCTTTTTTTTCAAACCTATACTGTTACGCTAGTGCTGCCGCCAGTATTTTATGGAGAGAAAAAATGATAAAAATAATAACAACAGTAAAAATAAAAATGGCAGCTAAATTTTTCGTTAATGATCAGTTTAACGTTTTTAATAAATTACAATTCAATAACATTTAAGTATATAATTATCTGTAATTATGCTGCAAATGTGTTAAAAATAATATTTATTTTCCTTATTTATCAAATAATCAGTTGTCATTTCCAATGATCCATTAACAGCTTTACGGATTATTATGGCTATTAAAATTCAATGAGCTTTAGGTTTCGAAACCCTGTCGATTATCAGAAAATCTATTTACATTAGTAATCTGTCCACAAGTATCATCAGACATAATTATGTTTACACACCACCTACACATTTCCACGCAATGACATTTTGAATAATGTCTTCCTTATATAGTTCCGCCTCCGCTTATTACGCTTGGTGTGGGTTAAACAGGAGCGCTTTAATAACATGTTGTCTCTCATTTAAACCTTACATTATTGCTTTTGTTATTTGAAAAAAAAAAAAAAAAAAAAAAAAAAAACCTTTTTCTATTTATAAATATAAAATGGTTGAAAGATCAAAAAACTCACAATTTAAACGCTTATAAATATATAGTAGACAAATTATTATCAATATACTTTAGTATTAAAAAACAAAATTCAATAATGTTAATTACAATAAATAATTTAATGCCGTTAACAAATTCAAATTTTTAGATAATATATTATCGGAAAAACATAATACGATTGAGAGAAAAAATATAAGAACAGAAGATTGCAATGATTAACAAAAATTTTATTATTTTATGATCGTTTGAAAAGTGTACTTTTGTATTTTCCAAGCTTAGTTATACTTCGCATATGCCAATTTTTTTTGCAAGTATACAGAAAAAAAAAAATTGAATTAAGAAAAATTAACTTGAGCCAAGAACACAGTGAAGAGAATTAGTTTTTTGGTTTCAAAATACCCCATCTGTCTGTTAAAATCATGGAAAATAGAGAGATCTCTACACTATTTTCATAGAATTTATATTCAAAATTTTATGGTCTAATATCTCGGAACTATGACAGCCTAGTGGATAGCAAACAAGACTTGTAACTTAGCGGACGCGAGTTCGATCCCGTCCGAAGTCAGAGTTTTTTAAAAATAAAATTGGAACGTAAAAATATTAAGAAACGGTTACATTATTTTTTTAATTAAAAAAAAAGTATAAGTTTAGTTACGAGGATAATTTTCGACAGGATTCTGTCCTCTTAAAATTTAAAACAAACAAAAAATAATTAACGTCAATTAACTGCGATTCCCGAAGGATATCATGTTGACCAACTCACATGCAGGCCGACCGACATCACCGATATTTAAAATTGAATTACATTATTTTACGTGAATATCTAAATGCATAAATCCAAAAGTTGTATCGACTTGTTTATTGAGATGTTATTTTTGTGAAGGTATACATTTTATACTATTTTAGTGTATTATATAATGTCACGAGACAAATAAAAATGAGTTTGAAGGTGAGAAATTGTTAAGCGAAAGTAGAGCAAACTCAAAGCTTCGCGATGGTGATGCGCAATATTAAAATTTAATTTAATTATATGAATGAACCAATAGATAACTAGTTTCATAGTCTTTTCATCAACTCCACTTAACTTAAATTCTATTAATAGAATTTAATAACTACGAAAATTTAATTTTCATTGTGCTATGAATTAAAAAATAAAAAAAATACTACAACTCAAGTTCTGAATCTATAATTTACTGAATAAAATGCAATACGAAATGGATATATGTGTATATATTGCAAGGAATAAATTAGTAAGTTTATTATTTTTCATTTCTATATAATTATTTATAAATTATAATAAATTTTAATAAAAAAACCTGGCTTTGACTAATTAAAATATATGAATATAGAGTAATAAAATTAATAATAAGATAAAGTTTGAAATTTTTTTTATTACAATACATAAAAGTAAAATAGAGTATATATGATATTAATTTGCATACGAATGGATACATATAATGTGTTTTATTTGTATTAAGAGTTGTATGACCAAAATAAAAGATTTGTTACTTTCACCCATTAAATATATATACATTTTTTTTTTTAATTTTTATAACAACTAAATTTAAGGAAAAAAAAATTTTTTTTTTCCAAGTATGCGTACGTGCGTGCGTGTGCGTGTGTGTGTGTGTTTCAGATCTATTGCATCAATTACCAGAATTTTTGATAATAAAAACTTTGATCACATTAATTAAAAATTTTTGTAAAACTACTAATTTTGTAAAAAAAAAGAAATATATATATATATATATACATATATACTACAATAGGAAGTTATATGAATAACAAAATTACTCATAAAAATATTACGAGTGAAATGAAAAATATAATTTATACATTTCTTACAGGTTAAGTTGATATATTGAATAATTAATACCTTATTTACTAATTCGATAGTCATTAATTTTTACTTACTGTTAAAGATTTCATGTAGGTGAGATAATTCCCACGAGGCCAATAGCTCTTCCATTTACTTTTTTATTTAACTAAAAAAACTACAATTATAAATGATTATCGCACTGATGCCGATGAATAAAAATGGATGCTGATTTATGCGGTCTTCTAGACGGGTGGTCAGTTTCTTTTTGTTTTAATTTCATTATTTTCCGCTAGCGCGTGTGAGCGCCCTTGGCATATCTTAATAATAAGTATGATATCTTAACTATTAAGATATTATACTTGCGAGAAAATTTGGTAGTTTTATTACTAAAAAACATTGGTTTCAATAGAATCGTAGTTCTAATAGAGTAACCAAAATATCTATTTAATATTAAATGACATTTAATTAAATAAAATAAATTACTTAAGTATGTAATCTATTTGTAATAAATACTTAAAAATTTTGTCACTGTTTAAATTATGACTATATATATATATTTATGATCAATGATATATTTTTAATATAAATAAGATCTTGTTAAAAGCATCAACTCTATCAATATATTTAATATAAAGAAATTGTTTTTTCAAAGTATATATTCATTGTATTTTCAAAGTTGAAATAATTACAGGTTATTGTGTATCGTCAAAAAGAGACGGATTTTATCATAATGTAATGATAAAATATATGATGCACATAAAAATTGACAATAATAATTGAAGAGTTGGAAAATAGTATGAGTGTATGAGAAAATAAAAATAAATAAAGAAAGAGAGAAAGTAAGAAAGAGGAAAAGAATGTGTATAGATATAGTAAAGAAAAAAGAAATAAAGAGGGTGGGTGAAAATGAGTAGTAGGTGAACTCTAGTACCCCCCGCAACGAATTACCGTTGCTCTTAGGCTATACGTGTCCGAGCATTTAATGTGTATACGACATTTTTATTTTCCTCTGAGAATGGTACTCGCTTCTATCCAATTCTCTTTAACCTTCAAACCAGGAAATATTGTTTGAGAATCCTAGACTACTATTGCTGCGATTCCTACTTAAATTATTTTTAAAACAAATGATAAAAAATATATTGTAAATAAAAATTAAAAAATTGCAATTTGTATTGATGAATAATTGCACTGCAAGAATTGTTTTTAGATTTTCAAGGATAATTGTCATGGTATTTGTCAATACAGTCTCTGATGGAAATATTTATCTAGTATAAATCGTATTATATGCAAAGACTCGATAGCTTAAGTAGTAAAGTGATGTCTCATACTCTAAAGGCTCCGGGTTCAATTCTTAGTCAAGTCATTTTGGTTTTTAATTTTACTGAAGAATCTCCATGGAAAATTTTATTATTTCTGAAAAACTGTTGTTGTTCTCCGTTCTTCGTTCTCTGTTTTGTTCTTCGTTCATTTAGTTCTTTAAAAAACTCTGAGTAATTCTCCTTGAAGAGTCCCAATATCCGAAATTCAAAAGTCGTCCTGGTGATACCGACTGATGGTAAATTATCGTAAATTACAAAAAAAATTACCGCAGCTTTACCGTACATGTCTACTGCAAATTACGGCAAATTTGCTGTAACTTACAACAATTTTACAGCAAATTATTGAATTTTTATCGTAATAATCATATTTATACGATATATTTTTGACTGATCCAAATTTTCAATAACTTCAAATGTGATTTGAATTTGAAGGAAAATTTTCAACAGTGTGATTGTTTTCCAAATGGTTAAATACTTATATTATCGGTTAAATACAAAAATACTGATGCAGATAAAATTTATGACTAATGGTTACGACTTTGAAATGTCGTTATCATGCTACTTTCGACCCTCCAACAAACGATTTAGGGTTACTACATACATAAGTAACGTGTGTGTCATGTTATATGATACTTTATCCCTTAGCTCGAAAAATTATACCAAAAAAACTTATTGACATCAAACTTTATATATTAAACATTATAATGTATATAATTTTTGTAATAATGAAAAAAAACTTAAGATGACATTTAATGAAAAATTTTCGATAAAGTCAAAACTAAAAATCAAACACGTTATTAATTTAAATAATTGATTTAATAAATTAATCCTTTGATGTTATAGGTAAGGCAGTGCCTTTTGTAGAGTTAACAGTAGCTCATGCATCAGTACTGACAATACTTGCAATTAGTTTTGAACGTTATTATGCTATTTGTGAGCCATTACGTGCTGGGTGAGTAAATTTTGTTATTATTTTTTTTGCTTATGTCAAATAATGTTTATATTCACTGATAGAAAAATTTATCTGCGGATCTGATCGCGGTAGAGAAAAATTTTTCATATGTAATTTTTTGCAAAAAACAGACAATAATTGCAAACCGAAACTTTTTTAACCTAACGACTGTATATGAAGAGTTGGAACAAAAATACAGAATTAATGTCAATATTGATGACACTTTTTTCGCGGCAAATGTCAATAAAGCCATGAAGTTAATGTTTATATATAAGACGTCAATTTAATGTTTTGATGCAAAAAATAAATATAACAAGATTGCGGACCAATGACACAACGAGTCCATCTTGATAAAATTATTTATTTACTTTTGCACAAAAAGAAAAAAAATCATTAGTTCTATTTTTTAAATCATCATTAAATAAAATCGTATTATATTTATATGATCCTGAAGTTAGCACAGTTAAGAATTTTCGAATTTTTGTTTCAACGACTTAATTTAAAAAAAAATAAAAATAAAAATATGCACATGTAGAAAATTTAATAAACTATAGGTGCAATTTTTTCAAATATTTTTTTAAAAATAATTTATTGTTTAAAAAAAAATCCAAAAATTATTGGACGTTGTCTAACTTCAGTATCATATATTTACATAATACATATTTTTTTCTTTAATTTTTAGATATATATGTACAAAAGCTCGAGCGACTTTTCTCTGCTTTCTGGCTTGGGCTTTCGCAGCCGTCTGTACAAGGTAAGAAATATTAATAATATTTTTAATTGCTTGTAGAAAAAAAACTTTTGAGGTTAGCGAATTTGATAATTTTAAAAATAGTTACTATAAAATGAGCATTCTCATTAATTATTGAGCTAATAATAATAATAATGACTAACCGACAATGAAAAAGCAATGCGTCGTATCCATTTACTCTTTCAATATTAAAATAAATGTTGACGTGACGTTACACGTTTAAATACAAAGACTAAGATAAATTGTTAACTCGATATATCGAGTGCATTTACTACCACACGCAATAAAAGTGACTGGATATATTGTATGTGTGCATAAATCTTTGGGATTCCCGATATGCATAACCTACATTCTTACTATTTTATTAGATTCTTCTTTATATTATTATACACATTGTTTCACCACATTTTATGTTATAGTAACATTCTAGTATTAAAAAATGTCGCAACAATGTATAAATAAGGATCCACTAACTCGAGTTGCGCAATAAAATGTTTAAAAAGGAATCAAAATTATTTTCAGTCGTCATTTTTGTTTGAAATACTACGGCGTCATAGTAAATCCGGAACATGTTGGCCACCTGACGGACATTGAAATAAACACTTGCGAAAATTACTGTGACTAGTAAAATTTACAAGGATTATGTCACAAATTACTGGAGCTATTGCAAATTTTACTGTGGTCACAGTAATTTTTGCATGTGGTTATTTCAATTTCCGTCAGGTGGCCAACATGGTCCGGGTTTACTATGACACCGTAGCATTTCAAACAAGAATAATTTACAGCGGAATGAAATTTTTCCGTTTAGATTCAAAAAGCAAAACCGACTTTTGTAAAAAAATTTCTAAACTGTCAAATAGTATCTTACACTGTAAAAGAACAGTGTTAAAAATGGACTCAATTTAACACCGCGTGGTATCAAAATGAATTAATATCGGTGTAGGCGGTGTAATTTGGCGGTTTTAAATCGACGTGAAAAAAAAATTTCACGTTTAGAAATTATAAAAAAAAAAAATGCATTACATATAATTTAATGAATATTTTCAATATATGAGAAAAAATTGATGTTTTCACCCTTATTAAAAGAAGTGATTGAAAACGATTAGAAAAAAAAAATTTCAAATATTTTTTAATGCTTTTGAATACTTTGAATACTTTTGAATCGCCCTTCTTATGGGCATTAAATTGCAAATCGTTTTGAATCGCTTTTTTTAATAAGGGCATTTCGTGATATATAAAATTTTTTGGTGTTATAAAATAACTAGTAATTGAAACAATTTATTAAAAAAGTTTGAAAAACTCAAAAGTTCATACCTTAACAGCTCATTTTTTCTTTGTCGAAAGTTATTTCGTCACAGTTATTTTGTAATTTGGATATTTTCCACGGTTATTGTGTCGTCGGATAACTAAGTGCGGTACCATTTCATTATATAATAAATATTTACTGCGATGTATATCCGAATAATAAATTCATTGTATATGAATACAACAAAATTTTTTTAATAAAAACCCTGTGCTTAGAATTTTATGTAATCTTTCAGTATTTTGTTCAAATTCTCAATAGGTCTCGCAATTAAAAAAAATTATTATTCAAATGAAACTTGTCACATGTATGGGAATTTTTTTTTATATATTACGACCACGCATGATAATTTTTTCCACTTCTCTCGATTATGCTTACATGTAATCAGTTAATAATACACTTTAGTTTATTGTAGATTTGAGTTAAAAGGGGTAGTTGTCATAAAAAATAAAATCGATTGTACACATTGTGTGTGAGTGTATGGAATATATTGATGACACAAGAGCTGTTTCCTATTGTACACAATAAAAATACAGTAGAAGAACAGGGGGTTAAAAGAAAAGAAAAAAGAAGGAAG
Source organism: Microplitis deprimator (assembly GCA_964016945.1). Lineage (NCBI taxonomy): Eukaryota > Metazoa > Arthropoda > Insecta > Hymenoptera > Braconidae > Microplitis > Microplitis deprimator. The sequence continues at coordinate 4,479,596 of OZ024707.1, read as the reverse complement.
TGGAGTGAGAAGGTGACAGTAATAGGGGTTGGTAGAAAAGACACCGGAAAAAAAGAAAATAAAAGTAAAGTGGAATAAACGAAGAGGGTGGAAAACAAAAAGAAGATTGCGGCAATCTTGAACCATCTGTTTCTCGTCAACCTATAATATTTTTTTGGCTAACCACAAAATATCAAATAAATTCATATCATTTATATTTTTAACAATGTTTCGCTAAACCAAGTCTTTTAGATAAATTATTTCCAATAAATAAATTTATCATGACAATAATAATTATTATTAATAGTTAAACACGAAAAAAAAATTATGACAAATGTTCATATTATGATCGTGAAAGATCAGCTCATAACATTATGGTAATAATTGCTTGGAATTATGGGATGGACGCCCATAATTTCAGGGAAAAGTTTTTATAACCGATGGAAATGATTTCTGTAATTATGGTAAAAGTCCCGGTATCGTATGGTAATGATTACAATGCTCATGGGCATAGTTCCCATATTCACATAAGAATGAATCCTATATCAAAATTGGAACGCTACCTTGGTGCGTAGGGGAATATACCCTATACAGCATGGTAACCGTTCCCATACTATATGTGAAATATTTCCATACATTATGAAAATCATTACTGTAATATAATAGTAGAAGTTACCATAATAGTATGGTAACGATTACGATGATAGGTTGGTAATCATTATCATACTATTATAGTAATCATTACCATACTGGTATGGTAATTATTACCACACTGTTATGGTAATAAATACCATAACAGTATGGTAATAATTACCATACTGTAATATGTATCCATTTCAAAAAATGGATTCATTTCATAATCAGTATGAAAGTTCAAAAAATTTTGAATAAATCTTAACTGGTTGAACTTTTTTTTTCACACGGGTAAATTTCGTTCGGATTTCATAATTTCTTCATATGGAAAATTAAATCAGACCTTTCTGAACGCTTTACTCTCAGGTAGCTTTCATAAAAGGCATTTAAACCTCTATATATTTTTTTTTTTATTTGTTTTATGTATGTGGGTGTTTTATTTATTTTTTTTCTTTCAATATTCTTGTCTTTCAGTCCTTTTGAGTGGAAAGTAATTGCTTGAAATAAAGTAAAAGACAATATAATTTGTAGCTTTTTACTATTAGACTATTGTTGTTCATTTAAATTCTAAACGTGTATATTTTATGAGGTTCACGAACTTTTAAAATGCCTCTTCTTTTTTTTTTTTATAAAAGTGGTGAGTTTACCAATATCTTACACAGATCCATCATCGAGGTGTTTTTGAAAACAAATAGACGCAATGACTGATCCGAATATAAAAATAAAGAGTTTTGGACAGTTATTTTTTTTTTTATGGTACGAATTATAAATAATTTTATGATTATGAATTTGTTTGTTTACCGAAAATGGATCAAAGTATTTTAAAAATTGGGTTAATATCTTGAGTATTTTATTACTTTAAAGTGAAAGCTTTTTTGTTACCATCTGTGATAACGCGGATTCTTCACCTCATGTTAACCAGACGTCCATAAATATAAAATAAACCACTTACTTGACTTAACATCTGTTATCTCCTCGTTAAATTTTGTTATTATTTACTTATTTATTTTATCAACATTTAATATTTCCGTTTTTGATATCTTTATAGTTATAAGTGATAGAAAATTATTTTTTTTTAAGTTAAAAATTTTTATCATTGATTATATATAACAATTTGCATGCATGGACGGTTGTTTGCTTTATTGAGAGTGCAGAGGAGAGGTATTGCAATTTGAAGAAAAAATTTTCTTGTTGTTTTTTATAATTTTGAATTCTAAAACTGTTAAAAAGTTACTTTATAGTGTCCTTTATAATACCGATTTAGTTAAATAATTAAAAATTAATATTAACATTAAAAAATGAATTTATTTGGCTAAAGACAAAAATCAAGATGGCGGCGCGCGAGGGCTGCAATTGTAACACGATACAGTCGCGATTAGAACACAAAATGAAAGTGTAATTTCTATTGAAGTACTTTTATTATTCTCTTTCAATAAGTACTATACACTTACTAAATTCATAATATCAAATGTTTTTAATACATTTGAATCAAAACATTATAAATAATTAAATATTCATGTTAAACATGTAACGCACGTGTTAATCACATTGTTTACTATACGTCCATATAAGCTCAGGTTAGACACATCGCGCATCGAGTTCACGCTGGTCCGTTGGTGGCTCTGAGTGTTCCAATTGCAACATTTTTAGGGGTTCTAATTGATGTCATTCGCTCTCTTAATAATAAAAATCGAATAATAATAAAACAATGGAAAAATTAGTATAAAATGTTATCATATATTATTCTCAATACATCTATTAAAGTATTGATACAAGCTCCACATCACAATATTAAAAAACAAAACTGTTATTCAAAAAGTTGTGAGGTATGAAAAAAAAAATTTTCACGGGTATTTTAAAGAACTTTGAATATTTAAATATTGGAACAAGATTAAAAACTAAAACTTTTGTCCATCTCATAAATTATTGTTTTAAACAAGTTACAAGAAAAAAAACAATGATTTTTATCTTGTTAGTCATTTGTCGAGTGTTTCAATTGCCCCCTGTTCAAATTGCAGCACCTCTCCCCTACTACGATATTACTGTTTTTTTTTCCTTATATTATCTAAACAATGTAACTTTTTCTTCCTGTTTTTAATTTTAATTATTTTATACATAAATTATTAATTTTATTCAATTGGTTGCAGTTTTAATAATTTTATTTTTAAAGAAGTCAATTATTATTGTTTAATTTTTATTATTTTTTTAACTTTTAATTTTAATATACACACACATATTTATATATATTTAAATAATACCCGAATCATTGAACTGCAGCCAATAGAAAAAAAACCGATTAAAATTTTCTTAGTTAAAAAAAATTATTATTTTATTTTTTTGTTTTTGGATTGCAGTCCAATGATTTGGGTATCGCAGTATCACGAAATGAAGATGAATACAACCCTAAACAATGAAGAAGGCATGAGTGAAGATATTATACCAGTTTGTTTAATGCAAGCGAATTCATTACCAACAACAATTTTTTTTTTATCATTAATAATTATATTTTTTATAGTGCCCCTATTTATACTATTATTTTTATATTTAATAATCATACGTCATTTGATAAATGACCGATCAACTTCTACAGCTGAAAATTATCACGCACGTGCTCGTAAACAAGTTGTACTAATGTTATTGACAGTTGTATTTAGTTTTTTTATTTGTCTAGCTCCATTTAAAATTCTTACATTCTACATCATTTTCGCGCCAAATGAATATGTCGATGCTATTGATCATGATACATTTTATAATATACTATATTTTAGCCGTATCATGTTTTATTTAAATAGTGCTGTTAATCCAATACTGTATAATTTAATGAGCAGTAGATTTAGATTGGGATTTTTAAAATTGTTTGGTATCAGAAAACGTACGATATCATCTAGAAGTACAGTTACTGGTACAAGAGTCTCTCGTAGAACTATAACCAGTAGTGATCAGCAGGAAAATTTTTTATAAGTATTTATTAGTAAGCAAATGTAAAAAAAAATTGTGTAAATAAAGTTTTTCAAATTATTAACTTATACATTTTTTTTTATAATCTCTATTCAAAGACCGGGTACGTAAATACCCTAGAGAATTTAAAAATTCGATTTAATTCATGAAAAGTTTCGATCTGATTACTATAGAATTTTTATCAATAAAATTTACCAACTTCAAAATCTTTAAGAATATTTATCTTTTGTCTGAAATTTTTGGGTGATTTTTATTATAAAACTCTCTGCGTATCAAAAAATATATGCTATTAGTTCAGGGATCGTTGTCCAGAGGAGATATCGGACCGGCAGACAGGGAACATAATTCGCACGCGGGAGATTAGGGTTCGAATCTCGGCAGAATCTCGCTGAAAAAAAAAAATCCCTATTCACTCCCGATTTCTATAAAAAAAAATGTTATTTAAATATTTAGTTTAAATAAAATAATAATTGTGAATTTTTTGTGGAAAAAAACTGCTATGGCTTTAAAATTAAATCGTAAATGATATAAATACGCGCATTGAAAACTTTTAATAATAAAAAAAGCATTAAAATTTACAAATATATTAAGTAATAAGAAACTTTTTCTATTATAAAACAGTTTTTATATTCATTTCACCCCAGGTTGACTCGTATTGAAAATAAATTTATAATACATTTCCATGTTTTCAGAATACATATAAAATAATTCATAAATTATTTTCTTGATATAATAAATAATAAAATAAAACTAAATAAAAAGGAAAAAAAGAATTTCCTCGTTCTCATTGAATCTGTTTTTTTCTTTTAGTTGATTGATAAATGCTGACTTTATTCGTCCCTACAGAGTGAAGGAATCACGTTCGCTTAGATGATTGTAGAAAGAAGTATATCCCTCGAGAAAAATATTAAATATATACCTTTACCTTTTTCTGCATTACATCACGCTATAGCCCTTTTTTGGCTTTAATTTTTTTTTCTACTTTATCTAATACATATATACTCCACTTGAGTTCAATCGTTATCTTTAAGCTTCATTTTGATAGTGTTATTGAAAAAGTAAACTTATTTCCTAAAATAACAGGAATTCATATATTTATATATTTTTCAAAATAATAACAATTTAATAAATCGTTAATTTACGGGATATTCCATTTATTAATAAGCGCGGGAAAAAAAATTCTAAAAATTTTTCCTAATTTAAAATTGCAAAGGATCCAAAAGGCCCCTAAATTTTTTTTGAAATATATACGGGAGAATTTAATTTCCAGAAATTATTCGAAAAGTTTAGTTTTTTGTAAGGGGTATTTATTTTACCCCACATTCGGATTTTTTAAATCTGGATGATATTCATAGTGAGTAATTATTTGAGGATTTATAAAAAATAGGATTAGTAAAAAAAAAACACACATACAGCTAACACTTTTTTCTTCGAAAACCTATTTCGCAGTCTCTGTCATCCGCAATTACTATAAATTTACTTCTCATATGAAAAGTATATTTTATAAATATATGAAAAATAAAATATTTCTTTTTCTCTATTTTCAGTCCAATACTAGCAATGACAGTTTACACAATGGAAAAAGATGATGATGGAAGTGAACTACCAGCATGTTCGACGTCAGTAAAATCAGCTTGGCCGATGATATTTTTTCTAACAACAATATTAATATTTTTTATAATTCCATTAATAATATTGATAGTGCTGTACACAATTATAGCTAAACATTTGATGGCTAATCCAGCAATAACACGAGGCCCGGCAAATAATTTATTAAAATACCGAAAGCAAGTTGTGCTGATGCTCGGTACTGTTGTAATTAGTTTTTTTATTTGTTTATTACCGTTTCGTGCATTCACACTGTGGATTATTGTATCGCCACTAACAGCAATTATAAATCTCGGTGTCGATGGTTACTTTATTTTACTGTACATAAGTCGAGTTATGCTGTATCTTAATTCAGCAATAAATCCAATACTCTATAATTTAATGTCAACTAAATTTCGCGAGGGTTTCTTACGTTTGTGTGGATTATCACGTAAACAAAGTAAAGATATACCAACATCTGGACGAACTGGTACGACGACAAGCAGCAATCATTCGGATTTCTGGCGAAGACAAAGCAACAGCAGCAAAAATTGCAGTGTTAAGGTCTCTACTGTTAGTACGGATAATAATAAACCATTTAATTTAACAATTATTACTAATACTAAAGAAGATAATAATAAAAATGACAAAGTTAGTTTTGTTTAAATAATACTTTATTATTTTCAGTTGTGAAAAATTGTTAATATTTATGTTATTCTATCCAGAAGCACAAATCTTTTTGTTTTCCTATAGTAATTTATAATATTTATCACTTCATACAGATGGCGTTACGTGTTAATTGCACTTTGTCCAAGTAACCGAAAAAATTCCATTAGTGATTAAAACAATAAGCGCGCGAAATTTTAATCAAACTCAACATTCAATGATTTATTTGACTACTATTTCTAATTTATTTTTTTCCTAACCTATTTCTTGTAATTATTGATATATATATATATATATACATATAAATATATATCATTAATTTATTTACACGATATTTAACAAATGACAAAAAAATCTCAGGTTTTTGCGATTCTTACAAATTTTTTCTTACCGTTCTTATATTTTTTATATATTTTTTGCCAGCCAAAGATTTATGACGTCCCGTTTGGATCCAGTGATTTATATCATAGGCATTTTCATCTTCTTCCTCTTCTACTACTTTATCCTCCTTTTTTCTTTCTTCTATTTCTTCTCTTATGTACTTATACATATATCTATATGTACATACACTAGATCTCACTTGTCTTGTTCACTATATTAAGATAGATATTCTTTTTATTTTCGCAGAGATAGTGCCTAACGATTTCAAGAGTATACTAGTGGGATTTATTTATCTTATATACCTTAAAGATTTTCTTCGATCTTATGTCTCACTATTTCATATTTATTTTATTTAATCATTTCTTCATATATTTATATATTTATATCAATCCATATATTTATATATATTTCGCTCAACACAACTGGAAATAATTTTCTTATTTTTTTTTATTAGAAATTTATTTTTTTATAAAACATTGACATATATTTGTATATATTATTATTTTTATATGAAAGATTAGTAAAATTGGTATGATTGTTTTCAATGATTTGTAAATATTAAGTTTTAATGATCAATATTAAAAAAAAAAAAGTTGTAAATCATTAAATATAATATAAGTATTAATTTAATAAATTATAAATATTTTAGGGGTCAGAGTCTCTCTGTACAACTAAGAGAGTTATTAGTACGTAAACAAAATATATATGAAAACTAGCAGCACAGAAGATAATTAAAATAACTGATGTATTTTGTTCAAATAATTATTATGAACAAAAAAATAATTTTAGATAAAAAAAAAGACTACGAGCTCATACATGGAATATTGAAGCGGTAAATTTAAATAATATATAAATATGAATGTATATATATGTGAATTAATAATCGTAATAATGATAATGATAATAATAATAATTAACACTGTTTAAAATAAATGTAAAAATAAAATAGTTTTAAGAATGAGAAATAAAAAAAATCAATGCTGATGCGTTAATATCGAGTGCTTTTAAATTATCAGCTATTTTATTTATTTTTTAAATGAATTTTTCATCTTAAGAAATATAACTACCTGCTGGAAAAAGTAAATATTTGGTGTAATAGAATACTATGTAGGAATTAAGAGATGAAACAAAAGGATTTCAGACGAAAGTGAAGTTGGCTAACAATCGAAGGCAAGTGCTGCCATCACGCGAAGTCTGAAATCGTGTTTTATCCCATGCCACGCACTATATTTTCCACATAACCTGCATTGATAATGAGAGTTTTAATGTCTGGTTAATCAAAATGGGCTAATTTTTTGCCGATAACAAAGCAAAAATAATGCTGTACTTAAAATATACAAATTTGAATAAAGAACTCATATTATTTTTTTTACTTTACAAACACAATTGTCAATTCGGTTGTTTATTAGAATGTCACTAATATTGGAAGGTTTACAATAAAGTATGAAATCAAGTCAAAAACTAATTTAGCTGTTAGACACTATTGAATTTCTTTTCTAGGGAAGAAACCGATTAGTTTCTGCCCGCTAAATCTTATTGGTCTAAAATTGGCTTGCTTCGACTGAGAAAACAGGAAAGAAACTGCGGTTTCAATGCAGATGGTATGAAATAGTATATTACACACCAAGGAAAGAAGTAGGACATTTCAAGCCGGGTGTGTAGTTGCCTACTGTAGTCACAGACGAGGCTGCCAAACACGTGGATTGGAATGTCTTACCTTCTTCGGTGGTATGTATGCTATTTTTCACCAGATCTGCACCTGGAAATTCAAATTTCTACCTATTTCCGTGAAAGATGCCTAGATCTTTTAAAAAAGACAACTTTTCCCGCCAAATAGGGCAAAAATTTTAACTTTTATTGCATTTAAATATATGAGATAATCCTTTCATTGAAATATAATATGAAATTTGAAAAACCCGTTTGGGAGAGTATCATTTTTATTAATTATGATAATGTTCTTTAATTCTGTATTATATTAAGAGAATACTCGAAGTGCCTCAATGGTAATACTAAAATTGGCTGCTATTTTCGCGCGTGTAAGGAATTTTATTTTATTTTTTTTTAATGTATACTGAAAGATTTCAAACGAGATGTAGGGTTTGAGTATGAAACAAATATTGCTGTAAAATGATATAGGGGAGACTGGAACTCGTCAAGATACGCCTAAACAAGTAATAAATTCTTGTAGCTTCTGAGCAGCGAACACAATTTCTTTTTATCTATTTTAAATAAATCTGTCGCCATTTCACAAGTTTAATGCAAAACTTTTTTTTTCCAGGCTATAATCAGATTCTTAAAAAAAAAAAAAAAAATTTGTTTGTTTTATAAATAGATTTTTTTACAATTTCAATTACTGTACTATAACATACTCTCATTACACATTTAAAAAATCTATAAATTATTTAATAATATTTTTAATAAATAAATTATCTCTTTAGGGCGAAAAAAAAAATTTTTACCAAAATTTTGAGATATCCCTTGCCTCAGGATTATTAACTGTCTAATGTTCATATATTTACAAATACAAATATATTGAGTAAAAAAAATTCTTAAGTAAATAATTAAACTGTTAAGTCAGCTCATATATAACAATTTTATGGGAAATAAATTTAACAAGAATTTATATGCTCTTATGTCTATTGAATGTAATTGAAAATATGTGAAAACAGTAAAAATAACTTGAGACATTAAAATTTAGCTATATGATGCAACACGTGTCTACTTATTTTTTTTTTTTTTGTGAATAGATTCGTCTATAAATTTATCTGTATATTAGTAATCATAAACTTTTTAGTGTAAAATTTAGATAAATTCTTTATTCAAATAAATATCAATTTGAAGTTTAGGTTAAAAATGAATGAAAAATAGTAGATCTTTACTAGAGCAATTATTAGTTAATTAAAAGGATTATCTCATTGATTAAATAAAATTACTTTTTTATAATGAACATTCCCCGACTCTAACAAAAAAAAAATATATGTTCCATTGGCGTACTAAATTTTTATATATAAAAAAAAACATTTGTTTGAATGTAATATTAATAATAATAATAATTAATAAGATGGATGCTCTTAAACGACTGTGTCAAAGTTGGCCACCTGAGCTTTTGTTTTTACTCTAAATAATAAGTACACTGAAAAAAATTTCTGTAATAATTTTACGACGAAATATAAGTAAAAAATAAACCAATTAATTTTGGTGTCATATGACAACTTTTATAAATTATACATCTTAAATAAACCTGTACCAAACATAGCCAATTTGTATGACTATTGCTAATAGAAAGTGTATTAAAGTCTCTTTGGCGAAACTGAATTATGGTAACGTACCGAAATCTACCGTAAGTTACAGTAATTTACCCTAAATTACGGTAAATTTCGGTAGGCTACTACGATTTATTGTAAAATACGGCATTTTACTTTAACAACGGAATCTTACCGTAAATTTTCACTTGTACGGTAAAATACCGTTGTACGGATGACCGTCTCGTTTTTATCATGCAATAATTTCTCGCGACAAAATTTCTCACGGTAAGAATATCTTCGGATATATTTCATTATGCGAAAATTTATCCTGTTTAGAAATACGCCCTGATTGACCGATTGACTTTCAATAAGATTCAACTAGTTTTAATTGTCATTTTTAATCAGGGATACTAAAAATGACTATTTGTTTTATATTTATACTTATATATTTACTTAAAGCTTAATTATAATCTTAAATTACCGATTACTGTATCTTTCACCCGATAAATTACTTTACATTACTTACCTAGTCATTAAGCGATATTTACAATGTATATAATATTATTCAATGATTTGAATTAATTATTTTTTGTATTTGTAATTGATATAATTTATTGATATGTATGAATAATAATTATGATAAAGTTACTGTATATGAAACTATTTATATAAATATATTATATGTATATATAAATTGCATAATGAAACAAAATTTGTGGTCTTTTTCTTATTAAATAAATGAATATAATTCCTTTACTATATTTTTTTTTGCTTCAACAAAATTCTTACATCAAAAATTTTGTTAATGAGCAATTTACATTCGAAGAAAAAAAAATGATTTGTTTATTTATTATTTTCTTCTCTTCATTTAAAGAACGAAAGGGGTCGAGTGTAATGTATGATAAAATACGTTCAAATTTTTATGTAAACATCCGAATAAAAAAAAAATTTTCTCATGTTTTTTATGACTTACAGTGTTTTTTTCTGTTTACCGTCATAAATCGCGTGTGACAAATTTCTATACTTTTTTAAAAATATTTACAATTATTATTTTGCTTATTTGTATCCATTATAAATTAATAAATGACATATAGCCGGAATTTTGACAGGAAATTGAAAACACTAACTATTGATTAAGGAACATTTTGATTCTTTTATTCCCTGGTTAATTCGAATTACGGTAATTTACAGCATTTTACCGCAATTTACAGTAATATGCGGTAATTTACGGTGAATTACGGTAAAAATACGATACTTTTTTATTTTTACAGTTTTAATAATGCAATACTTCACTTTACGATAAAATACCGCAGTCTTGCTGCAATTTTACGGTAAATTACCAACCTCTCACTGCAAATTGGCGGTAAAAATACCATACTTTTGCCGTCAAACACAGAATTTTACTATAAAATACCATAATTTTTCTGAATACCGTGATTCGGATCTGCAAGGGTTGAATCCTCATTAGGAATCTCAATTTGTAGTAAACAAAGATAAAACGACTTATCGCACATGTTACATAATTGCTTGTAAACTAATCAACAAAATTGATAAATCTTACTAATTAGTAAATTAAAATGACAGTAAATATTGACATTGTTATTGCGTGACACCAGTACTCGTTTAACAGTTTACAATCATACTTGAAGACTATTAAATAAATTAATGTTTTTTAGTAATTATCGAATTCAATGCATCTTATACTTTTGTAAATCAACGTTTTTAATTAGGGATACCTACCACTTGTGCCCGAGCGCTTTGAAGGGAATATCGCAAGAACGAAAAACCAATTAATAAATTACGACAAAAGATTAAACGTCAGTCTTCCCCAATGACATTAATTATTTATTCTCCATTAAATGTCCTACCAAAGCTATAAAAAGCCTAAGCACCCATAGCCCAGGGCTTAATGTGTTGAGCCGAGTCCATGACCCTGTCTTTCAGTGTTCCGTGCAAATCATTCGTCGATAGGTAGGTATTCTGTTTGCATATATCCGTCAAATTACGTGCGGTAAAGCGGAGTTTCAATATAATTGATGTACTAGGCCGGTAGTTTGTATCCCAAGGCCATATTATTATGTTCTCTAAAAGTGAATTACCGAAATTAACTAGAAAATAGGAAATATTCACTAATTAAGATGTAGAGAGGGTAGCGGCATTAATTTGTTTTCAGAATGGATCGAAATTTTGTTTTTTTTGTAAGATTGAATCGGAACTTTCAAAGAAGAATCGATTTATCGAAATGATTGATAACCAATAATATTATTTACAAATTATTTATTAAATAACCATAATGTACATAACAATGAATAATAATAATAGATTTATAATTATTACGATTTAATTTATTTCAAATTATTGTAAAAAAATTTTTTCAGCAGTAGCTAAATTGATAAGAAAATTTTCAACAGCATTTGGTAAGCTACGATCACGTATTGTTTGTATAGATAATACTTTTTTCCCAGTATCATCTTCTGTTGCAGCGATATTTTTCAATTGGTTTAATAAATCTTGAGTTTTATCAGCAATTTCATTTATTATTTGTGATTCATTGGTAGTTTTTTCACACAATTGTATCATAAATAATGCTATTTCTTTATGAGTTTTAGTCATTATGAAACTCTCTTTAGCATGCGGCGCTATCGTTATTTCACGCGCTGGTATATTTACAAGTAAATCATAGAGCTCGGTCTTTAACGCTACTGCACTATCTCGACAGCCGGCAATATAGTATGTGTTACTCTGTTAGAAAAAAATGATCAACTATTTTACGAAGTCATCAATAATAATATATATGTTATTATATCAACTAAAAAATTTAACAAAACTTGTGTAATATTTTGCGCGCATGTCGTTTTTCATATATTTATTTTAATGTATATTTTCGTGTCGTTTGTATATATTTTTTTGCTTTCGACCAACCACATTACAAATAGTTTGGCTTCACATATATTTATCTAAATGTATTTTTCTATAAATTAATAAATCCATCGTATCATTAATTTTTAAAACAAAAAATTTTTATTTGTATTTGAAATAAAATTTTACTCCTGGTTCAGAAATAAAACAACTTTTTTTTTAACACCGTTATCAAGTGATGAGTAGAATAAACTCTGAAAATTGTGTGGGTGTGTGTGCGTGTGTCTCAGTTGACGAAAAGTGTTAACCGTTGGTGTATTTCCTGGACGCGTATGTTTGATTTTACCAAATATTTTAATAACTGACACGCAATTAATAATAATTCTCTTTTAACCTCCATGAACTGAGTATTAATTAATAATCATTATTTATTTTGATACATTACCTTCAAATCTTGAATTTCATCTGCAATTAAATCAATCCATGGTATCAAATTATCCGTAACATTTCGATGTTTCATAAATGCAGGAAATGTTTTTATCCATTTAAATAATTGTTCTAGACTATGATGATAAACAACAATACGTTTTTTTAATAATAACGCATTGTAAATTAATATTGTTTCCAACTCAAATGTTTTTATTAGATCGCGTATATTTGTATCTGTATTTAGATGCGGATAATTATAATCATCTGATGTAAATATACCATTTTCTTCAGTTGTACATGAACCAGTTGTAAATACTGATAAATAAAGTTTCAATATTTCCACTGGATTACCAGTTTTGCAATACATTTTACTTAATACCCGACACAGTACCTCATATTTTTGTGGATTATAGTCTTTTGTGAATAATATCAATGCAAATTGTTTCACCTGATAATCAATACAAACATTATTTAGATGATTTATTTATGGTATAACCAATAATTTTTTTAAACAAAGCACCCATATAAGAATCTTGTTAAAGGCTTGAGAAAGCCTGGTCTCAAGTTCGATAGACGTTAGTGTCTTTTCCTACCTATGTGTTTTGCTGCAGATACTTGTGGCAGATTTCAATAGCAAGTCTAGTGCAAACCTTACACAAGAAATTCGTGCCAGATTATAACTCAATTCTGGAGGAAGACTATAGTTGAAAATACTTGCGCATGGCTTGCTCAAGATCTGCTCAAGGCTCAAAACTGACCTTGAGTCTTGAGCAGATCTTGACGAAGCCATGCGTAAGTGCCTGAAGTAAGTTACTGGTGCAAGAAATGCGCAAGAAACTTTTAAACTGCACCGTATCTAAGATATCTTCAATATTCTTGTGTACAATACCTTGAGCAAGTCTTGATGACGATTTCTTGCTACATGATCTTGCGTAAGACCTATACGTAGAAAAAGACACTAGTGACGAGGAGTTTTGCTCAAGGCACTACCACCAGAATCTTGCTCAAGCATGTGTTACTTGGGCACCGAGGGGTAAAAAAAGATAATTCTATTTTTTAATTTTCCTATTTTGACGTAGAAAAGTAATAACGTGTCCATTCACAAAAAATAAATTACTGAAATTTATTGTACCGAATGATTTCTTAGTTTTTTTTTTTCCTTATTGGCTATCATCCCTATTGGGCCACGTGCCAGTTACTGCTATTTCTGCCTTTAAAGTTGAATATTGTACCGTTGTGTCGTACAAGTAAAATAGGCCAATCAAAATTAAAAAATAATGAAAGAGTTTTTAAAAAAAAAAATAAAATATCCCAACATTTAACATAGAGTAAAAATTTGTCACGGCAAAACGCTGTTACATAAATTACCTTTTACGATTAATGTATGAAAAAATCTGTTAATTTATTGTACCTAACATCCGATCATAACTTTTAAAGATTTCATATATATTTTCAAAACATAGATTCTAGCTGTAAGTCAAGTTTTTTCTTCAGCATTAAAATATTCTGCTATCATATTGTCAGTATTATAAATTGCTATGATCACAATTATTATAACGATAACATAAATTACAACTTTTAATTAATTTAAACTTAAAATATGATATATGAATGTCACAGTTTTTATTACTACCAAAACTATGTTATAAAAATTTTATCACATTGAATTATTGTACCTCAAGTTACAGCATTTTGTCATGACAAAATTGATTTATTTTAAAACTAGCAACCAGCAGTAATTACTGCCCGGGTATAACTACCAAATTTATCTCATAGATTATGAATAAAATTATTTACTCATTGACTGGTTGAAAAAAATATGAAAAAATAATCGATGTTAAGAAAAAAATTTTTATATTTTTCTATTATTCCTTTTTAATTCTGTAGAGGTTTGGATTCTTTTTTATCTTCAGTTAATTTTTTCTCGACAATATTTTTATTAAGAGGATTTTTTTTCTGTACTCTTTTATTTTTTATTTTCATTAAAATTTAATGCATTTTTATAAAAAAAAAAAAAAAAAATCCCTTGCGTTCTGAGTTTTCTCTATTTCGATGTCTAATCATAGAATACTTATAAAAAAAAAAAGAATGATAAACTTTTTTTTTATCATAACGATAAAACACTACAATGCAGTCGGATTCACCCTCGTAATTGTTTTCTTTTTTTATTTTATTTTTTTTTTAATTCAACAACAGTAAAAGAACATAAAAACTGATAACATTTTTAGAATTTACGTAAATAGTATTTCTAATTCAAACGAAGTTATTTAGCATTTGACCTCAGAAAATTAAAAAAATTTAATGTCAGTTATTTCTAGTTATGATAAAAAAAGAAAAAAACAATGGTCACATTGTACGCATGGTGTATCATATCAGTCAATGAAATTGCACCCTATCAAAAAAATCCATGTGGGATTGCATGGGAACCCATAGGAATTCATATAGAAAAGTATGAATTTATGTAAGAATCCATAGGAATTAATGTAAGATTGTATGGATTTATGTAAGAATCCATGGGTATCTGGATTCCCATATGGAAATCCATGTAGAAAACCGTAAGCACCTGGATTCCCATATAGAAACTTGAATGTATAAATTTCTATGGGGGAACTTTATATCGGAATCTGGGTTTCTATATAATTAATCTCTACCCTATCAAAAATATCTATCTGGGATTGCATGGGAACCCATAGGAATCCTTATGAGTTTATGGATTTATATAAAAATCCATGTAGGAAACTATGGGTATCTGGATTCCCATATAGGAACTTGAATGTATAAATTTCTATGGGGGAAATTCATATCGAAATCGGGTTTCTATATAAGTGATCTCTACTCTATCAAAAAAATACATGTGGGATTGTATGGGAACCCATAGGAATCAATAGGAGTTTATGGATTTACATATAAATCCATGTAGGAAACCATGGGTATCTGGATTCCCATATAGGATCTTAAATATGGATTTCTATGTGGGAAATTCATATGGGAAACTGGATTTCTATATAAGTAATTTCTATAGAATCCGGGATATCAGGATTTCTACGTCTATCGTCTATACAAGTATATGAATTTATGTGATTCCCATAGAAAATCATATGGAAACATACGAAAACGCCATATGGGAACTCACATGAGATCTAGGCTGTATTCCCAATTGAATTTTTTGACAGGACAGTCAATAGTGGAATTATTTTTTCCTAGTTCAGAAAATTATTTTTTTCTCTCAGTATAAGCGTTGCTTATTCTCTTAACAATAAATAAGAATTAAATTTTGAAAAAGTATTCCAAGATCTCAATGCTACAATTTTTAAAATACAAAATATTGTCAAGACAGCGAAGTTAGACATAAACATGAAAATTTACTTGTTATGGAAAATTTTAAATTTAATTTTTAAAAAGTTGGAAAATCCAAGAGTAATTAATTTTATTGTATCATTTTTATTTATTGCACACGTAAGTGCGATAGCGCGTGACAAAGACAATTTATTAAAAAATAATTTTTTTTAAAAAATGATATTCTAAAAAATAAAAATGTACTTACACGAGGCAGCTTATCGGTATCAAAAACTTCACTTGAATTAATATAAAACCACTCGTTATTGTATCGTGAAAATACAAATGACTGTGTGTTACAATATTCCGATTGTAAATTGTATTTACGTGTTATTATTGTTTTTTGTTCATCTGTTACTGAAGGATAGGTCCATGTCCACAAAGTATCACCATTTAGATCTTTTTCTGATGAACAAAAAAAAAATATAATAAATATCAACTTAAAGTCATAGTAAATGAGTGTAAATATTTCTGACGAATGGCAATTTTTGAAATTTTTTTAAAAATAAATAAAATGTAAGTATAAAAAAAATTAAAAAATGACTATTTAAATATTTGAAAAATTAGTACGCGCATTTTTAAAATTTCATTATTTATTTATTCAAAATTTATAAATTGTCTCGACTGCTACATTCACACATGATAGTAAAAATAAATTTTAATAAATCGAGAATTAAAAAGAAGTAAATTGAAAATACCCGTAATATAAAAATTAAATGATTCTAAAGTTAGCCGACTTGTAATAATTTTTTGATTATTTTTCAAAACGATAAATAATAAAAAAAAAAATATTTTAAAAAATTGCACCCATAGATTTTTTGATTTTCTACATGCGCATTTTTTATTTTTTTTTTTTTTTTTGTAACTGATTTGTTGTAAAAAAAATCCGAAAATTTTTAATAGTCTGCTAACTTTAGGAATAATTCTAAAATTAGCAGACAATTGAAAATTTTCGGATTTTTATTTTTCAAGAAATCAATGGCAAAAAAATGCACATGTAGGAAATTGAAAATTCTAATGGTGCAATTTTTTAAAATATTTTTTTTTTTATAAATTATCGTTATTAGAAAAATCAAAAAATTATTAGACGTCGGCTAACTTTAGAATCATACTTTGGGATCATAAAAATTAATTATAATTAAGTACATATATATATATATATGTATATATATATATAGAATGTTTTTCTTACCAATAATACTACAAGATATTAAATCTGTAAGTGGAGCCATTTTTCAAAATAGAATATTTATATTGTTATTCAATCTCATAGAGGTTAAGGCTGGGCCGTAAAATTATAAATTCTCGAATTTCGATTTCTATTAACTTATTAATTAATTAATTATCATTACAGCGATTTTTCCAGCATCCGAAAAAACGCATGAGATAAATTTCCTCGGAAGATTTTCATCATTTGTCCCATAAATATTCAAAACATAATTAAGCCGACTTTCAGAGAATGAATTATCTCATAAGTTACTTTATATTTGTAACCAGATATCTATATATTTATATTGGATGATAACTTGTTAATATTAATGACTGTTTATATATCATAAGAAAAATTTGTTTACTTTTTTTGTGCGTTAGTTTTAAAAAAATTATTAAAAATTATCACAAATAATGGAATGTAGTATTAACTGATGTTTAATATTCTCTGTTTATATTTTGCGTAGTCAATAACACTTTTTGACAGATTTGTGACTTAGTAATTAAAGCAGTAAATAGATGGCAACTCTTGCAGCTTTTAATAGTAATTTTACTTTTTGTTGAAATAAAATATTTTGTGGGATCTATTTATTTAAGTGTTGATATTGTGGGCTATTAGAAATTTAAAAATTTTTTTTCCTGATATCCAAACTGACAGCAAACTGACAACAATTTACTGCAGCAACTTGTGGTGAAGTTGACCGCCAAAATTGACATTTCCCTAAGTTGACGGCAACTTGTTATCAATTGTCTGAGAAAGTTGGTGGCAAAAGTTAGCATCCATAAGTTGATGTAAAGTTGCCTTCAATTTTCTTATAAAGTTGGCGACAAGTTATGGCAGTAGATTGCTGCCAACTTTATGGGAAATTTGACAACATGTAGTCAATAGTTATAAAAGCTGAAAGTTGTCATCGACTTGACTGCATTTAATTGACATCAACTTTCTAACCATAAAGTCTGGTTATCAGAGAATTCTTTTTTAAAAAAATAATATTTGAATTTTTTTTAGCGCCTTGCCGACAAATTCAAATCAAATCAAATTGTAACAATTAGTTAACAAATTACTCAATAGAGCAGCACTATTATAAAATAAAAAGGTCTTGCCATCTTACAATTCCAATCCGTACTAATGAATCAGTAATTTAACCAATTTATCAAATCCCAAAAATTACATGCCAATAATTTTAAAAACCATAAGCAAAATTCTTTAAAAAAAATTTTCTCCTCCTTTTATCTTTCACTTAAACAATTATTTAAATTTAAATAACAATAAAAAAAATAATAACTCCCTCAAAATAGACTTGAATTTGAATTTAGTGGTTTTCAGCGCCGCCATTTTCTTTTTAATGGCCGCCGTTCATCCGGTCCACGCGGTTTGCTGTCTCCTCAGTTTTTTTCATATTTTAATAGTGAAAATTATCCACGTACGGATACATATTAATTAAATATATTAATCCGTCATTATAATTAAAATTATTATTGAGCTTCCAGTTATTAATTAATGGTGATTAAAGTTATTTAATAATCATGGCTAGATACGGACAACGTCCCGAAAATGCACTTAAACGTGCCAATGGTGAGTTTTTTTTTATCAATATGCGGCTTTTCTTAACCCACTTCTCTATGTCGTTCAACATGGCAGTAATGCAACACTTCTTTTACTCAATAATAATTACCAGCAAACATATTTCATTATTACTTCTATTGTTATACTCCATATATATATTTTTAATATTATATAACAATTTATTAAAATTATAAATCATTAATTAATTAGATTTTTTTTAATACTCCAAATTTTAATTTTGACATATTTTTTTTTTTTTTTCAAATATTAAAATTTTTAATTTAAAAATTTAAATTTTATTTTTTGTTCTGTAATTTAATGTTTTATTTTATTTATTAATAAAAATATTACGTATTAGTTAAAAATAATTTTTTTAAATTGAAACCGAATTTGTTTTTAATTTTTAGATATTTTATATTTTTTTTGTAAATATATAATTTGCTGTGGATGTAGTAGGCATGAGACAGTTTAAAAATTTTAAAAGAATAAATAAATAAATTATTGAAAATAATGAAATTTAAAAAAATGCGCGTACTGATTTTTCATTTATTTGAATACGCATTTTTTAATTTTAATTTTACGTACATTTTATTTATTTATTATAAAATTTTTAAATAGACAATTATCACATTCACACTCATAATTTGCAATGATACTGAAATTAACTGACGTCTAATGACTGATTTTTTTTCAAAATGATAAAGTATAAAAAAAAAGGATACTGAAGTTGGCTGACGTCCATTAATTCTAAGACCCTTTCAAAATGACAAATTATAAAATGAAAATATTTTTAAAAAATCGCACCTATAGTTTTTTAAATTTTCTACGTGTGCATTTTTTTTTTTTTTTTTTGTAATTGACTTGTTGACAAAATAAAATCTGAAAGTTTCTAATTGTCTGCTAACATCAGAATCATAAAAAAAAATATTTGGAAAAATTGCATCTAGTTTTTTTAATTTTCTACATGTGCATATTTCAAGTTTGATTTTTTTTTTTGTAATTAATTTGTTAAAAAATATATTTGAAAATTTTTAATTGTCTGTTAACTTCAGAATCATCATTTGCTTATTAAAAATATATAAAACTTTTGGAGCTGCTATTTTTAATATCATAAAAAAAATTTTTATTATATTTATTAATTTACATATTTATGATAGGATTCTAATTATTAAATAAAATGAGAGTGATAATAATAATAATTATTATTCTTATTATTATTATTGACATAAATTTTTATTTTAATAAATTTAAAGACCCGATTATTGACAGGATACTATTTGATGATTTATTCAACTTCCTTCAAAATTTATAAATTTTTTATCTCAATATCTTGTGGTCTCATTAATTTTAAAAAATAAATGTCATTTTTTGCCTGACAATAAGTGAAACATTGCTGGTAACTGATAAGAATAGAGTGTCATTAATTAATTATTATTTGTAGATATCGTACTTATAAAAAAGTTAATTAAGAAAAAAAAACGTATCGGAGAATTCATAGCAATTTTTTTAAAAGAATTCAAAATATTTATTAATTTAATGTTACGTGATAGTAACTTTAAACTTTTTTTTTAAACTTTTGACTCGGACATTGAAAATTTTTGCAAAATTTCAAATCAGTTGGAATTATAAAATATATAACTATAATCATAAATTAAATTATTTATATATGCATTCAATTTTATTTATATATGTATTTAAATTTATTTTGATAATCTTTTTCGCCATAAGTCAATTAATTTTAAATAATATTCATTCTAAAGCTGATAGTTATTTTTAAAATCATTACTTTGATTGAAAATTAGTTTTTAAGTATAGGAAATTTCATAGCAAGATTTAAATTTACCCACAATTATCTAAAACTAGTTGAGGTTTTTAATAAAAAGGAAAAAATTTATTTTTGTACTTTGAAAATTTTTTAAATTATAATCCAACTTAATATCTTGATAAATTACATAAAACATATTTTCTAATAGTCACATTGTATTTTCATTAAAAACAATGCTGTAAATTTTGAAATCATGACAAAACTATATAGATATGTAAAATTAATAAATTAACGTCTCAAAATTTCTACTCATTTTAAAAGAGAATTTCATAATTGATTTAATGAACGATGTACCTGAAGATCGGAACGTTTTTGCACAATTCAAATGAAAAAAATTTCGGTAATTCGACTGCTTAAGTAGTTCTTGAAATTAGGGGTGGCCTGCAATTTTTAGCTGACATAGCATCCATACCCAGAAAAAAAGGATTTTTTGGCGCGAAAAATTTTTACTTGACCCAAGAAAATTTTTATTTGTCTCAAGAGTCATCCACTAGATTTTTTACTTTCAAATTTTTTTTTTTTGCGCGAAAAACGTTTCGTTCTTCAGGTACTTAATAAACGAATAGAGAAAATCCATTAAAAATAAATTTATAATTTTTCATTTAAAATTAAATGAAGTAGGATAATTAATTTATTGTATATTTTTTTGCATTACAGAATTTGTTGAAGTAGGTAAACCAGCTCGTGCATTAGATACCCTCCAAGAAGTATTCCGTAATAAAAAATGGACATACAGTTGGTCGGAATCGGTTTTAGAACCGATAATGTTCAAGTATCTCGATCTATGTGTCGAGTTAAAGAAATCTCACATCGCAAAAGAAGGTCTATTTCAATACCGTAATATGTTTCAATCAGTAAATGTCGGTAGTTTAGAAAATGTTATCCGCGGTTATTTACGTATGGCCGAAGAAAAAACCGAAGCAGCTCGTAAACAAAGTCAACAAGCCGTGATCGATATTGACGATCTAGACAATTTAGCAACACCCGAAAGTATTTTACTATCAGCAGTAAGCGGTGAAGATGCACAAGATCGTAGTGATCGTACTATTTTGACACCATGGGTTAAATTTTTATGGGAATCTTACTGTCAATGTCTTGAATTATTGCGTACAAATGCTCATGTTGAAACACTTTATCATGACATAGCTCGTATGGCATTTCAGTTTTGTCTAGAATACAATCGTAAGACCGAATTTCGTAAACTTTGCGAAAAATTACGTAAACATCTTGAAGAAATTTGTAAATTACCCCAATTAGTATCAAACGTATCAATGAATAAAGCCGAAACACAGCAATTAAATTTAGAAACACGTTTAATTCAACTTGATTCCGCCATACAAATGGAACTGTGGCAAGAAGCATACAAAGCAACTGAAGACATTCACGGTCTTATGAATTTATCTAAGAAACTTCCAGTACCAAAAACTATGGCCAATTACTATCAAAAATTAGCAATGGTATTTTGGAAAGCCGGCAATTACTTATTTCATGCTGCTGCATTATTCAAACTCTTACAATTATCCCGTGAAATGAAAAAGAATATGTCAGCTGAAGAACAACAGCGTATGGCTAATCGTGTATTATTAGCAACGTTATCAATTCCATTGCCATCAGCGCATCCAGAATTTGATCGTTTTATTGAAACGGATAAAAGTCCACTTGAAAAAGCTCAAAAATTAGCAATTTTACTCGGTCTGACCCAACCTCCAACTCGCGCATCACTTTTACGTGACATTGTTCGTATGAATGTTGTCAATTTAGCATCTCCCCAATTACAAGATTTGTATTCGTGGTTAGAAGTTGATTTTCATCCGTTGGAATTGTGCTCACGTGTCCAATCTGTAATAACGACACTGCAAGTTGATGAATCGAGTGCATTAGCTCAGTATGTAACTGCGCTACAAGATGTCACGCTAGTACGTCTTATTCACCAGATATCACAAGTTTATCAGACGATCCAATTCGCACGTTTGATTGAATTAGCCAAATTTACAACAGATTTCCACTTAGAACGTCTGTTAGTTGACTGCGTGCGTTACAATGACATGCAGATACGAATTGATCATGGAAAGCGTTGCATCCACTTTGGTGTTGATTTGAGCGAAGCTCAACGCGAAGATCATCCAGATGGTCCTGTACTCCAGGCGATGCCGTCTGAACAAATCCGCTGTCAATTGGTCAATATTGCGACGGTATTACATCGTGCTATTAATATAATATTCCCTAATAAACGTAAGCAAGAACGTGAAAAAATACGCGCCTCGATGGTCACGTTGTACCATGAAACTAAAAACAAAGAACATCATCGTGTACTAGAACGTCAGTATATTATTGAACAGCGTAAAGAATACATTGAACGCGTTAACACAATACGCGAAGAAGAAGAAATGCGTCGTCAAGAAGAACTACATCGTCAGCAAATGTTGGCTGAACAAAAACGTTTAGAGCAAGAACGTGAAGAACGTGAGCGTAAACGTCAACAAAGTGAAATACAACAGATAAAAGATCGTCATTTAAAAGAAAAAATGCAACAAATTTCTCAAACAAGTCACGGGCAAAAGGTATTGAAAAAATTAGATGAAGATGAAATTAAAAAATTAGATGCTGAACAAATAGCGGCACGTGAAGCTGAAGAGTTACAAAAAGAAAGACGTGAAATGCAACAAAAGTTGAAGTCACAGGAAAAGAAAGTCGATTATCTAGAGCGCGCTAAACGTATTGAAGAAATACCATTGTTGCAAAAAGCTGTTGAAGAAAAACAAGAATTGGCTAAACAACAATGGGAACAACAGGAACAGGAACTTATTTTAGCAGCTATTGAAGAACGTAATCAAGCTGTCGCAACACGTGAACGTATGTCACGTATGAAAGAAGACGCTGATGCATTTTTGGATAAAATATTGGCGGAACGTAAGAGCGTTTATTTGGAAAGATTGAAAGAATTTGAGGTTAAGTTCAATGAAGAACGCGCTAAGCGTCTGTTGGAACGTAAAATTGCTAGGAAAGCTGAACGCAAAGCTAAATGGGAACAGGAACGCGCTGAAGCTGCTGAGCGTAAACTGCAAGAAGAGCTGAGAATTAAACAGGAAGAAGAAAGGAAACGCATTGAAGAAGAACGCGCTTTGCGTGAGGAAGAAGAAAGAATCAAACGGGCTGAAGAAGCTGCTAAGGAAGCCGAGCGTTTGGCTAAATTGGAAAAACAAGCCGAAATAATACGAGCTAAAGAAGCTGAAATCGAACGGAAACTTGAGGAAGAACGCAAGCGAGATAGCGAAGCTGAAACTTGGCGTCGTGGTGCTGGACTCAGAGAACGTGGAGGTGATCGTATGCGTGGTAGTGACCGAAATGATCGTAATGATCGTAATGAACGTGAACCAAAATCGGACGTTTCATCGTGGCGTAGTGAATCACGCGATGAACCTAAACCACGTGAAGACAGAGATGATGATCGTGGTAAGAAACGAATTGAAAGGCAGGATGATGCTAAATGGGATCGATTTTCTAAAGATAAAGACCGCGAACCCAAGGATTCGAGAGATTCGAGAGATATGAGAGATAGCAGAGATAACAGAGATAACAGAGACCCGAATACGAGAGGCGCGAGATTTGAAAAACCTAGAGGAGGTAGTGAAATGAGTAGTGGTAGTTGGAGACGTGGTGGCGATGATAGAAAAGATGATAAAAAGGATGAAAGAATTGAACGTTCTGGTCCAAGACGTATGGACATGCAGAGACCACGTGACCGTGATGATGAGAGACCCAGATACCAGAAATCCTCAGGATCAAACGATTGGCGCAATAGGAACATTGATGATTCACCAAGAGATCTGCCTAAACGTGATGAGTAAGTTGTTTGTATTTAATTTTTTTTCATATCCTGATAAACTTACCGTCAATCTTGACCCCTATTACTACAGTCATTTTTATTAGGAATGTTCTCCTTATCTTAGTTTTTTGTTGACTTTTATTGCCGTATATTTACTATTTACCATGAAAATTTCTATGAAAAAAACTCGGGTGATTCAAATTTTTTTGAAATTTAATTTTTTAAAACATAACGTTAGCATTCGAGGCGTACACTTTTGGAATTTCCAAATTTTTCTTTAATATTTTTATTCAATACAAAATTTTTATTTTAGTAAAAAATTGTAAAAAAAATAACAATTGTCTAGTCCTATAAATTTGTGTGGTTTTAATTTTGAAAAATCATAGTTATGATTAGGGACAAGATTTTTGCCTTACTTTCGAATAAATGGTTAGAATGTTTGGTATTACGGTGAAAATATTAGTTTTATAAAAAAAGTTTTGAAACAAAAGTTGTAAGAAATTTAATTTTCGAAAAAAAATGTCTTTTATGATTTTTTATACGACCAATATTTTCACCGTAATTCTGAAATTAAGATTAATAATGAACGATTCAAATTTTTGATAATTATGAAAATCTTAATTTTAAAATTACGGTGGAGATATTAGTCGTATAATAAAATCATAAGAGACATTTTTTCTAGAAAATCAAATTTCCTACAACTTTTGTTCGAAAAGTTTTTTTATACGATCAATATTTTCACCGAAATTCCAAAATTAAGGTTCATAATGGATGATTCAAATTTGTGTTAATGATGAAAATCTCAATTTTGAAATTACGGCTTTCCGATTAGTCCTATGAAAAAATTATAGGAGACATTTTTTTCATGAAATTAAATTTCCTACAACTTTTATTTGAAAAATTTTTTTATACGACCAATATTTCCGCCTTAATATCAAAAATTTGACAGCATTAATTATTAATTGTTATTTTTAAATCAAAGCAAAAATTCTCGCTCTAGTTATGATACTTGGCAATACCGCGATATTAAAGATATGGCGGCGGAACGCTACGGAGCAATGGACAGAGGATTAAAATTGACGATATATGAACTTAGATTAAAAAAGTATCAATTAACATAGACGTTATTTTGACAAAAATTGATCGAATATTTAATTTCTTATTAATATCATTTTTTTTTCTTTTTTATTACACAGTAAAGAAGATCGTGATCGTAGAGAGGATAAATACAAACGTGAAGAAAAAAATGAAAACCAAGAAGACGAAGGGTGGTCCAAAGTAAGCAGCAAACGTTAAAATAATTAATCATTTATCGAATAATAATCTACTGAATTATCAGTTTTGCCACAAGGCTTAATATGAGCCTCATTTTTATTAGCAAAAAACTAAAAAATAATAAAAAAATGAAGCAAATAAATAAATGAAAAATAATAACTATTTCATTGATAATTAAATTAAGATTTTTCACATTAATATTTTTTTTTAAAATGCTAATTAAAAATATTTAAATGGCTTCAATTTTCTCAAGTCATTTTTTACCTTAAGACATTGCACAATAAATAAAATTACGTTTTTTTTAGATTTTTTTTGAATTTTAGTATTTTTTTTTTTTTAAATAATAGGAAGAATAATTAAAAATAATAGGAAGAATAATTACAAATAAAAAGAAAAAATTAATTATAAATTAATAAATTAATTTTTTTTTCGTACTATAATAAAAAAATAATAAGAACAAAAGTTTGATGAATGAATCAATGAGAAAATTGAAGCACATTATACGATTGTAATATTTTTTTTTTATTTGTAAGTCAATACTGATAATTAATATGAATAAATAAAAAAGCTATAATGAGAAAAATATAATCAATATTAATTTATTTCCCTTAAAAGTAAACTGAGTTCGTTGACAAATTTTTTTCTCACATAATGGGCCCGCAATTTACCGTAACGGTCCATCCTTAAATTACCTAACGCTCTATAGGAAAAGAGAGGGGGGAGGTATTTTTTGAGATTTGCTACACAGAAAAAAAATTTAACTTGAATCAAAACTTTGTTTTTCTTAAAAATTGAATTCTCGCTTGCAGTCATTTTGTTTTCTTAATTCAAGAAAATGATCATTTGCATAAAATGTGTGAATGCGTTAAAGAAAATGGCATATTTGAATAGAGTTGAGGCTGAGTAAAGAAGTAAATGAGTAGAGTTATAATACTGCCGAAAATTTATTCTTTAATCAACAATTATAATATTTTTATCAACATTTTTCCATTCTTCAACAAAGAGCGCGATATTTTTGTCTCAAAAGTATCATTCTCTTGGGTCGAAACACTAGCGACATCATACTGAACATGTACTTTTTTTAATTAAGAAAATGTTGCGTTTTGCTCAATATTTTTACGTCCCAACTTTATCATCGGAAAAGACTGGGCGATAAAATTATCGATGCACGCGCATTAAACTACCAGTTAATATTAAAACATTAACATTTCAAAAATATGTGGAACCGGGAAACTGCATAATTACCACAACTAGCATATGCCCTTAATTCACGCATGAGTTAGTGCCCTTCAATTTTTTTCTCTCCGACACTTGATGATAATAATAACAACAGCTTTAGTACTCCAAACGGTCAATTAAATATTGTTACAGTTCCTTTTTAATTTGTACATAAATAAATATGACAATGAGTCAAAATACCGGATTTATTAAAATATAAGTTGCTTATTATTTTTTTTTTAATTGTATCATATATACAATTATTATGTTATTATAAATGGTCACTGTTTTCTAATAAGTGACAATAACTGATGTAATTAAATACTAATTCGGTAAGTCATCTAATTACATCTATGACTGTATAAATATATCAATTTATAGTAAAATAAAATCATATTTGATTCAGGTGTTTATTATTGTGCGTATATTTTATGTTACTGTTCATAGTCTTTTTGAAATCTTTAATACGTTTTACTGTCACGTAAAATATGTCGTAAGTACTGATTTATTTTGTAATTTATATGAATATGTATTATTTATATGGTAATCTATATTCATTAAAATTAAATTTTTGTTTGTGATATGACTATAAAACAATAAAGGGAATTACATGAGGATTATTGTTGTCGAAAATTCAAGAATGGTTTGTTCTTGATAATTTTTACAATTTTTTTGGATGCTAGTTCTGCAAAAAATGTAAATGCTTTAGATGATTCTGTACTCACTAATCGAGGTAAGTACTTTATATAATCGCGAAATGATTTTTTTTGTACATAATTGTGTTAATTTTTTATGTAAGACTGATTGTGATTATCAATTCGTAATTATTGGTTTTAGTATCAAATAATCAATACACATCTTCTCAATATGCAGTAGAACGTTTACAAACCGGTAAGTGTATAAATACTAAGACGTATTAGCTTAAGTCGATTTCGGGTAACGATAATCAGATATGACCATATGTATGTATGATCTGATATGAGCTTATATATGATCAGACATAATTATGTATAATATAGTAGATGATCATGGATAATAAGGCATAATATCATATGTGGTCACATATATTTATACACAATATCCCATATGGTCATATATGATCTTACATAAAATTATTTACTGTCATATATAATTAGACATGATTATATATGATCAGACATGATCATGCATGGTAATTCATATGGGATATGATCATATATGATTTTTCATAACGTCAATCACTGTCATATATAATTAGGCATTATCATTTATGATTAGACACAGTCATATATGATCAAGCATGATCATATATGGTTATACATTACATCGGATATGGTTATATATGATCTTACATAAAATCAGACACTGTCATATATCAGACATGGGCACACATAATCAAGCATGATTATGTATGGTTATGCATGATGTCGTATATAGTCATATATGATCTTACATGAAATAAGGCACTTTCATATATAATTAGGCATGACTATATATGGTTGTACACAATATCAGATATGGTCATGCACGATCTTACATGCAATCAGACACTGTCATATGTGATTAGGCATGATTATATATGATCGAAATGAGCACATATGGTATCAGACATGGTCATACATGATTACAGCTTATTTTTTACAGAACGTTAATTTTTTAATCATATTCTAATATAAACATACATACAAACATAGTTAATTTCATATTTTACATTTCAGCTGCAAAGATTCTTAAAAATCAAAATCTAAATGTTAAGCCATGTGACAATTTTTATGAATTTACATGTGGTAATTACGATAACAATAATAAAAGAAATTTCAAATCAACAAATCGATTTATGAATCCATCGAAAAATACACGGTTGTTCATAAATCGTCAAATAAATAATTTAATAATGTATTCGAATAAATTCAATAATAAATCAAAATCTGCTGAGTTAATTGGAAATGTATACAACAGTTGTATTAATACAAGTATGATTACTTTTATTTATCAGTTAATAGTAATATTTCTTCGATTCATAGATATGAACTACATAATGTGTTTTTATAATATCTGAAGGTAAAATTGAAAATCAAGGATTAGAACCTCTAAAGAAAATTTTAAAGCGTCTTGATAATTGGCCTGTTCTTATCAATAAAGAGTCGGATTATTCTAATTTTGATTGGATGAAATTAACAATTAAATCTATGAAAATAGGTTTTGACGGAAAAAATTTAATAAATTTGAGTATTCAACCGCAATATAGGAATACAACTCAAGTGGAAATATCTGTATGTATAAAATGTTTTTTCAAAATTAAATTTTATTATAAAAAGTCAGAAATTAGGACAGTGTTAACAATTAAGCCACTTTAAATTCAATTATTATATGCCATCTTAAATTCCTAACAGATATTCAGGCCTTTTTTTGAATTTACGAATGATATATTTTCCCATAGTATTTCTCATAAAAAAGTCCAAGCTTATTATGAATACATGGTCAATATTGCTGTCATACTGGGAGCGAATCGAAAAAAAGCCGAGCGTGATCTTATCAAAGTTGTCAAATTTGAAAAGACACTTTCTAGAGTAAGTAGCATCGAATCCACTGTTCGATTTTTGCAGTTTTTGCAACAAAATTAGCTCAGCATATTTAGAAATTTAAGTTCTTCATCTTACATTAAATTCATACTTGTGCGGAAAGTTAAAATTTCTGCGCTGCTCAAAAGAAAAAAAGCAATTTTTTGCTGTAAAAAATCGATTGCATTAAAGATGCACATGCGCTAAAATTTTCTTTAAATAATAGTAGTAATTTGAACTTTTTACTGCTCGTAGTTTTAGTACTTATTTATCCTGCTTAAAAAAACGGTAGATTTTTATATATGTATGTATAAGTCCTATACAGTCAAATTCCATAAAATATGACGATAGTCGATGGAGGATCGGAAATTTTCACTTATCGAATGCCCCTTCTCTTTCGAAGAGTAAACTACACGCATGCGCTCTTACATTTACATTAATTATGCATATATACACTGTAAAAAGAACGGTGTTATTTTAGCACCGCTTTCGGTGTTGAAATTTAACGCCTATACACCACCTAGACCTAACCCGGTTTTTTTTTTACAGTGTATAAATTTACACAGACACACAAGTATATCGTATGGAGAAAGAGAGACCGTAGCTCATAGTAGGGGTTAAGATTAAGGGGAAATTTCGAGTTAATGGAATTCGACTGTACATTGCTGATTCAATCAGTGGTATCTTAGGGTTTTTCAATGATTCATTAGAAAAGAGCATAATTGATTTAATTTATAGATATCATCTGATCAAGACTATCACTTCTTGGACATAACGTCTATTAATGATTTAGTAAAAACCTGGCCTACGATAAATTGGAACAAATTTATCAGTGAAACTTTACAATTATACGGATTATCTACTAAAAATTTAACTATTTACGTTTATGATCCAACTTATATATCAAAGCTTGAAAAAGTACTATCTCGTACGCCCAAAGAAATTCTTGCTAACTATTTAATATGGAAAATAGTTCAATTTTCTGCGCCGTATCTAAATGAAAAAATGAAAGAACAACATGATAATTACAAAAGCAAAATAAATGACCATTTCAAAACTTTATCAAGACCTAAAGCGTGTGTAAGAATAGTAAAAAAGACTTTGAAGTTAAGTGTTAATTACTTGTATGTTAAAAATTATTTTGATGATAATATTAAAGACAATATTATTGAAATGGTGAACAATATTAAGGATTATTTGATGAATACATTAAAGGATGTTGATTGGATTGACGATGTTACTAAAAAGCATGCTATTGA
The DNA here is from genome assembly GCA_964016945.1 of Microplitis deprimator. Lineage (NCBI taxonomy): Eukaryota > Metazoa > Arthropoda > Insecta > Hymenoptera > Braconidae > Microplitis > Microplitis deprimator. The sequence goes on along the minus strand of OZ024707.1, from coordinate 4,448,804 downwards.
AAAGGCTAAAAGTATAAAAAGTTTAATTGGTTATCCAGATAAAATTCTTAATGATGAAAAATTGGACGATTTTTATGAAAATCTTTATATTGATATTGACGATAATTATTTGGAAAATGTTTTAAATCTGAAATTATTTGAGAGGAAGCAAGAGTATAATAGATTTTCAAGTGAACTAGATATGTCAGAGTATAGGACGAAATCTTATTCGCCAATGTTTGTTAATGCATATTATTCATCTCGTCTTAATCAAATTGGTACGATTTTTTTCATTTTATAATTCTTTATAACCTCCAGTCCGAAAATTTTTAATCGATCCAAAAATTTAAATGGAATCTAACCACAATATTGTAGTAAAGCATTGTATTGTCATCCCAATAAAAGAATGGACTTCGGGTATTGTCGGTTTTTCTGCCACTCTGGATGTTTTATGTACGAAATGTTCTCCCACTTTTCTCTACGCATGCGCAGTTTATAAATGTTCGGTAGTGGGGGCAACCCTAGGTACATTCTCTTACTGGGACCACATTAGTAGCGAGTACTACTGGAACATGGCTTACTTGGGATGATAGCCAATAACGAAAAAAAAAAAAAAAATTGGGAGTATTCCAACCTGTTGTAAAGGATACTACATAAATAGTAACGTTCCTACACGTGTGGTTGAGGTTATTCCAAGTTGAAGTTGGCATTTCTTTACTCCATCTTGTAGTAACCTCAACTACAGCTGCAGTCTTAGCAACTACAATTTTTTTTTGTGTACAGAATTTCATTGGTTTCTCTGCAAGTTTTTAAATATTTTAAATCACACTGTTGACCAATTAGAAAATATCGTGTGTTAATATAAAATTTTATAAGACCAATTTTAGGCAATTAATAGAGTATTCTTCGCGCATGAATTGCATAAATTTTTTTAATAATTTCTACTATATATTCATAGCTATACCAACTGGAATATTACAAAATGAATTCTACAATAATAATCGCCCTAAGTACATGAATTATGGTAAAATTGGTTCGATAATTGGCCATGAAATAATTCACGGTTTCGATAATAGCGGAAGAAAATTTGATAAAAATGGCAAAGCTTCTGATTGGTGGTCTATTTACACCAATAATACGTACAACAAAAAAATAGCGTGTTTTATTGAACAGTACAATAATTATACAGGTGTCCAAACTGAATCAAAAGTATGATATTTATTAATAAGACGTTTTTTTTTAATTTTAAGACTTATATTAATAAGATATAAATTTACTAGGTTAATGGTACCATTACTCTGAATGAAAATATTGCTGATATTATTGGTACAAGATTATCCTATTTAGCATACAAAAATTGGGTTGCCAAAAATGGACAAGAAAAAAGCTTACCTGAATTACCATATACGTCTGATCAATTATTTTGGATATCTTTTGCGGATTTCTGGTGTTCAAGTAACGAAAAAAATAAAAGTTCGCGCAGAAATAAACACGACAATCATGCGCCGGGGAATGTTCGTGTTATTGGAACACTTTCAAATATCCCAGAGTTCTCTGCAGACTTTGGATGCCCTACTGGTTCAAATATGAATCCTATTAAAAAATGTACTCTTTGGTAATGTTGTTTTCTTATGTTATAAAAGAATTATATAATAAAATAAAGTAATAAATTTAAATTAAGAGAAGTTGTATTGCATTTATTTTGTAAATTTTACAACTACACGGAAAAAAAATTCCAGTTGAATTTATGATGCTAACATCGTAATTTTTCCTATTCATTATTGTAGTAGACTATACTTTTAAAATCATAATTTTTACGATGTAGAATTGGAAATTTTATTTAAGAAATAATACTTCAGATAAATAACAAAGTCTTGAGCTCTTTAGTATAAATTACGATGTGAGCATCGTAAAATTTGAAATAATAGAAATTTTACATAAAAGTATAAACTAATAATCGCTCGGGTGTTGGATTCGAACACGAAACCTTTCGAGTGCGAAGTGACCGAGGCCTTGGACCACTCGGCCACAGAAGGGCCCACAAGTTCAGGTCGTGTTTAAGATCCATATAAACGATATAAGTACAGTCATAAGTCACGAGAACGCCTCTTACGGTGGACACAGTTACTATTTAAAAATTACGATGTAACCTCGTAATTTTTATAACTTACATCGTATTATAACAGAGGCAGCACTGTAATATTTATTTTATTCAAAAGTAAATAGAAAGATAAATATAGGAATAAATATAATTTTTGAATTGTAATTTTTATTTTATTCTTTTTCCGATGTTAACATTGTAATTTTTTAAATAATTTTTAATTCAAAAAGTCTTTTTTAAAATTATGATGTTAAATAGTAAAAAACGTAACCTACATAGTAAATTCAAAAATAAGACATTTGGAAATTGATGCTAATGAAAGTATAGTCCACGATTATGATGTTAACATCGAAAATTTTAGTAGAATTTCTTTTCCGTGTATGTTCTTCCTTTGGTGCTGTTTAAACTTCAATTTTTAATGTTTGTTTCCCTAGTCGAAACAAAGTAATTTTAGGTTAGTTCCGTGACAAACAAATTAATGGGACGAAAAAATCGCTTTTTTTTCATTAATAAATTTAACAAACCGCATTATATTTAAAATTGCATATTATTATTATTATGATAACTATATAATAAATTGGCACAATAATTCTACAATTTATTAGAATATTTTTATTTATTTATTTATTTTAATTTTAAACTAATTAAAATGATATAAATATTTTTAAAAGTTAATTAAATTAATTATTCAATATAATTATATTTGCAACTAATTCTTTTGTTTTTTACTCTGTTTTTGGTTCATTAATTTATTTCTTCGTCGATTCGTGATGTATACAAATTTTTTATTTATTTAGTTAATGTGATGTATATCTTACTGTTTACAATATGAATAATTATTAAGAAAAAAAAAAAAAAAAATTTTAAGCAAGAGTAGATCACACTCAGCGCTTCGCGCTTGAAGTGTGCAAAAAGTAATATTACAAGAAGAAAATAATTTGATGACTAAGATAGACAATAATATTTGTTGTTTTTTTGCTATTTAATTATTTAAAAAATAATTCGATGTTCTAGAAAAATTACTATAAAGAAAAAGATAATAAAAATAATAATTATCACCAGATCGAGATATAAATATTAAATTTGTTGGAAGGTCTCTTTCTGTGTGTTAATTATTATTAATAATAGTGATAATATAAATAATCATAATTTTTTTTTTGTTATAAATTAATTCGTGTCGATATTAAATATCCGTTTTAATCATTGATAGTAATTAATGTTGAGTTATCTTTCAACACCAGGAAAAAAATGGACTTTTATTTTGGAAGCGCTGTGTAAAAGTATCTGAGAATGAAAATAATTTTGGTGCTCCATTCCCTTTGGCTCTGTAATAAAAAACATCATAAATAAATTGATTTAAATTGATAGTGAAAAAAAATTCTCTTGTTCAATACGCAGTTAGAAATTTTGTGTTAAAAAATTGTTAGGTTAAATTTTTTGTTAATTTACACAGCAATCTGTTAATTCAACACAAGCCGGCTGTGTTATTTCACTTTAAAAATTTTTTAATGCAAAATAAATTAATAATTATAACATATGTATACTTAGATAATTACTTTTCAACAATCACAGCCGGCATTTGTACCAGTTGTACTGGACTTTTAGCATCTTTAAGCGCTTGTTGTAGGTTTAATATTTGCCCTCTCATAACGCTCATCTGTCTATCAAAATTATGCCTGTCAAATCCTTTGTCTTGCTGTAATAACATTAATAAGAGTTATATAAATAATTAATAACATTTTTATCTTTATCATTTTAATAAATCTCTTAATACTCTGAAAATAATTCTGCCAACGTCATAACTATTTAATGCAGTTAAGTATCATGGGTGTCGAACCCGTATTACCTTTAATAAATGATATAAATCATCACAGAGATCTTGAATGAAGTTTTGATCAGATAGTTGCGGCAAAACAAGCTCACGTGTTACATCACTAAACGGTAGTTTAGCTTGGCTGAGCCATGCCCAGTGATAAGGATAAGCGCGCCACGAATCTGGATGTTTAAATGGAAATGCTAAGCCATTATCAATAGCTGCTATTTTAACTTCACCGCCTTCTATCGTCTTTGCCGCTGCTGGATCATACTTTATTAACCAGTTATCATTACCTGTAACAAAAAATTAACTGTATATATATTTTAGCAGACAATAGGGGAGAAGTGCTGCAATTCGAACAGGGGGAAATTGAAACACTCAACAAATAACTAACAACGAGATAAAAAATCATTGTTTTTTTTTTTGTAACTTGTTTAAAACAATGATTTATGAGATGGACAAAAGTTTTAGCTCTTAATCTTGTTCCAATATTTAAATATTCAAAGTTCTTTAAAATACCCGCGAAAATTTTTTTCTTCATACCTCACAACTTTTTGAATAACAGTTTTGTTTTTTAATATTATGATGTGGAGCTTGTATCAATACTTTAATAGATGTATTGAGAATAATATATAATAGCATTTTATACTAATTTTTCCATTGTTTTATTATTATTCGATTTTTATTATTAAGTGAGCGAATGGCATCCATTGGAACCCCTAAAAATGTTGCAATTGGAACACTCAGAGCCACCAACGGACCAGCGCGAACTCGATGCGCGATGTGTCTAACCTGGACTTATATGGACGTATAGTAAACAATGTGATTAACACGTGCGTTATATGTTTATCATGAATATTTAATTATTTATAATGTTATTGATTCAAATGTATTAAAAACATTTGATATTATGAGTTTAGTAAGTGTAATAGTACTTATTGAAAGAGAATAATAAAAGTACTTCAATAGAAATTACACTTTCATTTTGTGTTCTAATTGCGACTGTATTGTGTTACAATTGCAGCCCTCGCGCACCGCCATCTTGATGTTTGTCTTTAGCCAAATAAATTTATTTTTTAATAAGTTAATATTAATTTTTAATTATTTAACTAAATCGGTATTATAAAGGACACTCTAGAGTGGACTTTACGTACATACTTGATTAACTTATAAAAATACTGCAGAAATAATCTCGTAATAGAGAGGAAGTAACTTATAACGAGGTTGTACTGTATATAATAAAACAAACAACATACCACGATCAGTATTTCGAATAATGTAATCTAGAATAACAAGACGTTCAAATTGTAATTGAAAATCACGCGCTAATTTAGTAGGTAGTGGGTCACTCTCCCATCTTCTTAGCCAGTAATCAGCATCTTTGTAACCATCCATAAACAATTGAAATGATCCTATTTTAGGTGGTAAGCCAATACGTTTAAATTGTGATCCAACTGCTGGAAACTGATCCATTATGGCTTGTTTCATTCGTGTTTTTTGTCTATCAATTCTCGGGTAATTAAACGTTCGACTGACAAGTTTAATAACACGTGTGTTTGGTACAACACCAAGACCTAATTTACGATCGACTAAACTTGCACCGGCTTCACTCAAGTAACCCTGATTTGGTATTAAACAACTTCGTCCAAAACAACAAGGGCAACATAATTTATGCATCCATTTTGTCCATTTGGGATTTAATCTACCGTAGGGTTCCTCATCTTTTGGTTTGAATACGCCTATTATTTTCTATAAAAAAAAATAAATTAAGTCAATTAATTTGTTGGTATCCTTAATAGTTTATTAATTTATGAACATAAATAAATAATTAATATATTTAACGTACTCCTGATGGGTTTTTAACGAAATAACTACCACTAGAGCCTTGATAAATACGTTCTGGATAAATGCCATTGTCTATTGCACACTCAGCTTGCCATACAAGTTCAGAAAATTGTGGGTCATCTAAAAAAAAAAAAAGTAACAATAGTATATTATATGCGATGTAAAAAAAGAAGGGAATTATTTATTGTCATCCCAACAAGAGATTGAACTTCGGATGTCGTTGGTTTTTATTCCCACTCCAACTCTAGATGTTCTATGTACTAAATATTCTCCCACTTGTCTTTACGCATGCGCAGTTTATAAATGTTCGGTAGTGGGGCGATGTCGAGGTTCATTCTCTTACTGGGACCACAATAAGAATCGTAATGTCGGATCATGAGCTCGAGGGTTATGTCACATTCACATGAGGTCAAGTTACTTGATAAAGTCGAGAAACTGACAAAAAGTTCTATAGTTGAGTCTGTAAAAGATGATCATTTCTCCCACCATTTTTCTACAATTAAGTCATTACTGCGCATGCGCGTTAGTGCAAATTTATGAACTTCATCATAGCTAAGTACTGGGAGAAAAGCCCATTCTTTTTCAGACTTAACTATATAATAGTAGTTTATGCTACTTGTGGACTAAGGAGCGAATTATTCGTTAATCATGTTGTCGCGACATGAGCGTAAGCCTTATGATGCATTGATATGAGGACGTGTCCTAATGTCAGTGCATCATAACCTTAAAGCGAATGGCGTGATCAGGATTGTCATCTTCGCTTCTTAGTTTACCTGTAGGATACATTATTTTTTGCAAACCCTGCTGTGAAAGTTCAATTTTCGAGAAGTAAAAAATTAAAATTTTATTTTAAATCAAATTTTTCAAGGATATTAAGTTGTCTATCGTATACGATACATATCACATGAGCGACAAAAAGTAATGCGTTGTCGCAACGTGTGGTGGCGTTTCACTCGCTTCAAGTACAATCACGTCGTTAGTTATAGAGAGCAAAATTAAATAAAGTCACTGGTCGTGGCATTTTATTGCTACGTTAGTATAGTAAAGTTAAAACTGTAAAGTTATAGGCTATTTAGCGCACAAGTGCGGTTAAGTAAAATGTATAAGCAAGGCTGAATATATTCGACGCTTCAGACACGACTTACAGCGGAAATTGAACTTTCAAAGTAGGTGTTGCAAAAAAATTATAAATAACATTAAATAATAAAAAAAAAATTTTATCCATGAAACTATGATTCGTTCATTTTAAATAATTGTCATAAATATGAGAACAAAATTTTAATTAAACTTAATGTCAATACCTATAATTATTGATAAAAATAATCTTATAAATATAAAAATAAAAATAGTAAAATTAGCAACGAAATACCAGTATTCAGCCTCCCTTGATTATCCATCACAATACTTTACTAGTTTAACAATAAAACCCCCTAGTCAGTTGAAAAACTAAATAATTATTTATAAAATAAAATATAAATATACAGGGAAGCTGGATACTGATAGAGGGTTGATAATTGGATGTAGATAAGCAATAGCGTGTCAACTAACAAAGGCGCTATTTTAAGAAAATTGCGCGGAAAAATTTCAAACTATTTTCAATAAAATTTTTCTCGAAATTAGGCGGATACAATTTGCTTCCATAGGTTTTTGTTAATGTGAAATTGCTTTTTTATTAATTAATGTCCGAAAAAAAAAATATAATTTAAGAATTTAAAATAAGCGACTCCATAGAAAATAAACTAAAATTTTTCAATACGGAATATAAAATAGTCAATCTAATTTTTAAAAACGTTTCACAAGACGACTCAGTTTATTAACAATTTTTTCGATTCCCAATTGAATTTTTTAAACCCTAAACTACTCGAAAAAAAATTTTTTACTTTTTAATAAATCATTCGGTTAAAAAATCATGATCCTGAAGTTAGCAGACAATTAGTAATTTTCGGATTTTTCTTTCAACAAATAAATTACAAAATAACAAAAACTAAAAATATGCACATGTAGAAAATATAAAAAACTACAGGTGCAATTTTTTCAAATATTTTTTTTTTATAATTTATTGTTTAAAAAAAAAGTCAAAAAATTAGAAGACGTCGGCTAACTTCAGTATCATACTAAAGTCCGCATTAATTTTTCTCGGGCCTTCACATTATCGCTTATCTCCACCCAATAGATTACTTTACCACAAATGATAAAATATAAATATAAATTTACCTGGAAATCTATTAAACGTAACATCAAGTTCAAGACGACCAAGGAGAGGCTGACTCTCCCGGTCAATACCCGGCGAATCAATGATTACGTGTATTTCGTTGCTTAAATTTGGTGCAAAATCAACGTCCGGCAATAAATCAGTATCGTTATTATTACTTGGTGTAGCTCCTGAAATAGTTCCAATAGTTGATACCCCAGCTGTTGCCACCGTATTAGTGTAAGATGATTTAGTATTTGATCCTGGTGATGACAATAGTAATGATGATGGTGATACTGCTCCTGCTCCAGCTCCTGGTCCTGGTACTGGTCCTGCTACTGCTACTGGTCCTGGTGTTAACGTTAATAGTGACGATGACGATGGTGGTGTTATTGAGAGATCAACTAATGCATCAGTTTCAATAAAACCACCTGACGTAACTGATGATGATCCAGTAGCTGATAGTAATCCTTGATGATTATAATTAATACTTTGACTTTGATACTCTCGATAAGGCACGTGCAGTTGCCGCTGTTCCGAGTCACTCATCACAGATAAAAAATTTTTTTTTTTATTTTAATAATTTAGTTTTTTTTTTTTTTTTTTTTTTTTTTTTAAGTAACAAATATTTTTTTTTCGATTTATATTTATAGTAAAATGGCACTTTGTATTAATGGAAAAGAAATGAATGACATTTTTTTTTTTTATTATATATCTACCACCACCTGTCACTGGTGACGTTTAAGTTGAAATTTTTAATGACTCAGTATTTATTTCCATTGTTATTGTTAACTTTTTAATTATTAGTATTTATACTATTTGGATGATAATTGACGTGAATAATTTTTAGGTTGATTGATTTTTTTTCACTTAATTTAAAACTATTACTGTATGACAATTATTGTTATTATTATTATTGTTATAAATATTTTTGTATTCAAGTAACCAATGGACTAAAAAAAGTTATACAGTTGTAATTTTGGGGTGATGACTTAACAGATGGGTTTTATATCGATATTGTAATTAATCGATACACTGAGGTCGATTAATATACTGCTTTTTTTATATTATGTTATTTAAAAATAAAAAAAAGTTGTTACTGATGTGATGAAGGTTAAAAAAATTTTCACGAATTACTGAGTAAAAGTTATCAGCAGTACGAAAATCGAAAAAAGTGAGGGAAAATGTCGATAGGTGGCGATGTATGATTGAGTTTTTGACTTATGTTTGGTAAGCTAGGAATTTATGCTGCCTATTTTTGAATTTTAGTGTCTCTGATAGGCATTTTTACGCAATTCGACGCAAACTTGCGGTTGAAAATGAATGTCAACATTTTTACGACTCGTTGGGGTGCAAAAAGTTGATGGCAATTTAACGTCAAGTTGAATGCAGTAGTTAGGTGAGGAAAGAGTTGTCAAGAATTTGAGGGAAGGTTTCTCTAAGAAGTTGACTCCATATTGCAGCCGCAAATTGAAGACAACTTCCTGGAAAAATTGAAGTCAACTTATGATAAACTGTTTTTCCGTAACTTCAACTTTAATAGTAAAGTTGACAAGAAGTTACTGACAAACTTCTACTGCAATTTGTTGCTAAGTTTCATGTAAAAGTTGGCATTTCTACAGGTTGACAGCAAATGGACGTTAACTTTCTGATAAAGTTAATGGCAAAAGTCGGCATTCAATTGGTTTAAGGAAAGTTGCCTTCGAGTTTCTCAGAAAATTAGCAACAACTTTTAGTCAACAGTTATAAATGCTGGAGTTGTTGTCAACTTGATCGCAACTAATTGACTCAAGCTTTCTGACCAGAGTTTTATCTGGGTTAGTAACAGTTGTTACCATGACGTAACTTTTTTATCAATAATAAATACGATGTCAACTGTAAGTAATTTTATTACTGATTTCAGCAATACTCTGACATCCAATTGATGGTAAGTTTACGTAAATCTATTCTCACAAATTAATGTTAAGTCAGTAGCAATAAGTTGAGAGGCCAATTGACCTCATTTTGTTGTCAATAAAAAATAATTCTCGCTCATCAATTTTTTGCAAGTGATAACCTACTGCTGCAACTTGTCATCAAGCAGAAGACAAAAGTTGGCTTTCGTTTTGCCAGAAAGTTGCCGACAGATTGTGGCACTAGATTGCCGTTAACTTTCTGGGAAAGTTGGTAACAACTTGTAGTCAACAGTTACAAAGACTGTAGTTATCGTCAACTCGATCACAACTAATTAGCATCAATTTTCTGACAAGTCTTGCTATCAGGACGATTTAATTGCTAATTTCTGTGTCGACTTACCTCCAGATTGTTGTAGTAAATCGATGTCACCTCCTGGTTCAAGTTTACTTCATATTGACGTCAAGAGTTGGGAAGTCAAGTTGACAGCAATTTATTTCCAAATTCATATTTTTTGCTCAGCAAACTCTGCTATGAGTCATAGTATATTTATATATATATATATATATATATATATATATATATATATATATATATATATATATATTTGTTCCGAATCACAGATATGAATATTATAAGAAAATGCAGTGTCCTAATTTTTGAATTTAACATCAATTGAACAATAAATTTTTATTAATAATTAACGTTAACCGTTTCCTGGCTAAAAACATCATGAAAGTTCATAAACTTTAATATTTTCCCAGGTAATCCATTGAAAGAATTTTTCATTCCGAAATCTTACATAAGAATCCATATGAATCCATTAGAAAAAACTATAGAAAAGTATTGGACGTCGGATTTCCTCATGGATTTTATTGAAAGCATTAATATTAAGGTTTCACTCAATCGACATTTTTAAAATTATTACCTTTTTCAATTTATCAAGCCAACAAATTACTGACCAACGGAAAAATATTCTTAAAATTTAAATTAACATTTTTATTTTTCCACTATCTCAATATTTTCTTTTGTATAAATTGCCAAGAGAAAAGCCTAGAGAAACTGGCACTGAAAATGCGGGTTCAAGTTTCGAGTTGAAAGATTTCGAGCTAGATGAACTCAGAAGTACGTTTAGTTAGAAGTAGACAAAGTACAGTAGAGATGAGTGGGAGGAAAAGGGAAATGTTTTAAATTATCTTGGCTCAAGAATTCGTTTCAGCTGCGGGCGTGCGTTTGTCTCTATTATTTATTTATTTTTTTGTTTTCATTATTTTACATTCTTTTGTTTCATTTTTTGTCATCTTTTTCCTCCCTATCTTGTACTAAATCCTTATTTTTTTGCCGTCTCAACAAAGTCTTAGTTATTTTTTTTTTATTTTGTTTTGTCTAAATGCTTATTTTTATTCAAATTCATTTTTGATGACCAAAAAAAAGCCAGTTACTAAATAATAATAAATGTCCTTCCGTTAAGACAGAAGAAATAAATAACTAAATGACATTGGAGATTTAAAGAAAGTTTAAATATAAATAAAAGATAAAAAGTAAAGAGAGCTTATTAGACATTCGGTATTTTTTACTTTAAAGTTGAGATCTAGTTTCTGCAATAAAAAAATAAAAAAATTTTTTAAAGAAAAAAGATACTTACGAACTACTGCAAATTTAATTTTTATTCTTTTATTATTACTTGTCTTTGTTCTTTTTCTTTAGTCAAAATTTTTTGGTCTGTCTTTTATTTTAGTAGAAGATTTTGTCTCTTAAAATAAATTAATGCGTTGAATAAATTTGAAATTTTAAATTAAAAGGCTGTAAATTACGGTCATATTATTGAACTTTATTTTTTTTTTTTATTTATTATCAAGACTGAAAAATAACTCGCAACATTTTTTAAGCAGATTTTTTGTATAATCCTGAAATCAGCAGACAATTAACAATTTTTGAATTTTTTTTTTTCAACAAATCAATTGCAAAAAAATAAAATAAAAATATCCACATGTAGAAAATTTAAAAAACTACAGGTGCAATTTTTTAAAATATTTTTTTTTTTTTAATTTATCGTTTAAAAAAAAACCCAAATATTATTAGACATCGGCTAACTTGAGTTTAGTTTTTTTGTTAACTTTGTTTATGGAAAACATAAATTTTCAGTTTTCGTTTTTTAAATTTATTAGTTGCGACTTTTTTGCGAAAGTAGAACTTGATGTTTTTTTATTTTCCCGCAATGGAAATTGAAAATTTTCAAAAAAAATTCGGGGTGCGATTTTCGAAAATCGAATCGTTCATTTTCGAGAAGATCAAAACGTGGGGAAGTTAATTAGCCCGGAAAATGCGGGCAATTAAAAATTTTCAGAAAAAGAAATTTTATTCAGACCATTTTTCCCCTTTTTACCTTAAAGTCAACTTTTTCTAGTCAACAACAAAATAATTCGGATAAAAAACACAAGAAATTAAAAAAAAATAAAGTTTATATTCACTATTTAAATTAGCCGGGTGTCTGGGCTAATCAAATTACCCCATTTTTTTTTAGAAACTGTAATTACCCTGATTATAAACTCTTTTTGAATTCAATTGAAAAATTCAAATCGGATTCAATCGGAAAATGATCAATTTTTTCCGATCGAAATTTAATCAGTTGATCGGAGCGCACCCTAGTGCATTCCGATTGAGTTTCAAATCGAATTCAATCGGAGTTTTTAATCAGCGTAAGCATTTTTAAACCTTAGAATGTCAAATTTTGAATTAATGATAGTTTTAGAAGCGACTTGTGGAATTAAGACATATTATGTTATAATTTTCTACAAGTCGTTCTATGAGAATAAATACACTACGAAAATTTCTACACTGAAAAAAAAATATCTGTTGCAAAAATATACATTTAGTGTATTCATCGCAGCCGTCGTTGGCTCATATTCAACAAGACTGAATGCTTGAGCGAAAGCTGTTTTGCTTGAATAAATTAAATCTAGTATACAGCGCATTTTCTTTTTCTCAGTTTGTAAAATCTACTAAACATGGGATTTTATATTTAAAAAATTTTTTAACGATGTACTTCGTAACGAGTACTACTGTCAAATAATTAATAAAACCAAATTTCATGTTAAAATTTTTTTATTGCATTTTTTAAATGGAAAACATAAATTTTACATGAATACAACAAAATTGTCGGTATGATGGAATGTTTTTTTTTCTTGAAATCATTTTACTTAAATATTTTGTTTTCACTTTTTCTTTATTTTTCTTTCTATAAACGCCGACAAGAAAATGTCGACAATAAAGAAAAATTCAATCAAGCGGAAATAGAGTACACACTTATTTCAAAGTCTCGTTAATGGAAAACAATATTTACAAAGTTTTTTTTCTTTTACATACGTCAAAACTTCATATATATATCTATACGTATATATGTATCTATATTTATATATATTGGAAAAAAAAAATTTGCAAGTACAAAAAAAATATACAATTAGTAGGAAAATTTTTAAAAATACATTTTTCAATAAAAATTTAAACTTTAATGACTTATGGCCTCAGTTTACGAAAAATTTAACAAAACAGAAACGCAAATTACTTTTTAATAGTAACTTTGTTTTTCTTTTTGTTTTTTTTTTTTTTTTTATTAAATATATAGTCAAAAAAGAAGTATTACAAGTTTCTACAAGTATTTTATTTCATTTTGGATTTATTACGATCATTCACTTAAGCATTCACCCTACATCCATTTTTTTCATTATTATATATATATATATATATATATATATTTTTTTTTTTATTATTAATAATTTCTTATTTATTAAATTAAATTTATTATATCATTTAACTCTTGAAACAATGTTATAAATAAAATAATATATAATAACATATTTGTTTTTTTAAACCTATTAAAAAATATTCACAAATTATCTAAAGTACACATATAATTACATTAGTATTTATTTATATATTTATTGGTATTGCTAACTAATAGTTTATTATTTTTGTTATTATTATTATTATTATTATTATTATTATTATTATTATTATTATTATTATTATTATTATTATTATTATTATTATTATTATTAAATTAGCTATATTTATTTGATAGTTATTATTATTTGATAATAAATCACATATTCTTCTATACAATAAAGTAGAGTGTCAAGTTTTCAAGTCCCTTGTATTTTATATTGAATTATTTGTTTCTTTTCATTTATTATTAAATTATTATTTATTCACATATACAATTTTTATCTTGGAAGAATTAATTTTCGTAATAGTCTAGAAGCTTTGGCTATTTAGGCTGTATAGTGTCTTTAAAATTTTCCCAGAGAGTACGTCACCGTCGGTTTTTACACATTAACCTTACAAACCGAAAATTTCCGACAATTCCCGAAGGCGATTTACTTTCTGAGAGGAATTGCAAATGACGATGCATGCGTACCTCAAAAGTTCTCATTGGGTAATGCGTTAACATCATAACTATTAAATTAATTTGATTCTGTTGGCTAACCGGGAAAAAATAATTTAGATCTAAATTTTGGAATAGATCTTAGAAGACTTCTCATGATTTCGGCAGACCGTCAACAATTTTATTCTTATGGTGATCTCTAAAGATCTTAAATAACCTCGAATTTTAGATGATCTCAGATCTATGGTTATTTCGAAAGATCTATACAATTGATTGTCAGTAGATCTTTGAAAATTTTACAATATCAATGCCGTGTCCAAAAGTTTTATGCGGTTTTTGACCCATTTGAGTGGATTCTATGGAAATTTTTGAATAGTGTGAAGATTTATTTAGATCTATGCAGATCTACACAGATTGAGAAGTTATAAATATCAATTTTTCTTATAAGGGCTACAGAGGTCGCTGTAGATCTCCGGATATTTTCGTGAATTTCCATAAATCTTCATAGATCTCTCGAAGAAAACCCTGGCAACTATAAGATCTATTGATCTTAAAATTTGCTAGATCTAATTTTTGTAAAAATCAGATCTCCGGAGAAGTAGATCTAATTTATTTTTTCTCGGGCTGCTGACACTGAAACGTTCATAACTAATGTGGTTAATTATAAAAAATATAGTGTATTACACGAAATGAAACATAACTTTAGAGGCCATATACCAACTCCCACTTCTAGACATTTACTAAAATAAATTTCTGTACTTTTTTAGCCTCTAATTTATGATCAAACAATAAATTCATTTTTTATATTTTAATAACCAGACCATATAATAAATTTAATTTTCTATTAAACAAGTAACTACATGCTTATAACTAGATAACAAACAAAAATAAACAATAGCAATTTATGCTACAAGTGAAATAAGATGATAATTATTCCACAATCGAAGCGATACAATATGCGCTTGGGGTTATGTTACATTCTCATGAAAACGAGGCTTAAGTATGTCGTCATATGAGCCGAGAGTACGCGACAACCACACGAGTTCTCATGTGGATGTAGTGTAACTTTTTATATGAATACTGTAAAATTGCGATTGTTAAATTTATCTCTTTAATCACAGGTAGGATTAATTTTTTTTTTTTGCAAAATCTTACTACTTATAGTGAAAAAATAACAGAGTAAAGCCTATTATAAAAAAAAAAAAAAATAGTGTTCTATTTACCAAAAAAAAAAAATTACTCCTAAATTTAATTTTTACTTCTTAACGCTTACAATTATCTTACTTTAAATTTAATTACTTTAATATTTTTATTCTAATAACGACTTAAAATAAAAACAGTGTTTTTTTTCGAAACAATATTTGTGTAACTTTGCGCATAATATTTGAACTCAGAAAAGGATTATCTATAAGAGTTGCGTAATTATTTTTATTTTCCTTAAAATTACAAATAATACAAAAAAATAGATCATAAAATATTTAAAATAATAACTTTAATATTAATTTAAGAATTGTAAATTTTCTAATTAATTAAATATCGAAGTTTATAATTGCTACTAAGTCGAGAGCTCAGATTGTCATTATCACTGTATTCCTTTAGCACTTTAACACTTTGTCAATTAGTAGGTAATTATCTTGTAATGAATTGTTGATGATCCTTCCAATATTCTGTAAAGTTATAAGCATCGAGAATACAAAGGATAGTATTACGAGGACTTGAGAAGTACTGATTAATATATGTATATATATATATGTATATATATATATATATGTATATATATATATATATATATATATATATATATATATATATATACACGTTCACCTTTTAAGGTTCGTTGTTAATAATATATCAGTGTAATATGTAGAGAACAAGAATAAAAATTTAAGTCTTTTTAATCTCACATTTTATATTATTATTATTTTTTTTATTCACTCATTTAGTTAGTTTGTATATTTACTTATTCATTAAATTAATGCAAGTACTGAAACTAGTAGAATTTATTGGTGATACTAAATATAAATATAATATATAATCCTAGTATTACTGCCGTTGCCGCTGAAACAGATAAAACAAAAAATTATTAATAATATTTATGAATTTTTATTTTATTCAATTAATCAGTTTTATTTCTTTTATTGATTTATTTTATGAATATTTGATATTAATATAAATGCAGATTTGGGTGACGATTATTTTTATCTTTTTTGAAATTTATCGGTTTGGACTATAAATATATATTACCTAACATTTAATTAAAAAGTCTCAAACTATTTGAAGGCGAAATAATAATTTTGAAAAATTACTCAGAATTTCGATGGTTCATAAGATTATTTAATTATCCCGACTACAATTCATCACAAGGGTCCAATAAGAGCCAGATCAGGTTAACCTTATAACCTAATAATGTTTAGATCCAGGATTGCAATAAGAACCTATGAACTCGTTTAGTTTTTATAATTTATTGTCTCTACATTAAGGGGTACCACTAGTGTGGAATTTTGAAAAAATAAAATTTTTTTTTGCATATTTAGATAGTCTATAGCTTCAAAATAACATACTAAAATTTAAAGTGCATATCTCAAATAGTTTTTTCGAGTTACAGCCATCTGAAAAGCAGCCGCTTATGAGTTCTCGAAAATACATTTTTCCGAATCACTGCAGTTATAACTCGAGATAAATCATCCGATCGATTTGATTCGAATTGCAGGTTCTTTTATATGTTTCTACGTACCATGAACCTCCAGTTTTCCAATCGAATCAAAAATGTAATTTTGGCAGGCAAAAAATCATCAAATTTTCGCGCGAAATTTGAAATTTCTTTTGAAAACTCCGCCATTTTGTCAAATTTAAATTTTTTTCTTAGCCCGAGGGTCATGGTACGAGCAATACCGTCTAGTTTAATAAACTTTTTGGTTTTTTCGATTTCCGGCACTGTGAAGTTCGCTATCACTGCAGACATATGCAGAAAACCAAGCGATCGCCGAGTAAAAGACAGTAGTAAGGGAAAGCCATTTCCAAGAAATTTTTCTCCTATAGCCAGTGTGGTCAGATCGTGGGATATTTTTGCCCCTTCCCGTGGTGGAATAGCATGGAGCGTAATGCGAAGAGGGGGCAAAAATATCCCACTATCTAGCCACACTGCCTATAGCCCCTAACAGTAACTTATAACCAGGTTTTATTGTATTTCAATATCCGTCAGATGGCCAACATGGTCCGGGTTTACCATGTTGCCATAGCATTTTAAACAAGAAAAATTTCTCCGTGTGGATATATTTATATATATATATGTATGTACGATAACAAGCAAACTAAATATAATATTGCGACCATATTTCTCTATGCTTCATATTAATTATACGGAAATACCAAATAATGGATGATTGTCGTCATTATAATCAAGGATATTTTGCATAAATACAATTGATGATTTTCGACCAACAGTTTGTTGTGGTTATATCTTTTCCGGTTATTGTCAACATCTATAGTTATATATTATATAGCTGGATACATATGTTCTATATCTATTTACGAAATCTAAATATAGCATGTTGTATGAATTTATGATTATTTCTCTTTCATATATATATGATGAAATATAGTGACAGAGAATGGGTAAAGATACAAATTAGTTTGAATTCAATGAAGCTGCATACCTAGCGTTTCACTCGTTATTTATCTCCGTTAAATTGCAGCTTATATGAACAAATTTTGTCAACAACATCGAGCATATTAAAATAATCATTTGTGATTCGCTATTTGATCAGCAAAAAAGATTGTTTTATTTGATGTAATTAAACAATGCAACGATTCATTATATTTTGAGTAGAAAATTATTAAAATAGTCAGTCTCAGGTTACGAAGTATAAATATATGAAACGGGGGGGCGGGGGGGGGTTGTTTAAAAAATTTATTAGTTTATTATCAAACAAATAACAAACAAGCATATTTTTTAATCAAATATATGAATATGTATGATTATAAGTGATGCGAAATGATCATAATTTTGAGTTTCGGTCATAAGACGATCCGTTGGTCTTAGAAGATCACCCTGTTCAAATGCGAAATAACCACCACAAAATTTTCTCATCTAGATGATTTGTGACCGTCATTACATTTTCAGTTACTAATTTGGGTTTGGTTATGAATTCGGTCAGCTACCTCTGGCTAGATAAGATTATAAGCATGTCTATCAGTTCTAAAATAGTAATAATAAGTGAGGTTAAAATTTTAAATTCATTAATTAAACCTTTTTCTATGTATAATCCATAAAAAACAGTAGAATATCAAAAATTGATTCATAGATTTCTAGATAGAAAGTGCAGATGAGTTTATTTGATTTACACTTTTATAATCTTTTATTAAATGTATATACAAACATCTCGATATGTTTTGCTGCCATGTTAACAATCGCAAAAATGGCGGTTTAAAAATTTTGGCGTATCAAAGTTATAAATGCAGCTGTAAGATGTCACTACAATGAAAACGATCCATCATTTTATAAATCCGTTAACGGTCTGTGACCATGACGTGAGGGTCAATAATAACCTGACAGGTCATACTCGCATCACTAATTATTATGTATAGTGATACATATGATATAATTATATATGAATGTATCGAAATATATATAAATTTTTTGTTCATAAGAGGGGGGGGGGGGTCATGGAATAGAAAACCATCTTACCCATGTCTTCCGTGTAAAAATAATGTACAAATTATTATCATTATATTTGCTCAATAATAATGATCATAATATTTAATATTGAATCACGATTACGTTCGATTCAAAGCAACTTTCAATTGGATATTTAACAATGAGCAATACTCAAATAAGTAAAAGTTCAAGGATAAAATCCGATATCCGTTTTCTGCCCGCATATCGCCGAGTTTCTTGTTAAAAAAAAAAAAAAACTATCAACTAAATAAAAAAAAAATAAGATAAAACAAATAAAACTAGAAGTATAAAAAAAAAAAAGGTATCGAGGAATGAAATAAAG
Source organism: Microplitis deprimator (assembly GCA_964016945.1). Taxonomy (NCBI): domain Eukaryota; kingdom Metazoa; phylum Arthropoda; class Insecta; order Hymenoptera; family Braconidae; genus Microplitis; species Microplitis deprimator. The sequence continues at coordinate 4,429,595 of OZ024707.1, read as the reverse complement.
GACGGATAAAGCTAGATAAATCCGTTTAAAGCTCTGTAAAAGATTAAAAAGAATTTGGAATAGAAACGAAAATACTAAAAAAAAAAAAAAAACAATTTGGGAACAAATGAATTAATTTGTTGTACCTAGACAAAGGGAAATTACAAATTACAACTTTTTAAAGTATTCCTGTGATTTTATTCAATAAATTTCGTGTTTTTAATTAAATTTATTTTCTTTATTATAAAACTTTTCCAGCGTTAATTTGAACACTAGCTTTTTTGTGATATTTTAGTAGCTACGTTTTGCGCATTTGTTTGATAGTGAATTAATTATTTAGCGTCAGTTTATTGTCAGGTCGCAATATGTAATTTGATCAAAACCGATTTTTGAAATTTTATTTCAGGTTTTTTAATTAGTCTAGTAAATTAATACAATTTTCACTTTTAGCTGCTATGAATTTAATAAAATTTTTCAAACTAAAATTAATTATTAGTTATTAAGTTTAATAGTTAATACTAAAGTTAAAGTTGTAATTAAAATTTTATTTCTTTGAATTCAAATTTTAAAAAATTTGACTCCATAGGAAAAATGAAAACTTCTATTTAAAAAATTTTTAGGTTTTAGAAAAAAATATCATAATTAATAAGAAATTAGTCTCAGAGCTCAAAAAATAACTTTTTTCACTTTGATTATGTTTTTAAAGATCTTCGGTTTCTTACGATTAAAAGTTTGTATTATTTTGGAAGAACTTAATATTTTACAAAACAAAAAAACAAAATTTTACTTGCATTTGTGTTACAAAATTTTCTACTCTGAAAAAGTTATTAAAAAGGGAAATTTAATAAAAATTTGAAAAAATTAAAAAAAAAAAAAACAAATAGTCTAACTCCACTTGAATGTCGAAAAGTAAACAGCTCAATATGATTCTATTCATTGAAAGCAGCTTCGATAAAATATTTCAATAACCTCATGTTATTGGTATGTTTATTTTTTTATCAACTCTATTCATTACTTGTTTTTCCAAACTTTCTATTTGTCTATTTTATCTAATTTTTTTTTTTTAATGTCATCCTTTTTTTTATTTCCTATCGTTGAATAGCATGACTTTGGCGCGACAATTTTTGTGAATTTTCCGTGTCTTATAGATTTATTTATAAGGAACTACAGGAGGTCAAAAACCTTATTTGAAATGTCTCAAATGTCGCAGCAACGATTGCATTAGTAGCATGGTAGTGGTAGTTGTAGTTGTAGTGATTGAAGTGAACCGTAATAGTGATAGTAATGGCAGTTGTTGTAGCAGAGTTCACACAAGTTGGAACAAAATACGTGGCATAAGCTTCTTTTCCACTAGCTTGACACCCAACGTCTTTTTATTTCCTTTTATTTAGTTTTTTGATGTGTGACAATTTAGACAACACGAAAATTCAATTTATATATTTTTTTATTTATCAACAAATAAATATATCATTTTAAATATAAATGTATTGTCAAAATATTTTTATTATAATGATCAAATAAAATTTAATTGACATCCTTTCAGTATTAATGGGAAAGAAAAATTGAAAAGTTTATAGATAAATTGAGAAAAATAATCGGATAGTCCGAACTGGGAATCGAACCCAGGCTTTTTTTTTTATTTAAATAACGTATATTTTCATGTAGTCGATACATGTTAATTGAATTTGTAAAAGTCAAGATGATAAATATAATAATCTAAATATTAGTCATTGCATCTATCGTACGGTAGCATTTTGAAATTACATTAAATAATCGGTAGCTGCTACCGATTATAATTTTCTGTGAAAAGTTGAAGAAAAGTGTAGTATCTGTATAAATAACGCATGTCAAAGATTATTACCCGCATTTCGATCATATAATGCAGCAAACCTATCACTACTTTATATGCTGGTCTTTAGTAGAGTTATTGATCAAGATAAACATAATTTGAGAAATGCTAGATGCAATATTTATGTTTGATATAATCAAACATACGATGTAACTATCAGTAAACATCACTATCAAATTCAACTACAGTTATTAAAGCTAATTACTATAGCATGGATACTAAGTCAGTATGAGTGTGTAAAAGTCAATAACTTGATAGATGGATTGATGGAAGTTATCAACAGATATAGCGTTGTGTAATAATAATTATAACATGATAATAATAACTTGACCATAATTCAGTAGTAAGTCGTATTAGTTACAGCAGTCTATTAGCAAATATGTACGAAGTGTTATGACGAGCATGAAATGTATATAGGGATGAAACTGCTGTAGCTGAATGAAATTTCGTATTTGAAAATGTATTCATATTTCCAGTAAATAATCCAGCGTAATTACTTCATATTAACTACTTTTGAAGAAACAAATTGTTTACCAAGCATTCGCACGGGCGTGGGGAGGGGGGGGGGGTTAAATTACGAGACCTTGATTAAACAAAACAATTCACTCAATGATGAATGTATATCTATAGAGTCGTTTTAAATCGTTTCTTTAAATCAGGGAATGTCTATTACATGAAATTCGGAACGTTTTGGCATGATATTATTTTATTGACTACAAATAAATCGAATACGTTAATAATTTTAGGTGTTATTTCTAATTTAAATTTCCTTCCATTATTTTTGTTCATAAAATACATATTTTTTATTTACACCAAAAAGCTAAGGCATTTTACCAACTACAAGCTTATGCTACACGAAAAAATCCAACGCTCTTCTCGATACTAATCCATTAAAAGAATCGCCATCCTACATTTTCGTCCAATAATATAAATCGACTCTTATTACCCATGCATATATCAATATATTTATCCATATATTTATTTACTTATCTTAATTAAACTGCAAAAATATCAGTAATGGAAAAGTGATTTTTATTTTGATAAAATCTACTCCAAAGACATTATCAAGATACTTTTTAAAAAGAAAGTTATTTTTATTTCATAGGAAAATGTAATGATGGCATTGAATCAATTAAAAGATTAAAGGTATATTTAATGGTCTCTCGTTTCAGCTGACTAATGGGAACATGATAAATATCGATTATATAAGCGAAGTAGGGACAAGAGTAATAATAATGGTAAGAGTAAAAGTGATAGCAAGTAATCTTACCCGTGGAAGTGGATCCATTAAGAGGTGTCTTCATCGTATAATTATCTTCTTCGTCGAAGAAGACATAGCTGGCATTGAAGCCTGTCCCGTCCAGTCGATCGTTACTTTTGAATGTCACCCGAAAGAACTTCCGGTCGCTTTTGACGTCGAACTCCTTCAGTTGGCCACAATGTCGCGAGTGCTTCCGATCGCGTGTCATATAGTTTGAAAATTCAACGTAATCACTTGCTGACACTGCTTCGCAACTGGAACAAAAGACCTAAGTTAGAAACTTAAGGGCCTATCTTCTGTTCCGTTAACTTAGACATTATTGTCTGCTTATTTTGATGACGGTAATGTCTTAATTATATTTAAGAGGTAATTTTTAATCAGTAGTACTAGAAATTTAATAGCATTGATAATTGTGTCCAATTATAAATAATAAAATTATCAAAATAATAAGTTATCTGTAACAATACTGTTGATAACAAAGTATAATTTATGATCTAAATAGTTAAGATCTTATATTTTTTAGCTCGGGGTAGACGAAAACTTTTATTGAAGTCTCTTTTATTTTTTTGGCATCATTTTTTATCTCAGAACTTCCTTATTTATTCTGACCTAAGTGGCTATTTGTATGATTGATTTCTTTCCTGACGTCTACATACATATATATATACATATGTATACCTAAAACTCAAAGACAACCCTAAAATCTCCAGATATCTTTACTGTTTACTTCTCTTCCCAACTGACTTATGACGCAAATTTATCATCTATTAACGTCAGCAAAAAATGTCACTGTTATTTATGTATCCATTGTGACATATAAAATGTATAACTAAATCGATTTCGTGACACAAGTATATGGTCAGAAATGACAGTATTGTCATATTTTATATTTATTGCTTATATTTTAACTCACTATTCTTCAATAATAAATTTATCTGAGATCGTATTGTATTTGAAAATATAAGCAGAACATTATCTTTGATAACATATATATCGTACAATAAATATTAATTTATTAACCTAAACTTTGACTAAAGCCCTCCCAGAAAGTAAGTCGCCGTCGGAAATTTTCGGTTTGTAATATTAATGTGTAGTAACGGCGTGAGATTAGACTTGATTTCTAATAGTAGGGGTATTATAATATAGTGGTTTCTATTAGTCAGTCAAAACATCTAATAACTATTTTCGTAAACCGTTTAATTGAAATAAACTAATTAACTTTCATTTAAGTTATCTATCACACTCTCGTATCTGTACTCAAAAATATTAAAAAAATAAAAGCTTTAATTTGTTTGGGAAACAAAAACAATTAATCCCTCCCAATCAAAGTTGATCAAAGCATCCATCCAACCAACCACTTTAATCTCAAACTCTGCAGAGTTTCCAATGTCATCTATAGATGTCACCATCACAACATCGCTTACAAAACATTCTACCAACTTTACAACACCTTTATTCTCACATACTGTCTGTATACTAGGTACATACTATAACGCTGTATCCACTGTCATGCAATTGAATTTAATAGTAAACGTGAAACTTGTTGGTATATAAAGTTTTACAAGCATGACAGCTTGTATCAAGTTGAATTCCATACTCATTAGATTAATGATACGAAAATTAACATTTCATTCAAATATTCGGTTTAATATAAATATATAATAAATAACTTCGAAATGTATACAGCGAATTCTCTTTTCTAATTTTTTAATAACGCGATCCCAATATTTTGTTAAAGTCGATGTTGGTGTTATTTCATTTTAACACCACACGGTGTTAAATTGAGCCCATTTTTAACACGGCTCTTTTTACATTGTATTGTGTCTTCTTCTGTATTTAAATTTTATATAAGTTACTTATCTTCAATAATTTTGTTTTTTCGGCATTTTTATTTACTAACAGCATTGGAAATCGCGTTTCTCACACGGAGAGCAAATTATAGGTCTAATTCCTATGTAGAATGGTAACCATTACTATGTTACATAGTAACGAGGATTTTTTAGCGTCGAAAATCACGGGATAGAGTAATCTTCCTCATTCTACATGGTAACGTTGGTTATGCAGCATAGGAGTGATTATCATTCTACATTGACGAGAGAACTGTGTAAATGGACATGACGACAATGTTACCTAGCAACATTTACGATGTTTTATTTATTTTATATTTAGTAAATAAGGTTATGACAAAATAAATAACTCAAGTTACTTTAAATATTTGTAGAAATTGAATTAATCTATTGAAATAATTAAAATATTGCTCATAATAAAATATCATTTTTTGATAAAAGATGAAGAATAATTTTAAAAATTAGAATATTTAGTAATAAATAATTTATTTACTTCGTTTGTTTACTTCGTTGTCTTATATATATTTATTAAACTGTAATGGCAGCTATTCAAGCATGGGACTAAGTAGCATTCTACATAGCCCTGATTCCCGTGCTAGATAGCGATTTTTACCATTTTACTTGTTTCAATGTAACATAGTAATCATTACCAGAAAAATGGTAATGAATTCTATTCTACATATCATTATTTACCATTTTACAAAAAATGTGTTTGGTTACTATGCAGAATGGTAATCATTATTATACTTGGCGCGAGACACTACCGTGTCTCCTGATTATTTTCTCTCCGTGCTCTTAAATTAGATATCATTTTTTTCAAAAAAAGAAAAGTAGATTTTTTTCCTTTTTTTTTAGGAATCGTCTGTTTTGCCTGCTTGGGTAAAAAATGTGTACATACGGTAGAACTTTAGTTTAATTACTTCAAATGGAAGTCAAAAAAAGACGATTTACCGTATGTTCAGATGTACAAAAATCCATTATTTATTTACCGGCTCCGTTTTGCCCTTCCTTCCCCCTATATAATTTATGGTTAACAAGAAAGCAAACAATTAATTATTCTCTGTAATTGTTTATCTTACAATAAAAAATTTACTATTACTTAATAACTTAATGTCATTTTTTAATGTCAATTGACAATAATAACCATATTTTTAATATTCTCAATGGTAAAATTTAAATATAAGTAATTTTCATACTTTTTTTTTGGAATTTCAAGTATAAAAAGTATAATAATTATTATTTCACGAAAAAAAATACTTTCAATAAAAATGAATATATATATACATAAAATTTAATAATATGATAAATTAAAAAAAGTTTTGTATGAACTCAACTTTAAATGGTTAAATTAAGTCAAGAAAGATAAACGGTTAAAACTTTCTCGATTTACTAGAGTTAATAATGAAAATAAATATTGACTATAAGAGTAATGTAAGTATTGAAGTTAAAAAAAAAAATTAATAGTAATATCAAAGTAAAATAAAATATAAAATTTTTAAATTAAATTAAAGAAAAATAAATATAAATTTAATTAAATGTAACAAATATATATATATATATATATATATATATATATATATATATATGAGTATACATATAATTTGAAAGTAATAAAAATTAATTAAATATTAAAAATAAAATTTAATAAAAATTTATATTAAACTTACGGTAATACTCCTTCAACGTCAAAATAATGAAAATGTAGGTGTACTTTTTCCGTCGGCTGAGCATTAAAAAAATAATGGCATTCTGTATCACGTGGATAAAATCCTGGATAATTTGGTGATGCAAATGTACCATTTCGTGTTTCATTACTGTTGAATACAAATGCGCATGGAAAACTGGATTCTTGTCGTCCAGTTGTTATTCCAAAGTCTAATTAAACATGTAAACAAAACAAATATTTATGGATTAATTAATATTTATTATTTTCATTATTTATTGTTGCAGTTCAGCGTAACAATATATTAATTCCATTATTTATGATAATCAAGTTAAGTTTCATACTTGAAACGCATTCAGCGAGAAGAAAATTTATTGTTTTTAAAAATCGATTCATTATTTCTTTAACCGACCCTAGTTAAAATTGAACGTCACTTTGACTACTCAATATACTTGAATATATGTATTTTAGTACTTAATATTTTTAGGTTTTATAAACTGTAATAAATTTGCGTAGTGGATGATATTTTATTTATTTGATCCCTTCGGGGCGGAATTCGCTTCGAAGGGGAATTTTAGAAATATTATTTATAAAAAAAATTCTGCAGAGTGAAATCGAAGTAAAAACTCGCAAATTAGATTACAAACTTTGGCGAAACTAAATTATGGTAATTACCGTAATTTACGGTACTCGAAAGAATTTCGATAAAATACGGAATTTTACCGCAAATTGCATTTTTTGCCGTATTCTATCGTAATTTGCCGTAACCTACGGTATTTTGCGGTAAAATAAGGTAGTTGACCGTAATTCGGACCCGCTAATTCACCCTGGTCTGAAATTGTTTTGTTTCATTCCTTGTCACACAATATACTATTATTTCCGTTAAACTAGTGAATGTGACAAATTACATCATAGAATATTGTCGAAATAGAAAAAAAACTAATCTGATGAGAATTGACAGCTGAAAAGTATAAATTGTTTTTCAATAAAATGAATGAAAATAAAGCGTCAACTGTATATAATTACCGCAGCACTTGTATTTCGAATGGGCTTATTAGTGATGAATCAATATCATTGAGTATTTAATTACATTTATTGCTTTCATCGTAGTTATACAAATCACAGTCGATTGTAATGGCAAATTATTATAAATTTAATCATTAATAATGCAGGCTTGCGGCAATCCCGACATGGTTTATATTTAATAAAGCCATGAATACTCAATGATGTCATTGTAAAATATTTAAAAATAATCAATTTCGGTAAATGAAATTTTTAAATAACTGTGAGGTGAAAAGGGATTTAAAATTTTTTTACTCACGTTAACATATGAAAATTTTATTTTATTGCCTTTAAGTGAATTATATAAAAAAATATGTTGTATTATAAATTTATACTGCCATACAAAACATTCAAAAGCTTCAATGAACGAATTGGATGACGACAAATAGAATTATATAAAATGAAAAATATATCATTGCAGGCATATATACTATTATATGAAAAAAAAAAAAAAAACCTATTGTGAAAGAGCATCAATAATCCACAATGAGATAAAATATCATGATGAAATGAAATAGATTTTTATGAAATTGAATTATATTTTTTTAATCAATTTTATTACGATATTGTTATTACAAATTATTATTTCACGCTATGACTCATTTGATTTAATTTGTTATTAATAAATAAAATATTAGTTAATTAGTCGCTAAATTATTAACAGCTTGCAAAAGTAATTGATTTTAAAAATAAAATAAGTAGAGCTAATCCATGAAAGATTTTCAGAAGGTCAACAGGATCAAACTGATACAGTTGTCTGTGTGAATGGAACCTGGACTAAGTCTATGTTTTAATGAGAAACCGGAGATACAAACGTATGTCCTTTTGATTCTGATATGACTGCTGGAGATCATAGTGTCACTCTGTTTGTCTGAGGATTTAGTAGAGATAAGTACTCTACTGAATCCAGAGTTAACGATAATCGGGTCTCTGTTACCTAACACTCAAAATAAATCTTGACCAGCATTAAATTTATTAATCGTTATTATCCCTGATTAAAAGAAACGATTCGAAACGATTTGCAATGTTAAATGTCCATACGAAGGGTGATTCAAAAGTATTCAAAAGTGTTCAAAAGCATTAAAAAGTATTAAAAATTTTTTTTTTCTAATCGTTTTAAATCGTTTCTTTCAATAAGGGATGAAATAGCTGAAGTAGAAATTTTTTTGAAAAAGTTACGTGGGCATAAAATTTTTAACACAAAGATTTTAGTTTTCGATAGTAGTTCAGTGCTTGTTTAGTAAATCGACACAAGCATAATTTTAGATACATGCGAATCAGCGGGTTGAAAATGATCAATTTCTTCCCTAGGGGTTGATACTTATTTCAACTCGCTAAATTAGTTTCGTAATTTATTTTAACCCTGTCTAAATAGGAATTGTTTATTATAAACCTCAGAACGACCACATGTTGTTTTAACGAACCAAATTGACGGTTGAGCTTGTACATGCGCTAATGGTTTCAAACCGGCTCAATTTGAATGAATCTAAATGCGGAAATTCGAAGGTCTGTCTAATGCAAGTAATTATGAAAAATCTATTACGTGACTTGAAATGAAATGCGATTTTAGACAAGCGATATAGTAATTAGTGCTTTAAAAAATAATAAATTATATAAAATTGATTTATAGGAATTTTCTTCTTTTCACTATTTTATAAAAATAAAAATTAAAAATAACGTAATTGAAAACTCTCTTGAGAGTTATTTTATATTTTTTGTATAGTCTCTTAGTAAAGTTGGAAGAAATTTATGAGGAATGATATTAAAAGTATTATTTTTTTATTTATTTTCATTACCTCGAAAAAAAATAATTATATATCAAGGAATAGCTAAAAAAAAAAAAACTTACTAAATAAGTGGATCATGAGAAGTCTAGGTCTCTAAGCAGATTAAAACCCTCAAATTAAATTTATGAATAAAATTTTTATTTACAACATAAAATGATAGTAATATGAAACATTGAAAAGTTATTTTATAATATTGCTATTCATTTGATAATTATATTTATTGATTATTTTATATTATATTAATCAATAACCAACAAGAAGAAAACAATCTTATTCATTAAAATTCTATTTTCAATGTAAATAATTCAAGTAGCTCTTCAACCCGCTACGAAAATTGACAATTTAAAAAAAAAAAAGGGAAGTTATTAGTTTCGGTCTTGTTTTTGAAAATCACGTTTCCATCGGAGGTCGACGTTTTGGGTCCTAGAAAGATATTCTAGCTATTTTCTGATGAACTTCCGTTCGTCCGTGTGTAGAAAATAATTTTTGTCTTACGATATTTTTTAAATGAACCACCCGATTAGAATGTTTCGCGGCAATCGAAAGGACTTATCAAGACTTAAAGTTGATTAGATTTTAAAGTCGATCGGCTGAGTAGATGTCAAGTTGTTAAAGAAATAAAAATAAAAAATAGTATATTACACACCTTGGGAGGAAAATAGAACATTATAATCCGCGTGTATAAGTGCCTACCCGAGCTAAAGTCGGATTGGGACGTCCTACTTCTCTCATGATGTGTACACTATTTTTTACCAGATTGGTACCTGAAAGTTTAAATTTTCGCCTCTGTGGAAAGAATTGCGCATGCGCTAATTTCTATCATTTGTTTCTTCATAAAAGAAAAGAACGACTTTCTTCCTTCTAAACAGGGTAGGGCTTTAAACTTTCGATGCAGATATGGTGAAAAATTTTTGAGCGAAATGAGCCACTCTCGAAATTTGGTTAAAAAAAAGTATGTATATATTTATGTGTCAAAAATAAATTATAATTACGGCTTAGGTTAGCACGATAAATTTTACACTCGTTTTCGTAAACACGTACCAAAAACCTTAGGCTCATATCGCAACATCGCGACTGTCGTTAAATCGCCACTTTGCGGCCAACTTACATAAATATCTATTCCATCAAACTCACGTTTACTTGCTTCCCTATTCGATATTATTCAAGAAGGATCGGAAAAGCACAACGGTTATTAAAGAAGGGATCTTAATATTCAAATTTGAAACAGTCGCGGGACTATTAATTAAGATATTCATGTAAAAAAGTGTATTTTTATTCCCAATACCAGGGACGTTGGTTGGTTTGTACGTGGGTACGTCAACACAATTTCTCACGAAAAATGCAAATAATTGGCCTAATTCTTTTTCCGTTGGCTCTGGAATTTTAATGTCTAGAACTCTATTGGAAATCAATATTTAAATCCTTCTCGTTTGATTGTAATAAACAGATTAACCACAAAACCGACGATTTTATTAAATTCCAAGTATAAATACTTTTTTTGGCCTTTTGTTTCCTTAACTAAGTGGATCGAACGTCACCAAACAAAATCAGTTGAACGAAAAAAAATGATGAATATTTATAACGTGATAATGCTAAAACTTTTTTTCATTCACTGCAACCAACATAAAATGCATACAAGGGATGTTTTATTTAAAATAACCTCTTGCGTAAATGAGTACTGAAATAAAGTATGTTAGTAACCAAGAAAGTTTTCGAAAAACATTTCATTTTAATTGAACGAAATGCACATATATGAATTCGCTCTGTCTAGAACCGAATTTAGCACTACGCGTGGAAATATATATAACAATAATAGCATTATACTAAATAGACAAGCTAATTTATAATGTTATTTATGTAAATAACATCCTATTATTTATTTTATAAAAAGTCATAGGGACTGGACTTAAGAAAATTTCGTACTCCAATTTTTAATTAAAAAAAAAAATAATTAATGGTAAAAAACTAATAGAAGCTGATGTGCTACGGGTGAAAAGGGTTAGAAAAATGAATGCATTACGCATTATTAAATATAGAGTCATTAGACAATCATGTATTACCGAAGTACCTTATAAAGTTCAACTATTGGGAATTGGAGGTTAGCTGTCGGAAAAATATAAAATTCCTAGTCTGAATTATAGAAAGCACTCGTACAATCAATCACAAAACATTTATCAACAATAAAACTTCACTATTTAGTGACATGTTTCTTCGTTTAATCATTAATTTTATATCATGGTATATAATTATTTACTTTTTACTTCATATAATTAAATTTTATATCGTTAGTACTTAGTTAGTAAATTTGCTACCTCTGGCGCTGGCTCTGTTCTGCACAGAGCGAATATATAGTTAAGTCTGCGAAAGAATGAGTTTTTCTTCCACTACTAGGTTATGATGAAGTCGATGAATTTCAACTAACGCGCATGCGCAATAATGACAATTGTAGAAAAATGGTGGAAGGAAAGATCATTTTTTTGCAGGCTCAACTATACGCGCATTCGAACATAACCTTCAAAATAGAATAGTTTTCTAGGACCCAAAAAATTGATATGTAACTAAAAAGTCTCTTGAAGACTGAACTGAATAAAAACTTATCTTTAAATTTTCATAATAACTATAGTGATATTGTATTTTTGTTGGCCTTAATCATAATATTAGTAATAGTTATAATGATTTATATGTTCACTGTTCTGTTTTCAATAGAAAATTACTAGACAGTGAACAATGGAATGTTTCTTATTATATTACTGTATTCACCTTTGAGTTTACGTTCATTTCAATGGGAATAACCGAAACTATGTACATCAGAGCGAACTATCCGTTAATATGTTGAATAGTCATATCAGACATATCGAAAATGATATTTGATACCAATTATATTATAACGGAATTCAAAGCTATGAGGTATAAGGTAACAGTAACTCGATTCGCGACAAGAAAATGTTATAGAACAAAATAAAAATTAAATATAATAAGAAAAAAAAAAAAAACAATAGAATCATATTCAGTTTTTTTTATTTTTTGAATGAGAAACATACTGATGGAATAAATCATATTGATTCACGTTGTTTTAACCCGACGAAAGCTACAAATCGACATTTCGAATTGTGAAATATGGGCAACATAATAAATCGATAAAAATGAAGAGAAAACTCAAACACTTTTTACTTCTACATGTTTATTCTTCTTCATCCCTTTTGTTTATCTTTTATATATATATATATATATATTGTAGCTTATTAATTTATAAGTAAACTTCATTTTCCGTGATTAAAATAATTCATCAGAGATTAAATATTTCATGGTATTTACATATAATTTTTAATTGCATTACAAGAAAAAAAACAGAAATGGAGGTTAGGTTTTTTTGGGTGACAATATTTTAAATAAATAAGTTTTACCGCCTCGTATAATTGAGATTTTAATTTTAATAACTTCATTATAACTTGCGCAAGACATGTTCATTATCCGTGTAATTAACTCTGGAGTAAATTACAGTAAACAAATGTACTCTAATGTAAACAAACAGAGGGTATAACATTGTAATCAATAATTCGTAGATACCCAATGTAAATTATACTATTCGTCAAATTTTCATATAGAGATAAATCACGTGATATTATCGAATCAAATCCCTATAGTCCGCTCTAATCTAAATAAATCATCTATTGTGTATAGAAACAACTGGAACAATCCTATTTGTAATCTTTAATTAAATCTTACTTCGATAGAGTGAATTGATTAATTTTTTTTTGGTAAATTATTATATTATGGAAAATTAAAAGTTAATTTTTAATTTGAACGCATTCTGTTTTGAAATTTTGCATATAATTATTGCGTATATATTTTGACGTGTACACAGAAAAAAAAGATTTCTTGGCGCAAAAAATTTTTACGCTCCAAGAAAATTGTTTCTTGCTCCGAAAATTTTTTTGCATTATAAATTGAAAAAAAAAAATTTCTTGGGGCGAGAAAAAAATTTTTAAGAGAAAATATAAAACTCATCTTACTGCTTCGCGATTGAGATGTGGATTTATTATGATCAGTTATTAAGACTAAAAATAAAATTGACTTTTTTGGCTCTATACTCCATGGAAAATTTTTTCGTAGCAGATCAGAGTCCATATGATTATCAACAGACTTTTGAGATAAGGTCAGTGTAGTTTAATCCAGTGCTCTGCAAAGATAGTAATGCTAATTTTTTTTATGCGTGTCGAAAATTGTTTTAATTTAAAATAGTAATGAAATCAATAACGATTGAGGTTAATTCTTGTTTATATGTGTGTATAAATATACATATACGTAGATAGATTTAGAGCAGAAGGGAGAGAGAAGGTTTAATATTGTGGTACTATTTCAATCAATCTGTGAATCTCTGAATTGAAAATATCTGGCTTATTTTGAATAAACCTCAATATTGTTTAATCATGATTTGTTTTATTTTTTATCCCTAATCCAATAGTAACCATAATTTTTTGAGAACATTCAAATTTGAATGTGTTTTTTTTTTATAATACATCCCGGGGAATAAAAATTTATATAATCATATTAAATTATGTATAATTTTATATGAATTTATATAGTTTTATATAATAATGTATAACTTTTTATATAAAATTATACATCATTTTATATGAAAATATAAAATCTAATACAATTATATAAAATTATATATAATTTCGTATAATTATATAATTTTATATATAAACATATATTTATATACAATCATACATAATTTTATCTCATTGCCATCACAGTATTTCACGTCATTACCTAAAATCATAGATAATTTTGTATAGTAATATAATTTTATATATGAACATATAAATTTCTATACAGTTATATATAATTTTATCTCATTACCATCACAGTACTTTATATCATTATACAAAGTTTTAAGTTTAATTCTTTTTCCTTCGATTTAAAAATATGGAAAAGATGATATATAAACGCATCTACGAATTTACATGTCATAAATATTATAAATTCTACTCTATCGATTATAATAGTTAACATTTATACTTATAATTTTTTTTTCAAAGCATGTTCTATTGTTGCGACCAATTATTTTACTGCATGAGTATAATGTGAGTATAATATATAAAACTATATAAAATTATATATGGCCAAAACTTTTATATAATTTTATCTAGACATTTATATATAATTTTACATAATTATATAAATTTTGTTTTTCGGAGTAATTTAATTTTTTTTTAAAATAACTTATTTTTGGCATAAAACAAAATTTTATCATTGTTCATATTCCATTATGTTGTCACTTTACAAATGGCTTTAAAACTCACCCTATTTTTATTTTTTTTATTTTTTACTTTTTCGCTTGTTGATTTTTGTTTATTGACAAATCGTCAATACACTAGGGTTTTCAACACTTGACATGTAATCACCGTCACGTAGTTCCAATAACATACGCGTGGTCGGAGTAAAAAAAAAAAAAACTAAAATAACAAATTTTTTATTTTATTGATTGTTATTAAATTGAAAAAATAATAAAACAAAAATATCTGAATAATAATAACAAATAAAGAACGTGTAATTTTTTTCTTTTTTAGTAGAACAAAGTCGTTATAAGTGGACACTCGTAAATAAAAAAAAATCTGAAAAATGGTACGTCAAGCTCTATCAACAATTTTAACTACCAAGCAATCTAACAACGCTTTGATTCAAAGAGTTATTCGCAACGAGTTTGTCACAGCTTCGATAAAACGATTTAACGATTTTGGTCGGTGAAGTAAAACTTCAATTTCCGTATTGGTCATGTCTGTACGATTCGGTTATTCGTCGTTCTTTTATTCGACTCGCGACTAGATAACCCGATAGATAATTTTTATAAAGTAGAATAATGAAAACAACAAACGAAAATGAAACACTTTGCATTTTATGAAAATAATTATAAATAAATTAAATTATTTTTTTTTCACTCATAAATTGTTAATCAATGTATGATTTATTTTTAGTAATTTATTAATTCAATAAAATTTCAAATGTGTCGTATGCTACATATGGTTGAGTAAAATTTTCCCTTAAATATATATATATATATCGTAAACACCAGTTGTAGTTTTAATGTTTGAACATCTACGAAAGAGTCTTACGTCTAACATTTTAGGCCATACGACATTAAGTGAATCCGTAAAATTGATAAAGTTTCACTAGAAAAACTTTCATAATACCTGTGCTTTAAAGAATTTTCCGAGATCATATATATATGTATATATATATATATATATGAGTTGAAAATTTATAATAGCATTTCTGTCAGGCTACTTGGCGACAGGTTTTTTTTCTGTATTGTATAATTTTTCTTATTTTAGACTTATGTTGAATTCTTTTTTTTTTTTTTTTATTCTAATTTATAGTTCATAGAAAAGAATAAAGAGTTTAAGAATGAAAAAGTTGAAAGATGTTTTGGGTTGTAACTGTTACCATATTTTTTCGTAAGGCAAATATTATAACATATATAAGTATCCATATATATACAAACTAGGACTTGAATTTATAACCTCTTAGAAGAAATAAAAAATTTTATATCGGAACCACTCATAAAATCTCAGTAAATTTTCCATGAGAAAAAAAATTTGCTAGATTGTTGACATTTGAAAATCGTAAAAATGAAAATATTAGGAAAATTTAAAAATATAAACTTGTAGCAGACCAAATATTGTATCATATTTTGAAATTGTATAGTGAAACTAATTTAAGAGACGATTAAAAAAAAAAAATAAGATAAAAATAAGCGTGAAATGATATCTTTTATACGATAAACTTGTGAAAAGTATAGAAAAACAGTTGCCAGATATCTTAGTTTGATGAATCTGAGTTTTCCTTTCTTACTTGGCAACTATTTCCGTCCATATCCCAAAACTCCGCACACGGAAATAACACTTGTCAAAGTTTAGTGAAACTTTCAAACTGGGCAAATGGTCGCTGATATTAAAGTGTTATACCAGAGTTAAGGGTTTGTGTACATACCTAACATACACATATACATATATATAGAAGCCTACTGTAACTATATGAGGATATCATATAAAATGTGATTGTTGTAAGTATAAGAATGAAAACGTTTATGGTTATATTCTCATGAATTTTCACTTAAGTACTTGGGAAAACATCGCATATATGTTATATATACTTTTACATTCCAGCATTAAGCATTGATCGCTTTGTATTAGCTTGAATTTTGTCATGAGACTATAAAAGATGTTTTTGAGTTTATTACTAATAATGTATTATAATCATGATAAATAATAAAAAAGGGGTTATTCAGAAAAACGATAAAATATCATGTTATGACTCATAACTCGATTACATTAGACATGAAATGGGTTATAAGGTGATTGAGCTAATGTATAAACAGTAAAGAGTTTTTATGGAAGTATATGATAATATACTTTAAGTCAAATTATCATATTATGTACTGCGAAAAATCGAGAGTGAATACGGATTTTTTTTCAATCGAATTCACTTCGTCAATCGGAGTTTCGGAGTTGAAGGAAATCGAATTTCCATTTTGAGAACAAAAATTTTTAATGATAATTTCGGTTTTTAGTTGATATTGACTAAATAACGAAATTTACCGTAAAAATGCAAATAACGATAAGAAATTTTGATTCAAAATTTTGTAAATCAAATTTTCGTTATAAATTTTTACGAAATTCATCAAATTTAATCCTTTTTATTTTCATTAATGGGTTAAATTAATAAAAAAATAATTATTTACTGATTTAAAATAAAAATTAAAAGGCATTTGGTAGAATTTTTTAAAAAATATTTTGAGAAGAGAACTGAAGAAAAAAATCATAACTTTCCTTTGTATTTTAAATGGGGAATCTCAAAATCAAATGTAAAGAACTAAAAATCAAAATTAAGGGCTGAAACTTACAGGGATTTTTTTTCAATGTTTACAACGCCATTTTGAAGTGGGAGTGAAAAAAAATAGTTGTTCAAAATGAACCACCCTAATCAATATATAAAAAAGTCGTTGGGTATTTTAGAATCTAAATAGCAGCGTTGAGCTTTTAATCTCAATAAGGAATAGAATGACAGCATGGAAAAATAAGAACGGAAACTTAGATGTCCGGCTGTTATGCAATAGTAATGATTCATGAGGGCGTAACCATTGAGATACACGGCTTAGAAGTGACAATTGAACTTTCAGAGCCCTAAATCAGCTGCGGTGTAACCATCCGGCTGATTCAAGTGCTCTTGGCTATCGATCCGAGCATATGCTCTAAGTCACTTCCGAAGCTAAAGTAAATGTATCAAAGCTCCAATGTTGCTTTTAACTAGCTCGCGAGGACTTAAAATAGTCGGATACTCCAGCATGGCAATTCAAACGTCGCCTGACCATTACTGACTGTTTCTACTTCTTTTACTGTTGTTTGCTCATCCGGACTTTTTACTACTTATGTTACGGGCTTTTTTTATTTTGAATTTGATGAACCAGAATTTCCGTAAAATTGCAATGTCAAAATTTCATAAACATTAAAATTACCATGTTAACGTAAAATGCTGAATTCGTTACCGTTAATTCTAAGAGGATGAGGTAGAATGGTCCCTTGAGGATTTTATTAGCTCATTATAAAACTAAATGGCACATTTTATTACGACCGACTAAAAAATGGGTTATCCGTAATTTACTTTATGTCTCAAAAGTATTCTAGAAATAGGTCCATGATGGTCCACTCACTAATTTTTTGGGCCAAATGGTTCATTAGAGCAATAAAACTCGCTGACGTAAGTTAGGTTAACTCATGTCTATAGATTTTCTATACACTGATCGAAGTATTCATTTGATAATAATAAATTTATTTATTTGAAACAGTTTTTCAGCCTTATTTGAGTGAAATAAGTATTTGTTTGCCTCAAATATAGATTTATTAATGGTTGATAAATCTCATATTTGAGTGAACATCGTTGCGATATTTGACTACAGCGCCACTTTCTGTTTACAATACCTTTCAGTACACTGTCTAGTGTAAGACGTTTATTCGTCCATTTTGTGTAACAAATTCAAAGTATAATCAACTAAATATTGTTATATATAAAAAAAAAAAAATGCTGAGTATTTTTAAAATTAATTACTGTGTGTATACTTTATTTAAAAAAATTAAAATTAAATGGTATTATAAATTATTTGTCATAACCCTACTTAATTAACTTCATGTGTCATTTCCTCCTATTCAAATAAGCTATTTATTAACTATTATTTGGCTCAAATCAATACTTCAATCAGTGTAGAATTTTTTAGACGGCAATCCTGACTAGCTCATTAAAGTACGAAAAAAAAATTCGAATATTAGAATAAGCGCATGTGCAATCTAGAAAATTTGGTTATGTTAATAAGACAGCTAAATTCAAAGTGACATCATAAAAGAGGGAGCTAATAGATTCGTTAATGACTTGAGTCATTGAGTAGGTATATACTTCGCCCATTTCACTAAAACTTCATGATTTAATATTAAAAGCAGTGATTTAATATATTTTAAATCACACTTTTGACCAATCTGAAAGAAACGTATTTCAATAAAAAATTTTATTAAGCCGATGTTAGCCAGTTAGCGATGTATTCTTCGGGCATGAGTTGCATAAAAAAATTTTGATTTTTGAATACCAATGATGGGTCTAATTTTTCTATACTTGCAGTAATAAAATAAAATCAGCGAGGAACACTTCTAACATCTTTCTTACAACTTTTATCTCGCTAAGATTTTATTTCCATCAAATCAAAATAAAATGCAGCCCTCTTACTTTTGCCGTATTATTTAATGAAAAGAATGTGTGCATACCTCATTCTCGGGTATTTACCCAATAGATATTTGAATAAAAATAAAATTATTCCATTCGAAATAATTCTCGGAATTTTCGTCCTGACTACAAAATTTTAAGGAAAAAATACTGTCTATAGATATAAATATTTAAATTTAAGATTTTACTGTTACATAATTCTAATTACTAACTTGTGGATGAACTTCAAATTCTTTTTTTTTTTATTGGAATCTTTGAAATGATTCTTTGAATCTAAAAGGTCGTTACCTATATGTAACAGATGGTAAATATGATGGCCAAAACCGGCGGAAAAAAGATCAATAAACTTAAGAAAATATTTCTGATTAGATTCGTCTAAATTTCGATCTTTTTTGGCAAAAAAAAAAAAAAGAAATATATAATTCTGTGTTATCTTTTAAAATCTAAATTGAAAAAACTTTACTTGTAATTAAGAAAAATATTAAAAATTTGTATGCATAAATAATATGACCTACGAGTGAAAATATAATAATTTATATGGTTTGTGAACAAGGAAAAAAAAAATGAATAAATAACAAGTGAGAAAATTTTAGACAAACATTTAAGTTTTGACATAAAATGACAGTGTTATCTTGTTTTTCAACGTCATAGCTTGACATTTCTACCTACGACCTCGTAAATACGTCATTTTAGGTTTGGTTGTTGCTCAACAAAGTGCCCTAGAATACATCGCTATGTTATTCTACTTGTTCCCTAAGGGCTTTTCAGTCAATTGGAAAATTTTCAGTCTTCCCAAGTCTTAGTTTGATATATATTTATACGTAGCGTGTCTAGGTTTTCTTGATAAAATTTATACTAAACTGGTGAAATGGAAAAAATGAAATATAAAAAAAATATATTGTTTTTTTTCCAGCTTAAGATAAAGTACTTTGAAGCCAAATGGTTTGTTATAAATTTTTTTTTGTATCTTATATGTCGCTAGATTTTATTTTATATCTAAAAAATATTGTGGATAAGAATACTTCATTTTTTTTTTTTTTTTTTTTTTTTTTATTAAGAATTAGAAAAAAAATGGAGCTGAGGCAAAAAATTCTGATTAATATAATGTATTAATTACTCACTCTCCGTAAATGAATATATGGCTTTAAAACCTCTTGCTTGTCGTGATGATTGAACTCCATGGAATTCTAATAAAAGCCGGGCGCCATTGCTCATTAATGGTCGTGGTGTTGTACCGCAAAATGCATCGATTTTCTCCATTTTACCATCAATGAGGACATATGCAACCAAAGAATCCACATTATCGCACCTGAAATAGAAAACAGCAGTCAAATAATTAATTACTCAATTAGGTACATGTTCAAACCAATTATTGGACACAGAGGTTGTGAATCACATTGATTTACATTTATTGACAATACTGGAAAAATATTATTTTTACTCAAGGTATATTTTTTCCTGTGACAGCAATATTGGTATTACAATATCATGAATATCAACGTTTACCCGATAGAAGGGTACGTATATTGACGAGAACGAAATTTGATTTTTTATATTGAGAATATGGAAGTTAAAATGAAATGGCCCTAAACTCTTGGGAAAAAAATAGTATATGATCATATATAACCATAGATGTAGGCTATATGATCGTATATGAACATATATGAAGCACAATTGTTTTTATATGATCATGCGTTTTGAGAAAAAATAGGTATATATACGATCATATATCAACATATATGAATCATAAATATTTTGTCTTATTCAAATATCATATATGATTTTATACGACTCATAAATATATGAATCACAAATTTTCTTATATGATCACATATGATCATAAATATTTTGCCCAACTTTTTTATCATATATGCTCATATATGAATCATATATTAACATATATAGAGCACAAATTTTTTTATATGATCATACACTTCAAGAACAAATAATTAGACAGTCGCATATAAGATCATATATGGACATATATGAATTATATATTAATATATATGGAGCATAAATTTTCTTATATGAACATACATTTCAAAAACAAATAATTAGATAGGCGCATATAAGATCATATATATTAACATGTGTGAAGCATAAAAATTTTGTCCAATTTATCTAAGTACCATACAGTACACTCTGGTTATAAGTTATGTTTCTGTCTACACTCTTACTCACAGGAAAAAATTAAATTGACGTAAGAGTGAGTAGAGCGTCCGATGTAACTTATAACCAGAGTCTACTGTATATGAACATATATGGACAAACATTGTGTAATAAAACTAGATGGGGTTATATATAATAAAATATGATCATATATGAGCGAATATGAACATATATGATCAATTGTTGATGATGCAGTTTAAACACTTTATATTTGCAGATAAAAAAATGAACAAATATGAGGTCCCCGAAGATGGTGATAAAGTTTTCGTATTTGTAACGTGAGACAACAGTAATTGAATGTGGATCGTCGTTCCAATTTGATACCACTCAGAATTATTTTAAGATTTACTAGCTTCCATTTTGACAGAGGACAGAAAGAAGAGTCTTGAAAAAGTATGATAAATCCTCTACTTCAAAGGATAAGTCTAGACATTGTTTAATGTTTTCCTATGCCTCAAGTAACACAAAGATGACAATACACCCGACGCAATTTAAGTCTCAGAAGACGAATCATTATAACTGTCCTAATCTTACTGCTGTGAGTGTTAATATCTACAATACTTAAGTTTTATAGACTAGCCTCCTTAAGATGAAACGAATTCTTCTCAAATAATAAGTTTAATAGTCAATTTATTTGAATGAAACTTGTCTATATACTTCTATTTAGCTTTTGTGTACTTTGAAGTTTCTTTTTAGATAATTTAGGACCTCAATAAAATTGACGAAAAATAATTAAAAATGGATTATTTTTGGGTAAAATTTGCACGAAAAATTCACAAATAGACAATTAAATACAGGTTGTTTTTTAATGCAATTTTCAAATTTAACAACATGTTCGGGCTGCTTTGTCCACGCGGGAAAAAAATTTTTTTTGGAGATAAGTCAAAATTTGGTTCAATTACTTCGAATCGAAGTCAAAAAATGATACAGAATACCCCTGATTTGAAACTCCGATTACATCTGATTGAAACTCGATCAAATTTCTATCAGATTTAATCGGAAACAAACATTCAATCAAAATTGCTCGGGAGCGTTCCAAGCATCCGGTTGAATTTTGATCAAATTTAATCAGAAAATAATACTTTTTTTTGGTTAAATTTCCGATTTCCGATTAACTTTCGATCGGATTCATTCGAAACTTTTCGATGAAATCCAATTGAAACTCATTGAAAACCAGTCGGAAATTTCCGATTTAAATTTCCCAACCGGAATTTTGAATCAGAGATTTGAATCCACGAAAACTCATCATTTCCTTGGCAGTCCCGTTTTGCCCGCCTTTCTCCATAAAAAAAATTAACATTACCAGTAATTTTTTCTATAATACCATATTGTCTGTACGTAGCTATTACCATAATAATTTCCCATAAATTTTCTATGTAAAAAATACGTAAAATTTTCTGAGTATAACGACAGTCTCCTACTGTAATTTTTAATACCGCACGTGTCATGAAGACATACTCGAATGTTTATAAAATTATTTTTTAATCCATAGAATATGTGCAAATGTTAGAGGGTTCTTGTAAATTCAATGTCGTGTACTTTTTCAAGCATTTTATGTAAAAGGTCTCTTGATACGACATAAATTGCATTATAAATTTTTTTAATATTTTTATTTTATTGTGCGTCCTTTTGATGCTTTTGTAGAATTGTAAATTTTTTTTTATCCAGAATTTGGAATGAATAAAGGATGTGTATGTGTTCCATAAAAAGATACGTGGAGAATATATGAAATATTTAGTGAAGGTAAAAAAAAATTTGTAGGGAATAAAAATTGAAAATTAAATTAAGCCAACGAGTATAAGAGAGCTTACTCAATCTTGTTATCTGATTCGTTTGTAAACTTTGTAGAATCATGAGGATCTATATACGCTTTGTTGGAACTAAATAAGATTTCCACTCTGTTGAATGCCCTCGGCAGCGTATCACAATCCCTTTGGGTTTTGATCATATATGAGGATATAGGCAAGAAAATGCAATAGTGAGAGAGGGGAAAACGATGGAAAAAAATAAAAAAATCAGTGAGTGAGAAAGAGTGAGAAAGGGATGAAAATAAAGTATGTGTGTTAAAAGGATGTAAAAAGGTCCGCACATGTGCATCTAGAAAATTTAGCTGACTCAGTGTCCTCTTGTAAATCCTGCTTCTGATCGTCTTACGACTTAGCTATGCATCTCCGTGTTTCATTTGCATAAAAAAAAATTTTTCTATGGTTTATTTTTACCATTTTTTTGTAAATTTATTTCTTACGCTTACGAGTCATTTTTACAGAAAACATTTTATTTTTTTTTTAAATTTATCATAGGAAACTTATAATTTTTCGAAATTGGTCAATGAAAAACAAAATCTATGAATTAATTCTCATGTAGGGGAACAGTATTGTTGAAATATCGATTATAGAAATAATATCCCTACTAATCGTGGTAATCATACCTGTAATTATGGTAACTGTTCCTTTAATAGAATGGGAATCATACCCATAATTTTATGGGAGTCATTACTATGACATAATAAAAATTTTCATTATGACTATTCCCATATTATAGAGTAAATGTTTCTTATATTATTGGGCGGTTATCATATCAGAATGTTAATTATTACTATACACAAAAAATGATTTAGAAAACAAATCTGCTATGAAGTAGATCCTATAAGCCGATTACCATACGTAATATTAATGATTACCATCTGATATGGTAATGATAACTATACTATTATAGTAATCAGTACCATAATATGATGGTCATCATAACTATACTATTATGGTGATAATTGAAATCTGATATGGTAATGATTACTATACTATTATAGTGATCAGTACTATATTAGCATGGTAATCGTTACTATACTACGATGGTAATCACAACTGTTCTATCAAAGTAATGATTGCCATTCGGCATAGTTATGATTACTATCTATTATAGTGATCAGTACTATACTATCATGGTAGTCGTTACTATACTACTATGGTAATCATAACTGTTCTATCATAGTAATGATTGCCATTCGGCATAGTTATGATTACTATACTATTATAGTGATCAGTACTATACTATAATGGTAAGCAATACCATGCTATCGTTGTGTATATAATTGTAATAAATTACGATTAAATTATGTAAATTTTAACAAAACTTACCCTTTAGAATCACCCGGTGCGTCAACTAAATTAAAATCTTGAAAAATAATTTGAACCCGTTCTTTGCCACGTCCATGAAAATCG
Organism: Microplitis deprimator; assembly: GCA_964016945.1. NCBI lineage: Eukaryota > Metazoa > Arthropoda > Insecta > Hymenoptera > Braconidae > Microplitis > Microplitis deprimator. The sequence continues at coordinate 4,404,986 of OZ024707.1, read as the reverse complement.
TAGCTGCAAGTTGATCGCGGTGGATATGGATTTGGATAACCCGGTGATGTGACGATACCTGTCTTCGTATTATCACTACTGAACACCATATCACAAGACGATGCTAAAACACAAAAAAGAAAAACAATTGTAATCAAAAATAATTATTATAAATTAATCAATGTCAAATTAAGTTTTTCTGATGGTATTTCGCAAAAATTTAACTTTGTTTTAACACTTAATTGTCATAATTAGTTAATTTTACACATTTTACTATAATTCCACGGTATTTACATTTATTTCATTTGCTTGCGACTTTACAATGTAAAACATAAAAATATTCTTGTGAAATTGTTACAGAAAAGTAATTTGCTGAAGGTATGGATACAAGAGGCTAAACCAACACGCCTCCATTTACTGGGAATATGAAAGGGTACACAATCTATATTATAGATGATGTGTATGTAAGCGGTTTATATAGATTTAGTGTTAAGCCGTTCACTGGTTGGCACATAGTAACTACCAACTAATATTCAATTAAAATATAAATTATAAGTAAACTTATTAATTATTGACACTCATATCTAAGTCGAATTCATCTAAGTCTATTACCTACGGTTCGACAAATAACTTTTAACTTAATGTTTATGTCATATCTCATTTGTTATATTTTAAAGATATGGATTATCTTAATTGGAGACTACTATTAAGACTGCAATAGTTCATTTACATTTTTACTAATTTTAGCGATCATAATTTCGATGTATATAATAAGTGTTGCGGCAAGGCGGTTGAATCTGATATTTAATGAGTTGAACAATAAGAATACAGTAACATATTCATATATTATCGAGTCTATAACAAGTATAGAGAAAAAAAGGAATTCTTGATGCAAAAAATTTATTCTCGTCTCTGATCCTGTTTTTCTTTCTCTTTCTATAAACCCAAAAACCTCATATTTAATATAAGAGAAGGGAAAAGTATTCTGCTGTAGTTGTAACTTATATCATAAATTGGATCAAAATAAATAAATATCCATCGTTTTTTAAATATCTGATGCCAAAATATTATTTCCAAACTTTGTGTGGTTGATCTATAAATGATATACTGCTGTCACTTTTATCGCACATGTGTCAAAAGTACTCCCTTTCTTTATAACCTTCAAAACTTTTTCCCACTCATAAGCTAAAATATTACAGTGTTGTAACGTATATTCGATTTCTACAAACGGATATCAGCATGAGAGACTGTCGCGAAATTCGCGGTGTATTTTCATAGACAAATTTACGCTGAACAAGCAGTTGCTATTTGTTGACAGTAAAAGATAACTTTTTAACACTCATCTTTATGAACCCGTTATTTTTCTTTGTTAGTGGCATTGAATCAACGATAATTGTCAAATGTATATTCAGTTATGTTCTTGAATTGAAATATATGTTTATTACTGTCCATTTGTGATTGTGTTTATGAAAATAGCCCGTGAAAGGAACGAAAAATTTATAGACAAACAGTCTAATTAAATCTAGATAATGACGTTGGTGAACAATACCCGCTAATTAAATGCGTAGCTCTTGCGGAATTGCTAGGATGCTATTTTCGTTGAAATTTAACTTCACTTTAAGCACTCAATATTCTTAAAGAGACCTATTTTAGTACTTGGCATTCTTAGGTACGATTAACTACTTGGGAAACAAAAGTTGTGATCATAACTGTCGTAGTGTGATAGTTACTAAAGATTGCCATATCTGTCAGATCTAATCTTTTTTCATCATATCATATCTGGTCATATCTTGAGAAATCTAGTCAGATCATATTATTTTTTTCATTGTAGCATAGCTACTTACATCTGGATAGAACTAATCAGAGACAATTTCAAAATTTGGGCAAATCTTGGCATATATGATCTAATCTAATCATTCCTTTCATCGTACCATATTTGGTCATATCTACTTATATCTGGTCAGATCTTGTCAGGCTTACTTATATCGGATCAGATCTGGTCAGATTTAGCCAAATAGAGATAATTTAACGAACTGATTAGATCTTGCCATATCTAGCCAGATTTAATTAATTTTTTACTTATACTATGCCTGACCAGATCTAATCAGATAGAATCAATTCAAAGACCGACCAGATCTACATAAACAGATTTGGCCATATCTGGATATATCTAGTCAGATCTAAACTTTTGATTACGAGTGTTAATTTGATGCCTAATATATCTTTAGTTAAAAAAGATGATTTTATGGAATAATTATCATCACTTTGTGATCAGATTTAACTTTCCTGAAAATAAGTAAATATTGCGATCCCTACAGTTAAAAAAAAAAAAGTTTTTTTTTTCAAATAAAATATTTTGATATTTAAAAAAATTAAATTGATTTGTGGTTACTGGGTACAGTAATTTAATTTCTAAAAATACATTGTATTAGTAGCATTAATTTTATTTAAATCTCAAAAGAAAATGTAATTAAAAGAATTTACGGTAACAATATTATTTTTACGTGTACCCATGAATAATGGACGAATATTTGATTTTCTGCTAAAATAATTGAGGAAAAAATTGTTTGGCTATAAAGCTGAAGAAAAATAATTTTTAGCATACAACAACTCATTAAAATAAGAAAAAATATAAATAATTCAAAATAGAAAAATAGAAAAATAGACATGAAAAATAAAATCGAGACGTTCACTGCAGTATAGACCTGCGAGAATATAATAGAGAAAAAGTATGGCGTTAACTTGATACTTTTTATTTTTTGTTAGTTTCGTTTTCGTTCTTTCCCTTTCGAAGCTTGAAAAGCCTGCGCGAAGAATCGCCTGAGGACCGTGGAAGCGGGAATATTTTGTTAGTCGCACATTCATGCATGAGTTGTTTCTCTTTAACCATATATATATATATATATATATATATATATATATATATATATATATATATATAAATATAGAACAGCATATTGTACGCGTATCCAACCAACCCTCGAACACTTTTTTAGACGTAAAATATTCATGTAGCACTTTATGCATGTGCCACACTAGGCAAAAATAAATATTAACTATTTTGCTTATGAATCACAGTGACTTGATTGTTATAAATATTAAATAAAGTGAAAGGTGAATGAAAGGTACGGAAAAAAGTTTTAATGAGTTTTTTCATGCTCTGGTTTATAACACATTGTATAAACAGTTCAAACAATGTTGGTATTTTTTATTTTTATTTTTAAATATTTAAAAGTGTCAAAGCGGAAAATTTTTTATAATTATTTATAGCAGCCATCCAATCAATTATTGATACAGCGATAGTAAGGATGTTACTTTTATATTGATTTTGATTAGAAATGGTTAGATCTGATTATATATAATTGTATCTAAACGGTTAGATATAACTAGATTCAAATATTGGTAGGATCCTAATATACAGTTTTATATGATCAGATCTGATAATTTTTCCCGGCTCAATTTTAAAATACTAAAATTAATAAAATCTCAAAATTAATTTATACTATCGCTGTTATATGTCGTAATAGTCAACAATTATAATTATTATACACAATTTACTCCTTTTGTCGATGAAAATTTGATTACCGTTTTCACTGGGATTCGAACCCGGGTCCTTCTGAATATCAGTCGTAGCTCGTACCACTCTGCCAATTCACGGACTCAATATTTAGTATTTTTAGAATGTTTATGTATTTATCACGAAAATCTTATTAATCTCAATAAAGCGCGTAATATTAATTATGATCATTCAGTGATCCTAACTATATCTAGTTATATTATATATAACTGTGTATCATAGTATATAATTATACGCAACTATATATGATCATAGCTAATTATATATAGGTAGATATGATCACTATTTCATAGGTTATATTGTCATACATAGTTATGTATGATTACATATGGTTATAAATAATCAGATATTATTATATATAACTATGTATAGCTTGATATAATTTTTGAAATTAAACAGGAACTTTAGACATAATTATACATAACTATATATAATCGAATATGCTTAGTGGAGTACAACCCGCATTTTCAATGCCGGACCTCCAAGTTACGGAGAGAATTCAGATTATAATAAAATCTATAATCACTTCTGGTTTTTTCCATGCAGTGTACGGTAAAAATCAATGGTAAAGTTTACAATTATCTGAACTAAATACCGTAAATGTATCGCAAGGAATCAAAAGTATTTCTTAAGTAAATTTTTTATTTTATTTTAAACCTGACTGTTATTTGGAAACAGTTTTAAAATTTATTAGTTATGTTATTTATAAAAATTATAAGGCATATGCGCATAAATTGTCCAAATCTATAGATAATAAATAAACAAAGGTACACAGAAAAAAGGATTTCATGGCGCAAAAAATGTTTTCTTGTTCTAAGAAAATTTTTACTTGACCCAAGAAATTTTTTGTATTATAAAGTGACAATAAAAATTTTCTTGGGGTGAGAAAAAATTTTTTAGGTGAGAAAAAAATTCTTGAGCCAAGAAAAAATTTTGTCTTCAATTCATAATACAAAATATTTCTTGCGCCAAGAAATTCTTTTTTTCTGTGTATTATTAAATTATCAAATAGTAGGAAGTTCTGTCAACTTATTTTGACTTTTTCAAGTAATCTAACACAAATTTGTACGAATAAATAACTCAGCATTTTCATTATTAATTTACAATTTACAATTGTAAATTAATAGTATTTATTCTAAAAAATGGAATAAAATAAATATTTTTTATAAGAATACAATGAATGAATAAATGTTTGAATATTTAGATTCAGATAAAACGTTATGAAAGTTAAGTAAGGGTTTGCGAATTGAAGAAACGAGAGATAAGCTCGTGCGACTATAAACGGAGGGTACTTGAAAAATTCTCGAGGGTGGTACAACTTTACTAATGGAGCTGAACTAATTAATTTTGCATATTTTCCATCTTTTACTATTAAATATACATATATATAGTCCAAGTGGAAATTCAATCATACTTGTTTAAAGTGATATAAATTCTCGAATAAATATAGAGGAGCTGACACGCAAGCGTAAATTCTAGCATATATAATTACGATGAAATGTTATCTGATACTTATAACATTTAATCAGTTAATAAGCTATGATTATCATTATCACGTAAATTCGGTTGTATAGCGGTTTATCATATCAATTAGCGAAGGTTGATAAGTTTATATATAATATGATTAGATAAATTGAATAGTTTAATTTATTAGCGCGAAATTATGAAATTATAAATTGTATTATACCGGAAACAGAAAAAAAGCACAAAAAAAAAGTTTGTAACTTTCATTGAAAAGTGTTGCAGTAATTTTGTAAATATAAAAAAAAAACTGCCGAGTGAAATTGAAGTAAAAACTCACGGGTTAGATTACTAATGAATTTTACACAATACACTCTCAAAATAAACGTCCCCTGATTAAAAAAAATGGTTTGAAATGTTATATGTCATGTCCATAAGAAGGGTGATTCAAAAGTATTAAAAAGTATTTAAAATTTTTTTTTTCTAATCGTTTTACCCCTACTCTATAATTCAAGATATCGAAATATTCGAGATAGGTTACTGGGGTGAAATCACCTTCACTCAAAGCTACATCACTAGCAAAAAAAAATTATCTAGATTGCAAATGCACCTTAAATTTAATGACAAGCGACTGTTGATCTTCATCAAGCGTCACCTTAAGTTTATAACCTTATTTTTAATTTTCATAAAATATCTATAAGACTTTTTACTAGGTTGGTATTCATGTTTGCTAGTGTTTCAATTTGGCAATCATTATATAAAATATCGTAGACAACTAGTGACATCTAGTATAATACTTTCGGCGAGTTGGTAACCCTCACTAGCGCTCGTATTCCTAAACCCCAAACTCGGTAGCACTAGTTATCTTAGATACTATTTTAATTAACAGAAAAATTGCTTTATCTAAATTTGTCAAGTTCCCAAAAACTGGCAACGAGCAGTATTTCTACTGTACAATCTGTTGATAAAATAAGAAAATTTTCTAAAAAATACACATTTCTTAATAACTCTAATTTTTTTTTTGCCAATAAAATTAACGTTAATGAAAGTCGATAATTTGACGAATCTCATCAGACGATTAGAAAGATGCAAAGGAAAATCCGTGATTTTATTTTTTTTATTTTTTATTTTATCTACTTCGTAATATATAACGATCGATCGCAATAAGTGATTCGCTCTCAGTCTCATTTAAGACAACCACGGAATGTTCATAGTCGGACGATACTCATGAAGAATTTTTAGATGGCAAAGTCTCATGAATGCAAATTAAATTTTCTTCGAGTTAATACTATCTGGGTCTTTCAGCAAGAAGCTTTATTCATTTATAATGTAAATGCTATATCATCTTTATTAAGTTCCCTGTTTTATTTATTTATTTTTTAATCCTTATGCTCATGTAACATTTATTCTTCCAAGTACTATTAACTGTTTCATAGTGTCTTCCATAGAAAACCTTTGTGTACAATCTGAGTAAAAGCATTTCTTCAATTTTAAATATATAACTTTATATGTACCATTAATTAAGACTTTCTACAAAGAAAATCTTTTAGAAATTTTGTTAAGAGGATAGTTTTAAGAGCATTGTAAATGATGAAAACAATATATTCATAGAAAAAAAAAAAAATGAGGATGCTATTTAGTTGTCAATACTATTTATGTACACGGAAATAAATATATAGCAACAATTTTACAATATGATATGGGAAAATTCCTATGAAAGAATGGTAATAATTCCTATACATTATGGGAACGATTACCGTAATATTATGGAAACGATCGTTGTGTATAGGATTTTGCTTCTATAAGCATCTAGTAACCGTTACAATATGAATATAGGGTCTAATCATACGTGATTATGAGAACTATCCCTATGAGTATGGTAACTATTACCATAAAGTCAGCGTTTTTTTGTGGTTAGGTTCAATTTTGTTGAGTTTATTTTACCAAACAAATTATTCAATTCCATAATATGATGAGTCACCATGACCGAGAGGTAAGATGACTTCTGCTTGAACTTGGTAACCGGCGAAACGTGGGTTCGAACCCCAGTGTTTGTCGAAAAAATCGGTTCTTCGAGATTTAGCTTAACGCTAAAGACCCTGGCAGTTCAAAACCGTCATAAATAAAAAAAAAAAATTTTATATAATTTCAGCTGCGTGACGCTGAGTCTATCGGAAATTTATTGGGGTTATAACCTAAAGGCTGTTTCCATGTATATTTAAAGAAAAAAAAAATCATTTTCTCTGTATAAGCAGTTTTCTAGTATATGATGTGTGTTAATTACTACATACAGTTTTGAACTGTGTACTTTTACTAATGCAAACAGAACTATTTCTTGAAAATAATTGATAATTACCGTAAATTTAAAAAAAATAACTAAGTTTTCTCAGCGAGTCGGAAAATGATTTAAATTGACCTTTAAAAATGTTAGAAACTAACATCATAAATAAATTGCCCGTTGAATTCAAGAAACGGAATATAGTTACCGCTTTCGTCGTCACTTACTTCCTTATCCTGTCCCAACTATAGTCTAGTTTCCGCTACAGGTCTTGTCCCCCTTTCCGGTGAAATTTCCCACTGCATTCCGACTAACTTCCATCACGCTCTTTTTTTATTTTTTTTCCTGTTTTTTTTATTCTCTGGGTTTTATTTTATTTTTTTTTTTACCTTTCTCTCTCTGTCTACATTTCCCATTCGCTTCCCACTCGATTAAAACTACTGAGCTGTGCTGGCTAACGTCAAAGGAACGAGGATCCTGATTTCCTCAAAACCGCAATTGCGGCTGATCAATCAGCGCCTTTACTACTCGATTAAAAGGAAAAATAATGATCTTCTCTAATACTTGAATAATTTTTTTTTTTACTCTATTAATTAAATAAAAAATATCAATAAATTTTTTTTTGTTGCCAGAAAAAGTTGCAAAATAAATTAAAAAAAAAAAACTCCCTTTGCTGGTGTGAGAAAGATGTAGATACGTTCTCGTAGACAATGCGGCATAACCCGTCTAGTGCCACCACTACAAGCATACCGCAAATCCTCATTTTAGTCATATGTATCGAAAATAGCTTTTTCTTTTGTCTATTGTTCATTTTTTTAAAATCATATCTGCGGAACAGCAATCGACAGAAATTCAAATGATTAAATTAGAAAAAAATTTCATAACTTTCTATGGACCGGAATCGTTTCATTGGGTTGATGGAAAAATGAAAAATTAACAATTTGCTACTTTATATACTATACGTAATGTATAACTTGAATCCGTTACTAGGAAAAAAAAATCACGAAAATTTTGGCCTGCACAAAAAGCATGAATTTAAAATACAAAAAATGATGGAAAATCCAAAAGTGCGCCTTCATTCCTCATTTTATTTTTACTCTTTACTTTCATTTTATGATATTAATTGTGATTTTTTGTTCAACTTTTAAATTATTAATTTCATTTTTCTATTTCTTAGTCTCAGTTTAATTTTTTTTATTAAAACTTAAAATGAATGTAAAAAAAAAAAGCTACAGAAATTGCTTTCAGCGATGCTATTTTCAAGTTTCGTGTCAAAATGTTCTGTAATTTATCCGCTAACATTTTCCCAAGAAAAAACATATTTTTTTTATCAGTCAAAACTAATTTGCCAGATGATAATTTAATTGTACGTCATTAGTAATAAATTTATCTTAAAATAAAGATAAAAGAGGGGAGAATAAGAATAATTTAAGCGGAAAAACAGTTTTTATTTTCATCGTGATATTTTATTTTTAATTATAGCTTGTTTTTTTAATTTTAATTGAATTAAAAATAAAAAATTGGCATTAACTTAATGAGTAACGTCTTTGAAAACGACAGTAGACATGTCTGCACTGGGAAAATACTTTGATTAATATTAATTTGGCACGTTGAAATGAGTTTCCATTAGCTGATGAGCTGTATTAGCTATATATATATTTAGTGAGTGTAAGCTTGTAACAAAAACAATGAGCGGAGTGAAGGAAAACTAGCTTTTTTCACTTTACTATACTGACACGTCTGTATATTGTATGAGAGTTTACCAATAAATGTTGTAGGTACGCACGAAATTGAATCAAATAATTTACTATGACCACTGCTATATTTTTTTTATCCCTGGGCAAAAAAAGGTTAAAATATGAGTGTGTAGTACATATATATATATTATTGGTATGTGTCAATAGTATTCGAATTTAATTGAATTGAATAATTTGAAGTATTCGTAAGTTTTCGAATTATTTGCGAATTATATTCAAAATTCTTGAGCGACCTTTGAAAATTTTTAATTAAAATTGAAACTTTCAGCAACCCGATGAAAAAAGATTTTATATAACTGTATACAGTTATATATGAATTATATACAATCGTATATTATTCTATATAAAAATGCAAACAGAATAATAAAATTATATGCAAAGGTATATATTTGTATACAATTATATAGAATTGTATATAATTATATATAATCCATACGAATACAGTGTGTGATTATATACAAATGTATACATTTGTATACAATTATATAGAATTGTATATAATTATATATAATCCATACGAATACAGTGTGTGATTATATACAAATGTATACATTTGTATACAATTATATAGAATTGTATATAATTATATATAATCTATACGAATACAGTATGTGATTCTTAAAAAATGTATACATTTGTATACAATTATATAGAATTGTATATAATTATATATAATCTATACGAATACAGTATGTGATTCTTAACAAATGTATACATTTGTATACAATTATATAGAATTGTATATAATTATATATAATCTATACGAATACAGTATGTGATTCTTAACAAATGTATACATTTGTATACAATTATATAGAATTGTATATAATTATATATAATCTATACGAATACAGTATGTGACTATAATACAAATGTATACATTTGTATAAAATTATATAGAATTGTATATAATTATATATAATCTATACGAATACAGTATGTGATTATATACAAATGTATACATTTGTATACAATTATATAGAATTGTATAAAATTATATATAATCTATACGAATACAGTATGTGATTATAATACAAATGTATACATTTGTATACAATTATATAGAATTGTATATAATTATATATAATCTATACGAATACAGTATGTGATTATATACAAATGTATACAATTATATAGAATTGTATATAATTATATATAATCTATACGAAAACATTATGTGATTATATACAAATTATATACAAACAAGATATAATTATGTACGATTGTATATAAATGGATCGGGCCATTTTTTCTATCCAATTTATATAGAATTGTATAAAATTATATATAATCTATACGAATACAGTATGTGATTATAATACAAATGTATACATTTGTATACAATTATATAGAATTGTATATAATTATATATAATCTATACGAATACAGTATGTGATTATATACAAATGTATACAATTATATAGAATTGTATATAATTATATATAATCTATACGAAAACATTATGTGATTATATACAAATTATATACAAACAAGATATAATTATGTACGATTGTATATAAATGGATCGGGCCATTTTTTCTATCCAATTTATATATAATTGTATAAAATCTTTTTTCATTGGGACAGTATTCATTTTATAGATAGAAATTAATGCTGCCATGAGAACGAAAAAAATTTTGAAAATGAAAAAATCCGAATGACCTCTTAAAAATTTTCTATCGAGCTCATTTCTGGTGAGGCTATTAAAAAGTATTCAATTAATAAATTTTCGAACGGGACTTAAATATATATCTATATATATAAATTGGAGGATAGTATGAGCATAATTGTTATACGAGCGATAGTATTTATAGATGAGAGTAAAATAAAGTAGATTAAACTTCATTAAGCAGCTATAAAAAGCTTATGAATATTATACTTAATCAAGCCGATTAATTATAAAATCCAATTATTCAGTTTAATTAGAGAATTTTTATTAGTATTTATAGCTTTATTATTATTCTGTATATAATATCTTATTTGAATAATTTAATATTCAATTATATTTATTTAAATAACAAGATCGAAAAATAGCGTAGTTTTGTCCCGATAAGCTGTTTTGTCGATTTAAAATACTAATTTACGGTCTTTGGTAAAAATTCAGCAGATAAAAAACTAATTTTTGTAAAAAAAAAAACCTTCATTAAAATATTTAATTTCTTTGGCTGATATCCATCCGAAGGAAAATGTTTTTATAGAAAGGTACGTTTTTGGACCTACAGTAAATATGTAATTGAGAGAAAAAAACTGAATAATAATAATAATAGATTTCAAAATATGGAATTTCCACTTAGCAAACGATGAATTACATGAATTATTTACCTCTTTTCGAAGGTAATCAACTCTGTGAGAGAACGAAAATAGCTATCAAAATTACATTTCAATAAGCTCGGGTTTACGAGTTTTTGAGGTACTCCACGTTGCCCCCCCCCCTCTTCTACATATATATTCATATATGTATATATGAAATTGACTGTTAATATTTAATATTCCATTTGCTTTATTTCTGAAGTACTTTTTGTGAAAGCCCATAAGTAGGGGTCGACCTGCTTTCACTTGCCAAAATTTTCTTGTGACTTGAGCGGTTTGATTTTCTTTGATACACTTAGTACAAATAGAAAAAGACTTAGTGGTATCAAACGTTTCAAAGTTGTCAGAGTCACATGCAGCAAAGGATTCCAGTGGTAAAGTGAACTACTTCGTGGGGTTGACGGGAAATTCTTAAGGCAGTTGAGACAACACATGAGAGATAAATTTCGCTTTCTATTCAATTCAACACGCTGTTTTCAGTTTAAAAAAAAATCCTCAGTGCTGAAATTGTTATTACTTATAAAAATAGTGAATATGCACTGTGACTCAAAAATAATTCACTATTTTATGTTAAGAGAGCATTGAACACTTTTATGACAACCGCAAGCTGACTAAATTTGACATAATAAATACATTAACCGAACTAAATTTAATATACTTTCGTTTTGTGAGGCTTTAGATTTTTAGAGTGTGTAATAATCTATAAAATTGTGAATCATAGATCCATCAGTTATTTTATGAAGACATTTATTTCTATGCTTGAATCCTCGAAATTATTCAACTCGATGCATTGAGCAACTAAGTGAGTAAGAAATACTAGTAAAACTACCCCCTTTCGAAGTATATAAATTTTATTACAAAGTTCTGATCATAAAAAGATTTGTTATTGATTTGCTATCTAGCGGTAGTTTTATGAACTAATTCAAAAGAAATTATTCTTCATCGTCATCGTACATTTTGAGGTTATGTTGGCTATAAAATTGAAGAATAGTTCAATTTTATATAAACTAATCCCAGTTTCGAAAATTGAACCTCTTTCGAACCTCCAATTCAGGCTGATAATGATATATCTCATATGTATTCTAAAGCCACATATGAACCTCAACTGTGCATTTTTTTCTGTCACTGTAGAGGTTGAAATGAGACTGAACATAACCTCATTTGCTTAAAAAGTGTATATCTTTGACTATAATTATGATGATCTCATTTTATAGGTGGTCATATTTTTTTTATCAACGCTCTTTCTGAAATAATTAAAAAACTGAAAAAAAATGTTTTCAATACTTTTTCGGCCATTTTTAGTCAAAAAATTAGTTTTTCATTCAATGAGACACTTGATTTTTTTCAAAAAAATTCACAAAATTCTATGTTAAAAAACAAAATTTTTGAGTCATAACCTAAGATGGGGTTCCAATAACTTCTAGTAAAAAAAATTAAAAGACAATTTTTTAGGTTTGAATACTAATTTTAAAAAATACAATAAATTGCGAAAAAGCTCTAAATTTATACATTTTCGTGTAAAATATTATATTTTACACTGAGAATACTCGGAAAGGCGCAATGTTATATATTTCGCGGTGTTTCAGCTGTAACACCTTTTGGCCTTTTGCAACACTTTCCTACACAAGTTTATCTATTTCTTTATTTTCGGCAACAGGCAGAGCCCCAGAGATCGTTGAAAAATTAATTCGGCGACCACTGGGATTCGAACCCACGTCTGTCTAGTACTCGTAGTTTGAAGACCAGCTCACTGACTACTCGACTTCGAGTATCGTCTAAGAGAAATAATGTAATAAAATTTTCATAAATTTTGCAATGTTATATTATATTTACATAGAAATTCATAAGGAATAAAAAAAATATAGCCCCTGTAATTGGACGCCTTCTTCTAAAAGCTTTTTTATCAGAATTAATCATAAATTAACATCAGAAATTCGGTACCTATTATAAAAATATATAAGATATTCTCAATGAAATTTATCAAAATATTTTTCATCTAATTATTGGAGGTCATCCATTTTTTAGTCGAGTTACTCTATTACTGTAAAATTATCAGCCTGTGTATTTTGCTATCTCATGACTTCAGAATGAGTGAGTATACTGCATTTTTTTATATCTTGTCACCGTCACTGCTGAGTACACGGAGTAAAAATTATGCTGCTATGTATGAGCTTACGCAAGATTTGTATCCAGCATATCCCCATTCATCCAACAAGATATTAAGAGAGACCTCTAAGGGGTTGACACAGATTTTTTTTTTTCAAGGGTATAAGTAAGCTCTTGTTAGTTAAATATTTATACGCAATGACAAGCAGTATATATTATTCGAAATAATATGAATCGGTCTTAAAAGTATAAGGATTATGTTGAGGATAGAAGTAGTAGTAGAAAAATGAAAATAAAATAAATAATCGAGTAAGTCGACAACGAACGAAGTAAGATAAGGTGCTCAGTAAACCGAAATTCGTGTCCGTATGCTGCGTAATCGTCTAGCAAACGTTTTGCCATATTTCTCAGTATAAACTTGCAGTGTTTGGGAAGGTTGAGTGTGAGTAAAGCGGAAGGTGGGAAGGCAGGGCAAAATGGCATCGTACATGGAACAAGAGATTCGCGAAGGATTGCGAGAGAAATTCGTCGAAGGAGAATTCAGAGGGTTTGGGAGAACAGAAGAGAATGGTAGTGAGCGATTCCGTCATGTCGCAAGCATCAACTACAAAAGATTGTGCAGCAAAACATGTTGGAAGCTACGTCGCTCGCTTGAGGGATGATAGAGAAGTGACAGCTACATAATGGTCTTCGCTATAGACTTGGATATGTTGTGGATATGACGCTATTCATGTTCATAATAACTCGATTACTCGTTGATTAGAAAAAGTTGAGAAAAATGATATAAATTTATCTTTTTTCTACTCACGTTTTTTTTTCTTCATTGTATTGCTTAGTTTTTTTTATTTAGTAGACACGATTTATTCATTGTTTAAATAATTTTTCATGAGAAAAAGTATTTTAATTAGTGGATAATAATTTATATTGCAATTAAGTATCAGAGAAATAATTAAGTGAAAAAAACTATGTTTTATTCAAAAAAATTATTATTTAATATTGACACTGTTCTGCAATTGAATTTTTTTCACGTAAGAATTTCTTTGATTGTTATTATGCACGGATAAAAATTTATGGTAACGATTACAATGTCACTATATTGAAGCAAAGAGTGTATTACTAATTCCGGAAAGTAGTTAATTTTATCCATTTTTTACTAATTCATTTTTGGAGAACAGTATGATAATGATTACCATAACAGTATGGTAATCATTACCAGGACAGTATAATAATGATTACTGTACCAGTATAGTAATGATTATCATAACAGTATGATAATCATTACCATCACAGTATACTAATGATTACCAGAGCAGTATGGTAACGATTACCGGAACATTATGATAATGATTACCAGAACAGTATGATAATGATCACTATAACAGTATAGTAATGATTATCATGACCGTATGATAATGATTACCATCACAGTATAGTAATGATTACCAGAGCAGTATGGTAATGAATACCGGAACATTATGATAATGATTACCAGAACAGTATGATAATGATTACCAGGGCAGTATGATAATGATTACTATAACAGTATAGTAATCATTATCATGACAGTATGATAACCATTACCATCACAGTATAGTAATGATTACCATACTATTATAGTAGTCATTACCATGCAAGTATGGTAAATGTTATCATACATTACGGTAATCATTACCTAAATATTAGGTAACGTTTATCATAGCAGTATGGTAATGATTACTATAATACGGAAATATTTTACTTAAAATATGAATGTTTTTCATGGTATATAGGGTTTATTCCCACATGAAACTAGTAACCATTCCAATGTGAAAGTAGAATTTATTAATACTTTCCTATAGAAACTGTTTTCATGATTATGGTACATAAGCCATGATTCACTTTGATACAAACTGTCACTACTATATTGTTAAATTTTTTAATAAAACTCGTTTAACTACCAATCTTTTGATAGAATTCTTTCACTTATTAAAAATATTTATCAGAAATATTTTAAAAATTTTATAACGAAATATTGCTGACAGTATATTTGCAGATGTTTTGTTTCGTCGCTCTAAAAATATCACCAGTACTGTAGATAATATTTAAAAAATATTTCTGTTACTAAGAAATTGATAGTTAGCATCACCTTAACTTTTGCTTGTCATACATTTACTTTAATATTGAAATGAAAAGAAAGTTAAATATTAATGAGATGGTATAGCGTACATAGCATTATTATTATTATTGTTATTATTATCTTATACATAACGAAGGATAAAAAAAATATGAACGTGTAATTCATGGAGATACTTTTATACAGCTTTTTGAATATACTATATAAAGTATGAAGTTGAATTTTCTAGCCCTTTTTATCTCATCTCACTGAATAAATTTTTATTTTTTTTCTTATTTTCAATATCATTATTATTATTTTTTTAAAGACTCGAGTATTGCTTTGTGTTGACGAGCATAAACTCGCTCGCTGTGTTCGGAATATTGCTCATTTTTTTTTTTGTATTTTTTTTTTTTTTTTGTATTGTGCTACTTTATTTTTATTTTTTATTTAGATTGTTCGTTCCCGTTTTTATGGTATTTGAAAGACCTTAAGCAACTGAAGGGGATTCAACTGTCACTAACTAGTATTGCGCGTATTACACGTCAATTTTTTTAGTTTATTTTTGCTGATGTATATAAAATAGCATTTGATCGGTCGAATGCATTATAAAAGACTTGTGAAGTTACAGTTAAGCTTTTTATTGTTAAATCAAACATTAAATTCAATTTTTCATATTTAATATCTGTTTTCATGAAGAAGCTTTACTCATACATAAATTCATTATTTATGATAATAAATTGCATTTTAGTTAATTAATAATATACTCGTTATTATTGTATTCAAAAGTAAAAACCAACGAATTCATTAATTTATTAATTTATTTAAATCTTTGTATTTATGCTGATAATTTTATCGTAACGTTTGCCAACCGGGATTTTCAATGATTACTGCACAGTAGGGTGGTCCAAAAAAACCGACTATATTTTTTTATTCGAGTCGCATATAAAAATTTAGTGGTTTAACTCATAGGTTTTTAATCCTCTTCAAAAATTAGCTCGATAAAAAATTTTTACGGGTCGCTCAAGAATTTCGATAATTCCGAAAATGATAGAAATTCGGATTTGTTCATTTGTCTCTTCTTTCTCGAGACAGAAATAGCTTCTATGTGCAAAATCAATAACATGCTGAAAATTTGAGCTCAAAGTATAGATTTTTAAACGGCGCTCAAGAATTTTGAAAATTAATTCATAATATGTAATTAGGACTGAGTTAATTTTTGTATTTTTTCATAACTTAGCTATTATCATTTCGCTAAAATATAACTTTAGCATAACCAAAAATATACTGGACAGTTTCAAGCAATAAAATTGGTCAAGATTTGAAAAACCAAAAAACCTAAAAATTGAATTGAAAAGAAAAAAGTATATAAGTAACTAATTTTTTTTGTGTCTCGGGTTCTATTTTTATTCAGAATGATACAAATTTATGATGAAAAATTGAGAAGCTTTAATATTAATATTCAAGGGTCGCTTGAAAACGTTGAAAAGACAGTACTCGGAAACGTTCAAAATTTTTAAGCGACGTTTTAATATTCAAATCTTACGCTAAAATTTTAAGTGTATTCATGATTTTCGAGATATAAACTACTGCTGCCATGAGGAAGAAAAATTTCAGAAAAAAAAAATCCGAATTTCAATCATTTTTGGAATCCGAAATTAGTGAGCGACCCCTTGAAAATTTCGTGTCGATTTGAAATCCAAAAAAAAAAATTACACTTCTAGTCTCAAAAAAATTTTTCACATCTCAAAATATGCGGAGCCTGACTTCCACATATTAATCAATATATTTTATTATTACTCATCCTGATTTCCCGATAAATGGAAGAATTTATCAGAACAAAATGTTTTTGATCACTTCCAATTTAATTAATTACGATATTTAAAAATTGTTGCTAATTACGTTAGCAATAATCGAAATATTGCAATCAATTATAAGTCTCATTATATTTTTGATCCAACTATTTCAATTTATAATTATACTACTCTACTGCACATGCGTTGTAACATGATGACATTTGTTTTCACTTCTTTGAACAAGTTAACAACCTATACATCATAATTTTATAATTGCACCTTTTATTTCACGCAACAACTAATTTACGTGAAAAAAGATACAAATATATGTATGCATGTATATAAATAATGAAAAACAATCAAACGATTTTTAACGATCAAAAATATACATCATTTTGTTTATCACGAATATCACCTTTTATTTTTTTTTTGTATAAAAAAAAATGTATTTTTTTTTAAAACCTGATATGAAAATTAAATATAAAGCACATGTGAATTAAATATAAAATGACTTTGATCGACAAAGTGCACTGTCTCTTTGAACAAGTCTTTTGTATTTTTCGTGTTTTGTACGTGACGAACAGTTTGTTAACAATATATATATATATATATATATATATATATATATATATATATATATATATATATATTTTGTTGAAAAGCTTGGTCTCACCCTATTCGCTGTGTACAATTTTCTAGACTTCTCTGTTGTTCATGTCCTTTTCATCTATAGAGTTGGGTTATTCTGTTGGGACATGGAAAACCCAAGAGTATATATAAACAGAAATATACAAAGCGTCACTGAGGTGTTAAGGATACGTTTCGAGATAATCATAGAATTAGAGTAACATATTTGTATATCTTATTATTAAAGGTTACGTGAAGTGTATGTTATATTCAGTTTGAATTTAAATTTTGTAGTCAGCGAGAAATCGATATAGTTTTGAAACTACGTCTCAATGTTTGAGTTTTAATTCAATTAATTAATTTGAATTTATTAATCACCATGGAGATTATAGTTTTAGACTAAAAATATCGGATAACCTGTTGATAATAATTATCATACTTTATCAATTGACTGTAGAGTAAAAGTTCTGTTCTAATTCCTATGTAGAATGGTAACCATTACTATGATACATAGTAACAAGGATTTTTTAGCCTCGAGAGTCACGGGATAGAGTAATCCCCCCATTCTACATGGTAACGTTGGCTATGCAGCATAGGAATGATTACCATTCTACATTGACGAGAGAACTATGGAAATGGACATGACTACATTGTTACCTAGCAACATTTACGATGTTTTATTTATTTTATATTTAGTAAATAAGGTTATGACAAAATAAATAACTCAAGTTACTTTAAATATATGTAGAAATTGAATTAATCTATTGAAATAATTAAAATGTTGCTCATAATGAAATATCATTTTTTGATAAAAGATGAAAAATAATTCAAAAAATTAGAATATTTAGTAATAAACAATTTATTTACTTCGTTTGTTTACTTCGTTGTCTTATATATATTTATTAAACTGTAATGGCAGCTATTCAAGCATGGGACTGAGTAGCATTCTACATAGCCCTGATTCTCATGCTAGATAGCGATTTTTACCATTTTATTTGTTTCAATGTAACATAGTAATCATTACCAGAAAAATGGTAATGAATGCTATTCTACATATCATTATTTACCATTTTACAAAAAATGAGTCTGGTTACTATGTAGAATGGTAACCATTACTATTCTTTGCTTTCCGCGAATAAAAAATAATTAGATTTTGTAATATGAGCAGTAAAATTAAAAAAATAAAAAATTTATAGTCAAAGATTTATAGTCGCTCTAGATAAACCGAGTATCGATTTCACTTAAATCTATTTTATCCATTGAATAGTAAAATAAAAAATGTATGTTACTTAAAGTAATCTTGCAATAAGCATACTACATCATTTCACAAAAATTACATAAATATTGTTTGTAAAAATAAATCATTTTCTGTAGAGCTCACATCTAAAACAAATATACAGGGGGAAGTCTTGATTCATTTTCTACTAACACCTCAGAAACGTACACCTCCTTGCCCGTAAATTCAATAAATTTTTCATCTTATATATTTTTCTCACCCATTGATTTAAAAGCTAACGTATATATACGTCTTACATGCCTAGTGTGTAAAGTAAAAAAAAAGAAAGATATATTTTTCTAGCAGAGCAGTTATATAAAACGAGAGATACTGCAGAACAAATGGAACGTGACTTGGTTATTAAGATGATAGTCAAACGGAAATTCGATTATTATCCCCTTCTATTCATATTTTCGTTACGTAATCTAATGTTAGTATTTAAAAAAAAAAGAAAAAAAAATTAAATGTATAATGACAATAAAAAATAAAATAATAATGTAGCAGAGTAGTATTACGTATAAAATAATAAATTTGAAGATAATGCCCGGCGTCGGTAGCCGTTTTAAAGAAAGTTCTGCCAAGTCGGCGCAATAGAAAAACATCGTAAATTTTCTGAGGATCGATTTTTATAAGAAAATCTCAAAAGTATAAGGAAAGAAAAAGATGAAAAATAAGAATGTGTGTAAGTGTACTACTAGTGGAAGGATAAGATAATGTAGAAGAGGGTAAGAGAATATGAGAGGTTAAAGAAAGAATATAAGAAAACGTCTAACGTCGTGGGAAAAGTCGTTGTTCGGTAACGACGACGACTTTTTAATAAATCATCTTTCCTTTTCCCAAGTGTCTTACTGAATTTAATGTCTCTATACTTTACATTATCCGTCACGCTTTCTCTTTACTTTTATATCCTACTTCTTATTCTGGTTCCTCGTTCTCTTTAACTTAAGCTTATAGATGAGAAAACGAGGATCAAAATGCTTACCAAAAATCTTCAATTTAAATATTATTGAGCATAATATAGGCATTATGTAGCAGGGTTATTGTGAAAAAATAAACCGATAAAAGTATTCGATGATCAGGATTACTTGTCATCTATAATAAGTTTTACTTTCTGAGATTGATTGTGATTGACGTCATATACTATTATTATTAATGGGTTGCAGTAGATTTTTTTTTGTGGTGTTAATTTTTTTTTTTTTTTTTTCCTTATTAGTATACTATAGTATATTAGTATTACGCAAAAATGTATAACCACGAATTTTTATATAACCTAATTATTGACACATATTTATTTGTTAAATGCACATAATAAAAAAATGCTCCAGGTGAGGCTCGAACTCACAACCCCGGCATTGCTCACGTTTCACTGTCTTATAAGTACCGTGCGCTAACCAATTGCGCCACTGGAGCTGTTGTATATACTGAGTGATACTTTACTATTATATACCTATATTCACTTTGTAGTCGATACTTCATGCTATGTTATCTAGTAGATAGTTATCGCATTATACTAGCCGTAACTATGAATCATTTTTTAAAAATAATGATTTGACACGAAATGCTGGGAAATATTTTAAGTTCTATTGCAACAGATAGATTTTATTTTTAATAATGACTATTGACAATATTAAATTCTATGGTTTTTTTTTGTGGTTATAAAATAAAGTCTAATTATAGTTACTACTAGGTCCTATAAAAATTTTTAATAGAGCCTAGACAAAGAGTTCGAATGAATTCTGAGGATTGCTGAAAGTGGAAGTAGACAAAGCTGATTAAGTACTGAATAAAATATCGTCCTTATGTTATTTAGGTTCTGGATAAGTACTTTTGTTCTACAGTATGTAGATCAGCAGGATCTAAATTTTGACTCGTATACCGCAAAAAAATTTCATTTCAATGGCAAGAAAATTTGACTTATGAGAAGTACTAATGATTCACTTAATATACAAACTTGCTATAACTTTCGTTGAAATTTCTCGTTACACTTTTAATTGAAATACTTCCTGCCTTATTTTTTTAAAAACATTCACGTAATGATCGATATTTTAATTTGATAAATAAATATGTATGCTTTTGAGATTTTCTATTAGGAAACTCAACTGACATACTCAAGAATATCGTCGAGAGGTAATTACAAATTTTCGATAAATTTTACTTTGAGCTAACTCTCGAGACGTCTACTCAATACCCTCTTTCACTTATCAGAGTTGAAAAGTTCAATCAATCAATTAGTTTTTTTTTTTTTTTGTTATTTCAGAATTTTTCAATATTAGTTTAAAGTAAGAAATACAAGAAAGATACTTCTGCAGAGACCTTTCCGGAAGGAGACGCTTTCATACATTAGAGATGAACTCAAAGGTTCTGTCTTGACATAGTTTTAGTTAACGTTAGATAATAAATTTTAAATAGGTGGTCGTAATTTATTAATTAACTTGTAACCTATATACATAATTATGTCATGTCTATAAAGTTTTAGTTTTCAACTCTCTTAATAAATGTCAACATCACATAACTTTTTTAAATAGGTTGATATTTTTTTTTTAAATTTAGTGTCTATAATTTTTTCATGTTTGAAATTTATTCATATATTATTGTAAAATTTCATTTATTTAGCAAGAAAATTAAATTCTTATTTCACTTACCTCAGAGAAAATATATATACATATTTACATATTTGCCGCATATGTGCAATTTTGTGCAAAAATAAAAATGTCAACATATATGAAGATATATATATATATATAGGTATATATAAACATGTACGTAGACATATACACTGTAAGAAAAACCGGGGTAAACCTGTGGTGTAGGTGTTAAAATTTACGGTGTTAAATTTCAACACCAAAAGCGGTGTTAAAATAACACCGCCGGGAGTGTAAATATTTTTTACTGGTGTTAAAAAAATTTCTCGGTGTTATTTCATTTTAACACCACGCGGTGTTATATTGAGTCCATTTTTAACACCACTCTTTTTACAGTGTACACATATGCGTTGTAAAAAAAGCGGTATTAAAATAAACCTGTGTAGAAGTACTATTTAGCAGTGTTAAAATGGTGCAGATACGGCGGGTGTAAGAATACAATTCAACTTTTGATACTTCAAAAATACAACATATTTTTACACCGCTTAACACCATGAAAAAGTTTATCCACTATCAGTGTTATTTTAACGCCGTTTTCGGGGTTGAATTCAACACCGATAACTTTAACACCAGGAAAGCGGTAATTTACACCGTTTTTTATTACAGTGTATAAATATATATATATATATATATATATAAATTCACATTATCAAAAAGTATGATATATATTTCCAAAAATCAAATCGGTTCGAAATGGGAAGTTAAAAAGCTAACTTCCTTTAATTCATATATTTCCATTAAACTATTCCGATCCACATACTTTTGATAGGTTATTTAATCATGTGTATGTGTCGCATTTGAACATAATAAGCAGGGTAAATTGACAATTACAGAGAACTAGCAGAGGTAAAGGAGAGTAAGTAAGTAAAGGAGATCACAAGAGAAGTTTATAAGGTGTATAAAAGGGTGAGTGTGAGTGTGAAATGTGGATATAGATTTGTTGAAGATCAGTTGCATGGAATCCCACACACATAACTTTAAACTAAATTCCGTATACTCAAGAAGTTGATTACTTTGCGAAGTATACAGCTAAGACGGCGCTTTCTCATTGGAACATGACGGCTTTGGATAAATGGGATTCGCTCCGCTTGCCATTGACGCCCTAGACTACTACTGTGATAGTTAAGGTTCCAACCACTAAATATTGAAGAACACAGACAGGCGTATACATCCATATATATATATATATATATATATATATATATATATATATATATATATATATAAATATATATGTACATAATAGTTGGGGAACTTGAGAGCAGTCACGGTTCTACGCGTTTTCCAGTTTAGTAAATTCACTTTGTATAGTTGAATTTAACCATCCGTAGCCTACACACGAACGATGAGACATTTAATAAAACATCAAAATTAAAATCTTTGAAAATTTGTCAATTATCATATTTATATATATTTTTTTTTTAATTCCTATTGTTAAAAAATATTTTGAATTACTAGTATTCGTATATCAGACAGAATGAAATTAAAAAACTTGTCTTTCACATTTATTTCTGAGTAACCAAAACGATTCAAAATTATTCAGAATGCCAGTATCGCTTAAGGCGTATAATTTGATAAGATTTGAAGCATTTACTCAAATCATAGTTATTGGCTTGCCTATTATACATTGGAATCCTGGACAATGACGAGAACTGTTATAGTTTCGAATATCTTGCAATTGTCCAAGTTAACCTTATAAAGTTACCAATAGATCCCTGAAGTGTCTGTGGATTCAAGTGTCAACTGGTTACGAATAGTAAGTGTTAACCGTGAAGTTAACTTTGAAATTATCACTTATCTAATCATCTCGAATACTAGAAAGGAGGAAAACAGAAATTTTGAAGTGCTTCAAATTAAATTTCCAGAAAGTAGTATAAAGTCTTGATAATTTCGGAATTAGACCTGATTCAACCAAGAAGAAATCTTTAGGAAGTATTCAAGGTGTCGCCCGCCATTTTATAATCACATTACGATTTCTTACTAAAAAATTATCGATGTAGTTCTTTTTCTAACTTTTTCAAAAAAAGGATTTCGAATTATTCGAAAAATGGAACTATTTAGTTATTTTGAAAAACTAAATTCACCATTAAATAAAAATTGAATATTAGAAAATTGAGAAAAATTTTCGGATTCGAATCGAACAGTCCAAAAAGTTACGATTAATTTGATAACTTTCAAATAATTTGAACTTTTGAATACTTCGAAAATTGACGAATAATTCGAATTTTCAAATTATTCAAAAACTTAAATTCACTTCGAAGAGGAGTTTATTTTTTATTTAACATTATAATTCCGAATCAAAGGGTGATCTTTTTTTAAACTCCGGAACTCGAAGTGACGGAGTTAATTCAGATAAAAATAAAATCCGAATTCACGCAAAAATTTACTCTCAACTTGCTACAGTGTGAAATATGTCAGCCTAGAAGAATCGCTACAGTCTACAGCAGTACAATCAAGTGTTTTTAATGTTCAATAGACATGGCTATTATTTAACAGTATTATTTATATTCGTAATAAATGAATATTAATAATGAATGGTTTTAATGAAGCAACTAGTTGACCTGATTAATTATTGATTTCAATCGAATTCTATTACGTTATGAAATTCAGTGACACAATCGGCTTCCTTCTGTCCCATATTCGTCGTTACCACAGCGTCGTGGGCTTATTGAATTAGACCTTCTAGCAAAATATACCTTGATCTTTAACTCAACAGAATTGAGTTTTCAATAATGAAATTTTTCTCAATCAAATTATTCTTAACAACTAAGATAACCTTGTTAGCAGCCGCTTTATTTTTCTTTTAAAGCACAGTACGGTTTATAAATTATTTACCAGCTTGTACTTTATAATTGATTTACAATAAGCTCTACTTGTAATGCTTGAAAAAAACTTTATTGTCTTGAAAATTTTTTTTCTTAACTTTTCGCTATGAAAATCGACGATTTTCAAAAAATTGGAAGTTATTGTTTTCAACCCGATTTTGGAAAATCGAGTTTTTATCAGATGACGACATTTTGAGGTCCTAGGAACTGATTCTATTTTTAGACGGTGTATGTGTGTGTGTGTGTGTGTGTGGGTGTGTGGGTGTGTGTGTATTAGTTGGCTTAAATCCGAAATTTGTTAATTATATTTCAATAAGAAATTTTCATCTATTGAATGTGGTCTTAAAATTTGAACAAAATTGATCACAATTTTTGAAATTTCAAAACATGTAAAAATACTTTACTTTTGACTAGATACATATGATTGTTATTTGTATAAAGTACCTGGGAAATCGTCTATTTTATGCCTACAGAAAAATTATACCGACATTTTATTAAAATAGAAGGAGGTAAGAAACTGACTTTGACAGTTAGATAAGAAGTTTAATCGGATGGTAAGTTGGTAACTTGGATTTTATTTATTTTATGTGCATGCTGTACTTTCCTGTGGAATACAGAATATATTTTATCTACATGTGACGTCATTACATTCGGACGATTAGATATCTTTATTACTGTGTGTACAGACATAATATTTTAAGGTGCCATCTGGAAACGTGTTACGAAATACTTTCTTACCATGGGTTATAAAAACTACATCAGTATATTGCTAAAGTTACAACCCGGAAAAAAAAATTATATATAATCATATGTAATTATAAATAATCATATATAATTATATCTAATTATACATAATTTTTTAAATTCGAATATATAAAAATAAGTGAGTGGTGGGCGAAACGGGATCGGGTGACAAAACAGACCACCCTAAAAATTGGGTAAATTTTATTTTTCCAAAATTGTTTATAATCACCCGACTCAAATAACAACTTCTAGTTTAGTCGACAACAGCCTCAATTCCTTTGATGTTTTATTTAACGCCCAGAAAGTAACTCTACTTTAGTACTCAAAATCCTCAATAAGAATTATGAAGTCTAAATGCGAATATTTTATCGATTTTAAATTATAATTAAGACCTCATAATCCTCAACGAACGAAAAGTTATAATTCGGACTTTGAAAAATTTTATATAGAAATTAGAGGTTCAAATGCAGATAAAATTATTCCTTTATGTTTTGAGTATTTTGAGGCTCTAATCCAAATTATGTTATTCTAGTTTAGTCCTTAAAGTGGTAAAATTGGTCGTAACTACTACTTTCAGCAGCAAGCTAGGATAACTTTTTATACTGTTGTCAATCTTCAAATTCTAAATTGATCCCCAAAAACCTCATTGAGAACTTTGAGGCTTAAATCCGAATTTGGTTTTTGACTCGGGCGTCATTAGAGATTCTTATCATCATTTATGTACAATTTTGAGCATTCCAAAATTTTTTTTCAAAATCTTTCTTTAAAAAATTTGACAAGAATCTATCAACCCAGTTTGTATTCGGTATTCAAAATCTATAAGAAAATAACATTCGCTTGGGTGGGCCGTTGATCTCCGGTCTTCCCTTTATCGAATAAAGACAAAACCAATTTAAAGTCAACATTTTTATCATTTCCTCAACATAAATATTATAATATGGAAAACTTAGTATTCTTATTGTTGTCGTTACTATTATTATGACTATCATTATTGTTATTATTATTATTATTCCATAGAAATATGTAGAATGATTCTCGTCATTGTTCTGAAGAATTTGAAGCTGGTTATGAACTGGCACTCGAACATTGAAATGGAAGACACAATGTCTGGACTAGCCAAAACATACGTGAATGTCGAGAGAATGGCAAATTTGGCCGCTAACACATGGCCAGATACTTGATATGGCTTGTTGCCAAAACACCCCTAGGCTTTTCATGACCTATACCACCTCCTTCCTTATACACACACCCTCAACTCTACTCATTCTGTCACTTTCCTCCTCCCCACTTACAAACCCTCTTCAATCTTTCAACAACTTTGTTTCGTTATTCTTTTTACTTTACTATGTCTCTTTTTTATTTCCTCAACAAACTTCTTATTTTCCATTTTCCTTTTTTTTTTTTAGTTTCAAAACTTTTTATTAGTTTGTGATATTAAATTTATTATTTATTGATTACACAAAAAAAAAAATATTAATTCTTTTGTTATTTATCTCTTAACTTTTTATTATTGCTAATTTTTTTTATAGACCGAACAAAAAGTAACTTGAATCAACAAGAATTCACTTAAGCCAAGAACTTCGTGAAAAAAAATTTCTTCGATCAATAAATTTAAATTCTTGACTCAAATATAGTTTTGTTAAATTGAAAAAAATATGTTTTTGTTTAGAGAACTTCAAACTCTTGTTCCAACTGTATTACCGACTTGAAGCAAGAACGGTAAAAACTCAGTTCAAGAAATTCAGTGTCTTGGTTTCAAAATACCCCCACCTGACTGTCAAAATCGTAGAGAATAGAGACCTCTATGCTGTTTTCATAGAATTTATAAATAAAATTTCATGTTCCAATATCTTCGAACTATGTTAGCCTAGTGGATAGCAGACAAGACTTCTAACTCAAAGGTCGCGAGTTCGAGCCCATCTGAAGTCAGTGTTTTATAAAAATAAAATTGGAACGTTACAATATTAATTATTTTTTTAATTAAAAAAAAAAGTACATTCTGAGTATAATAAAGTGCCGTCTTGAATAAAGTCGCTAGTGTCTCAAATCAAGAGAATGATATTTTTGAGAGAAGAATATCGCGCTCTTTGTTAAAGAATGAAATAGATTTGTTCGAAATACTATAATTTTTGACTCAAGAATAAACTATTTTCCCAAAATTTTTTCATTTATGGTACAAATGAACATTTTCCTGTATTAAGAAAACAAAATAACTGAAAACAAGAATTCAATTTCGAAGAAAAAATTATTGATTCCAGTAAAATCATTTTGCTAGGTAGCAGTATTGTATAATTGTACAATTTTTTATTAATATTTAAAATAAATATAAAAAAATACCAAGATTATGTGTGTTTATGCTTATGTGAAGCTTAATATTTAAAATGCAATTTCGAATAGAGCTTAGAAACTAAATAAAACATAAAAAATAAAGTTTCTACAGACAATGTAGGTGAATACCCAGAGGTGGCAGGAATGAGTCTCTAGCTGTTGAATTCGAAATTTCGCACGTAGACACGTGGTATAGCACTTTACACACAGCCTGTGGATTGTGGCATAGACTTAAAATTTAACAACACCTGGAAAACCAATGTAATCCCTTATGTACCCTTAAATTACACTATTTTGACCTGTTCTTTACTCTTGGGAAGTTTCCTTATTAACTTTTACAAACTAAAATAGTAAAAACTTTGAAATATTAATTTATATATACATTCGTGTTATTCATACATATATGAGTAGACGATAACATTCAAATTAATTGTAATTTCAGTCGAGAACTGTGTGCACTGACGTTGCGCTTATTAAGCTGAGGACGTATATCTCGACTCTGTGAACACGGTATTTCCGGTTATACGGAAAACTAGATTTTGTGTATCTATATATATATGTAGTATATGTATATATCTATGTATTTTAGTATTAGCAAAGTGAATATTACATGGAAAGATCGAGTTTAACTTGGCTAAGCAAGTCTCTTAAGCAGATTAACTTTATTACTTTACTATTACAAAATATTTGTAAATTCAGTAACGTTAAACTTGAATAATAAAATTTCGTTATTTACAATATAAAATATAAGAAAAAGTTTTTTAAAGGGCACCAATTATTAACATCCTTTTTTAATTTACGGTTCATTTAATTCCTTTTAATGCTAATAATAATTATTAAACTTTTTGAAAATTGATACCACGAAAAGTGAAAAAATATGGCGTATATAATGTTTTATTGGTACATAAGCTTACACTATTTTTTTTTACTAGTCAACAGTGTGACCCAATAGAAATACCCAATGACCATTTGTCTTGAATTACGATAACAGAAAGTCGTAAATTGTGGAATGAAACTTGCTGATAAAATTGTATTCGATTACAACTTAATACCTTATTAAGTCTGCTTACATTTAACAAGCGGTATACAATTTAGCATGTACGTGAAATAAATAAAAAAATCAACATTTGGTATGAATTAGCCGTTGTCCTGATGCCTTATGTATCTGCCTGAAGTATCAACCTAGATATTTGTTAATGTAACATTCCCCCCCTAAAGAAATAATCTGTTCAAACAGAGAATCAATACGGTCTTAATCCAAAACTACCTTATGGTCCTTAATGGGAAGAAGAAGAGCTAAATATACATTTAGGGAGTTCTAGATTACCATGTTGGGGTGAAGTGACAGATTAGCTGCAAATATACGAAAAAGAAAATTACAAGATAAAATGAGCAGTTGAAATAAGTTAATGAACGAGTGGCAATAGTGACAGGGAACCAATTTTTCACGGAATCAAAAACCTATGAATAGAAATTGAATATAGTGTCCTTTTTACAGAAAATATAAATGTCACGTCATTGCATTTTATGAAAATAAAACCGGATACTGCTCATTAGAAATGAGATTTAAACAAGTGGGTTGGCAAAATTTGCTTACAACTGATGATTAAATCGATATTCCGAAAAAAATAGTTTATATTTACGTAATTCAACTCGTTCTATTTTGGGAATTGACGTAAAATTAGTATTTACTTAGATTTAGAAAGTTTACAGAAATTGATGTAAACTATTTTGTACCTGGTTCTCATTACCAAAAGTAAATTTTCACTAAGTGATATGATTAATTAGTAATTAATTTTAAAAAAATGAACAATTTCTCGAAATTCATCCAGGCATGTTTCGTTACGAATCAGCACTCGAATGGGCTATAACTGATGCCCCGATTACGCCATCCTTAAACGGTGCTCTATCCGTGTGAAATCTGTAACCTGGCCGAGTGCCTAAACGAGCAATTTTTCTTGATCAAACATCGAACCGGGGTTACAAATATCTAGCTGAATCAGAAAAATATTACATTCTGGTCAGGTATTCAGCCGGATGTCCGCAATCGAGGCATAGTTGAATATTTGGCCCCGGTTCGTGCACCGGTTTCAATTCCTCCCAGATTTTGATTTCACTTTCGTTTTGAAGTAAGCCCTAATTTGCTTCAAGCCCTTGATTGACTTTCGATCGGAATCAATCGGCTTCAGTGAAAGTTTTTAATCAGCGAACTGTTTTTACTACTCGAGATGCAGATCTTCATAAAACGAAAAACCAACTTTGTATCAGTTAATGCTATTTCTGGTTCAGTGATACGGAAAGTTAAAGCAGTTAAGCTACACTTTATTAGCTGAATATGTTTTGTCGTAAAGAAAGTAAAATAAACCAGATTTTACGTATTGGGGTAGTAAAATATGTAACGAATTACTTCCAACAAAATTATTGATACAACCAAATACAAAGATCGTAAAAAAAAAAAAATGTATGTTTTTGTCATTCTCCAATAAAGAAAGCTATTAAGAAACAGATTGAATATCGATTCAGATTCGCGTTTTTTATCCAAATATTTCTTCTGTATGTCATTATTTAATGGTATAAGTATTGATATTTTTTTTTGTTATTGAAGATAGCAGCAGCTGAGTAGCAGTAGCGCAGTTGTAGTGGTAGTACAGTGGTACTAGAGTCAGCAATAAGATCGAGCATTTTCTTATATTGATTTCAAATACCGGTATTCTCGAACCAAAATGAACTTTCTGCAGTCTAGTCTCAAAAGTAGCACGACTTATAAATATTACATGCGACTCGCACGATCGCCAATTCGACTCGTGACTTTTCCACCGAAACAAATAGCATGTCCCTTGTTCACCATCGACAAATACTTTTTCCTAGTACTAAAAAGAACAAACTTTTTCAATATACAATTGAGTATATTTTAAGACACTGTCCATTGTGTAAAAAATATTTTTGTTGGTTTACTTTTATTTTTTTATTCAACAGTTTGTCAAACATAAGCTTCAAACTTTATGTATTAATCAATTTTTAACAAACTATTGCTGTTATTTATTTATTATCTTTATTTTTTCGACGATTCACTAAATTTGCAATGCAAAAATTGAACTTTTCTCGATAAACCTCGACCGATTTTGCTCGTATTCGAACTTTATTAAAATAGCATTTTAAGAAAACGGTTTAAAATTTATTTGTGATTCAATAAGTTCTGTAAGCGTTATCGTAATGACATGGGTCATTACATTGGCTAAATACATAAATATATATAAATGTGTAAACTTTTGAATCACGTATAGTTTTCGGATCTACACTCAGAAAATTTACAGTATTGTTTTCATACTAAATTTATAGAAAAATTACTATAGTAATAGTATGAGGTCAGTAAAGTGTTATGGTAAAAATTACCGATACCAAATGTAATAATCATAACAGTTGATTTTTTGTTTAGACAAGAATGAATAAATCAATGCATATATATATATATATATATATATATATATATATATATATATATATATATATATCTATTAGACTGATTAAATAATGTCGACTATTTTTTTTTGTAAATCATCCGAAAAATATCGTTCGAGACGACGAAAAAAAATACTGTTACAGTATGAGCTCTTTAATATTAATATTAATAACCGCCTTTATTAATTTTTGATTTGCTTCAGCACTCCTGTGTTTTTTAGTGTCTCGTTTGCACTACAGTGACATCCTATAATTTGAATAGTTAGTTAGTGTCCTGTGAGCAATATGTTCATAACGAAAGTGCTGACGGGTTAGATAACATCGGAAAAATTTTTTTTAGTTTGAAATTTTATCACTCATCAGCGAATCAGTGTATTGGAAAAATTAATAAATAATTTTGTTGAAAATTGAAAGCTCTACAAAAAAGATCTCTTATTATTTTTCGATAAATTCAATTTTTCAAAAGTTACTTGAGGTAAAAGTTGAATGCTCAGGAAATTTTGGAAGTAGAAATCGAAAATAAACATGAGGCGGCTGTTGTTATTAATATCGAGAGCTTAAACTTAAACAGTATTTTTTTTTCGTCGCCTCGAAAAATATTTTCTGTATAATTTTTGAAAAAAAAAAAAAAGTCGATTTTTTTTAATCAGTCATATATATATTATATATATTGTTTTGTTTTTTATTTTAAACTCAATCTCACGCTTTCTGAGCATCGTAACATGTTATCCCCTTTAAATTGATTGCAGAAGCAAAAAATATCATTGAAAAAATATTTTTATTTCTTTTTATTTATTTACCTCTATTTTTATTTTTTCAGTGATTGTATTTCCGTACACAATGCAACCACATTGCACTTTTAACTATTGAACAAACTCTTTTGATAAAAAAATGTTTTTAACTACCAAATTTTTTTTTACATATTTACATTTTTATTCAATTTTTTTTAACTTTCTGCTAAAATTCAAAATTATTGACGAACTTTTGATTTTCTATCGATCATAATTTTAAAATTCTGGTTCATCAACAGTTGCCGATAATTGAATTCTAAAAACTAATTAGAGTTATTTTCAGTAGTTGTTTGGGCGTAATGTGTATCTGTGTAAAAATTTAATTGTTCACTTATTTTCATCTGATTAACGTTCCAATAAAAAGTTATAGATCGATTCTCCAAATTGTTCGTTGTCGATGGTGTAAACTTCAATTATTATTATGTGAACTCGTTAATCAATTTTTGCTACTCTAACAATTTTATTTCATTGAATATTTTTATTCACTTGGTACAAATCGAATTATTAAAAATTAGTGTTAATTATTTTTCTCGATTGGCGATCGTCCCAACCGGGCCGCGTGCCAAAATTAAGATAATATTCTAATTAAATCCAAGAGATGATCCTACATCTTGAAAGTACATTCATTAAATTTAAATAATTAAAGATTTATTGGTTTTATAATTGAGAAATTGTTCAAAAAATCTACAGGCGACATTTTAATTTCATTTAGTACCTGGAGAAAAAAATTTTATGCGTAGCAATTTATCGAATGACTGAAGTGCACCGAAAAAAAATATTTCTTAGCACTAGGAATTTTTATTCACCCCGGGAAATTTTTTCATTTGAAATTGGAAACAAAAATTTTCTTAGGATGAGAAAAAATTTCTTTGTGCAACAAAAATTATTATCAACTTCAGACTTTAAGATTTGATATGAAAACCAAATCAGGGAACTTGAACGACCAGCGATGGAATCGAACCCATGATCGACCGGTCAACGCTGCTAAGAAATTGTCTGAGCTCGAAAAACCAGAATCTCACAATTTTAAGCTAATTTTGACACCACCACCCATCGTACGGCAACAAATAAATTGCAGACAATATTATCAAACAATAAGTACGTGATTAACACCTAACCTAAAAAATTTCACACAGTAATTCACACCAAGGTGACCGGGTAACGTTTTCGGAAACCATTTTCACATAAAAAATTTTTACAGAGTAGGATTGTAAATTACTCAGCAACTTATTTATTGCTTGTAAAGACAAAAAAATTCAGTTTTTTGCTATTGTACGAGATATATATAAACACTTTTTTTTACTATTAATATTTTTTTGCAACCTTTTTTTTTTTGTTCATTTAAATTTTTTTCTAAAGCTTTCGTTTGAAGTATGTTAAGTACGTCAGTGTGTTACGTTGCTACTTATTCAACCTTTTTTTGTCTACACTTCTATAAAAAACCCAATATATATATATATATATATATATATATATATATATATATATATATATATTTCATTTCTTTACTTTTTTTAAGCGTTATTTCAATAGAAAGATGATGGCCGCTATTGTTGGATTCTCTTGACTCAGCGTCCTATACTTTGTAATTTTTTTCTTTTTTACAGCTTTACTCACTTATTTTTTAATTATTAATAGCAAAGAATTACGAATTCTTGTCTAATTAGTAAGACAATTAAAAGTTCAAGTTAATTTGTTAAATATTAATTTTTTTTTATGTTTGAATATAAAAAGAAACGAGTTAATTAGCCGGTCCAATTATTTAAATCCTCAGATATTTAATTGTATGAATACTGTTTAATTAGACTCGATTCAAAAGTAAGCAGTGCTTAGCAACAATGGATCATAATAAACTAAATTTTACTATGGCCACAGTAATTAGTGAAATTGTTGTAAATTTTACTAAGACTATTAGGGTGCTAAGTTTTGGAAGAAATTTTTTTTTTACTCCCGGGTCAAAATTTATTTTTATAAATCAGAAAAAAAAATTATTTTTGAAATGAGCGAAGCAAATTAGGTGCTAAATAAAATATCTTTATCATCCCTTTCAAAAAAATCTATGTAGGATTTTATAGAAATCCATAGAAATCCATACAGGAAGCTATGAATTTATATATGGATCCATTTTGTTTTGCTAAATATATAAAAAGTAATGCTTTGAAGATAAAAAAAAAATATTTTTATAAAAAAGTTGTTGCTAAATCAGCAGTGATACATAAATATATAAGTTATGTACTTTGAAAAACTTATTAAAAATATATAAATCATGTATTTGAATAAAATACTATATATTTAAATATTTGTAAGTCATTTGACGTTGGATTTACGGTATCAGATGACCTCATGGTTTTTTATAACTCTTTTGCTTTTCCTTGACATTATCCCTAGAGCCTTTAAGATCCCGTACAAATTATTAATGTTACAGTATACATGATATATTCATAAGATCCCGAGGGTATAGCAAGAATGCAAAATGCGTATAACGACATCGAATAGTCCAAGAGGTCAAGTTGAATTTATCTTGAGGTTAAAAGGTCTCCTGTACATTTGATTCGTTATATTATTTATTTTTTACTTTTTGACAACTGTTATATGTATATATCCATATATATCTATAAAATGATAGGTGTTTTTTTCGAACGATCACCACAAAAAACTACTGAATATTTTGACACAAAATTTTCACCATAAACTTTTGCGTATTTCAAAGAAGGTTCTCAGCTACGCATTATTATCATTTTGATGATAAAAACTATATTTTTTTCAAATTTCATTGCAACAAATTTGATCGATTATCGATCGTTCTCTATGTTCAAATAAAACAAAAGAACATTATATATGAGACATTCCATGCCAAATCGACCACTTTGGAACTTGATCCCCTTCGATTTGGCTAAAAATTAAAAAAAAAATTGTGTTCTGATCGATTTCAGGAGCTTTACATTGAAATGGAAATAACTAAAAAAACTATCCGGAATTCGAAAAAACTTTATCAGAGATAATTTGTAGGGAATAAAATTGTCTATAAAAAAGATCCTATGACCTTTTTTGATAAGTCTGATAGTTTCGCCGGAAAAGTAAAAAGATCTCGAAATTTACTAAAAATTTGACTTTAAGCTCCAATAACTTATGAACGGATGGATTTATCAAAAGATGATAAAAGACTTTTTTGGTAGAGCGTCAAATTCCCTACAAAATTATATCCTGGGCTTATTCGTACAATGAGCCATTGCCGAGGTATAAAATTCCAAACTTAAATTTTTTTTCCATGTTATTTAAATGGGAAATAGAAAAACAAGAAGAGGCAGCTTAATATTTATATTAAGAGCTCAAATTTTAAAGAAAAAAATAATTAGTTTTTTTTCCAGCCCACCTTCATACACATGCCTTAGGCTGTTATTTTGTAGCATCATTGTTTTTTGAAATATAGGTTTTAATTAAAACATTTGAAATAATTTTGCTTCTAAAATCTTTGAATGACATAAAACAATTACATGAAAATATCATAGAAAATTGCATCCCGAAATGAATGATTTTTCTATATGACAGCGTTATGAATTCATCAACATCAATTATAAAATTTCACTTTTAAGTTATCAACTAACATTTCAGTATTTAATACATGACAGCATAAAATAATTATTTGTTGAAACATCCCATCGATTGAAAATTTAAATTATTGCATACGTTGTTAAAATACTGGCTGAAATATAAAATAATTGGCATCAAGTATGAGTTTTAAATATTCAAACTGTGATATGTGATTATTATTTCAGTATCATGTTATCATCAATTCAATATTGCCATATAAATTCATTCATTTCATTGACTAGAGAAGTTAAATAATAGCGCAAGTGCAACGGAGTAAATACGAAAAATCGAGTAAGCGTCAAAAAGAGACAGAGAGAGGGATAGAGAGAGAAATAAATTTATTGAACCATACATATATATCAGAGAAATAAATATAACGAGAAAGAGAGATTCTAAAAATTCACAATAAACTAACATTTACTCGACAATTCATATACCCATTGATGACTCGCTGCTAGCAAAATGTAAATCGTTATTCTCCAGTTTTGTCAAATGAACATGAGTAAACATTTATATACATATATGAACACATACTTCAATATATATGTATATAGAAGTTATAGGGATTTTTAACATCGCACATCGAGTCTGGTTATCCATGAACCAATTAAATCACAAATTGCCAAACGCTACTCACCTAAAAGTCATTAAAAATTGTTTTTTTTTTATATTAATTTAAATGTATATATATATTTTTTTTTACCATCTGTAGAATTCTATTTATTTTACTTTTTTAATCATTAACACTTCACATGATTTAATTATTCGATTAAACCAATTGATGCGTTATGTTTCCATACAGAAATAACGATATTTTTATATAATTTCATTATTTCGTTATTTCTGTATATAAATTTAATTAAATTACTATCTACAGCGAAAGTTATTAATTTATTTATTTTAATAAAAATAAAGGGTATTTTCCCATGTATACATTGACAGTGTGAAATATTTAGAATTATTTTTTTACTTCATAAAATAATTTAAGTTGTGACTGAAAATTTATGTTTGCTGTAAAAAATTACGCGGATTACATCTGGAGTAAATGATTTTTATTTATTTCCCCCTTCGAAATAAAGTTATCTCCAGAAAAAGGTTATTTTTAGCATTAAAACTCCAGGTCGGAGTACACGGAAAGAAAATTCCACTAAAATTAAAAAAAAAATTTTTCCGAAATTAATTAGTCAATTAACTTGAAAGATAAAAATGGATAATTATATGAAATCAAATTATTGAGGTTAAATTATATCGGACGTAAAGTGGCAACAATTGAATTGATATATCGTAGGGTAGTTTAAAAATAAGAGGTATCCTAGTGTATGTGATAGCAAGCTCTAAGCAAAGGAAACGAGCGTAAAACGAAAAGATAAAAATAAATGGTGAAAATAAAAGATGGTAAAAAATAAAGTAAAAGGTACAAGAGGTTCAAGCTCATAGACAAAGATGTAGCGAAAGAATTATTGGTAACGATCAATAGCTCATTGAATAAAAGAAAGAAGTTAAAATTGTGAATTCTTGAAAAATTATCAGTAAAAGAGTACAGAAGTAGTAGGATTTAAAATGCTATTACGTTTGTGGATGGACCTAAGACCTAGTACCAGAACTAGACTAAAGCTAGACTCCTTTCTAGACCCAAGACATTCGAATACGATTTGCCGAGTTATATCTTCATCTCTCTACAATCTTCTCGTCCTTCAACTTATCTCTGATAGAACTTGCACTCAGCCAAGTCAAAGGAACAAGACAAGATCTGAGTTTGAGTTTCTCAATCGCAGATTAAAGACAGATCCAGTTTTACTCTTTCTCTCTCTCGCTCTCTCTCTAGTCCATTCACTATCTTTACTTCCACTCGCCCACTTACTAACTCTAACTCTCTCATTAAGTTGTCGAAAGATCCATTAACTATATCGAGCAATTACTGATTGTGAGTATTTGTTGAATTTATTTACTGAATAAAACTATATATTTAAATTAAATTTTACGATCAAACTTAATTACCGTTAGATCATTTAATAATTTATTCCGTTTGTTAAATTTATTTATTTTTAAAAGTTAAATCAGTTGATCTCCAAATGAGCGGGAACTTTTCCCGGCCAACCGGTTATAAAATTTTTATTTTTTTAGACAATATTTTTTCATTAAATAATACAGTCGCTCCCTGTTACCATAACAGCATCATAGTTCGTCAACCCCCATTCGCGCATTTACGCCCGGTCATAAAAAAAAGTAAAATTAATATATTAAATATACGAATTATTTATATGAAATTTTCGTTCACACAAATATAATTCCGTATTATATTTACGTTTACAAATAATAAAACTGTTACGAAATATTTTCGCAAATTTACTCATATTATAAATTGGCAGTTTGCAATTATACCAGGAAAAGAATAATAACCCGATGAAAAAAGATTTTATATAAATGTATACAGTTATATATGAATTATATACAATTGGATAGAGGTGATACATAATTTTATAAAATTATATACAAATGTATATATTTGTATACAACTATATAGAATTGTGTATAATTATATATAATCTATACAAATACAGTATGTAATTATATACAAATGTATTTATTTGTATGCAATTATATAGAATTATATATAATTATATACAATCTATACGAATACAGTATGTAATTATATACAAATATATATATTTGTATACAACTATATAGAATTGTATATAATTATATACAATCTATACGAATACAGTATGTAATTATATACAAATGTATATATTTGTATACAACTATATAGAATCGTATATAATTATATACAAATGTATATATTTGTATGCAACTATATAGAATTGTATATAATTATATATAATCTATACGAATGCAGTATGTGATTATATACAAATTATATACAAATAAGATATAATTATGTACGATTGTATATAAATAGATCAGGCCATTTTTTCTATACAATTCATATATAATTTTATACAATTGTATAAAATCTTTTTTCATCAGGAATAATTTCCACTGCATATAAAAAAAAAACTAATGGCATTATTTTTAATGAATGTCATCATCAATAAATCCGCGTCGATTTATGTGAATAATAAATAAAACCTAATAGGATAGGGTTTTTTCAAAAAGTTTTATATGATTCCTTAATCTTTAATTATTCAGTAATGTATGATGTTAACAATATTAGAATTTTTTTTTAATTAAGTTAAAATAGCCTTAAAAATTTTCATGTGAACTGATATACTTAAGCACATTTCACTAACACTGTAACGAGTGCATCGGATTTAAAAAGATTTATTTTAATCCCTGAGATTTATGTTCACAAAAAACAAAAACTATTTTTGTTAGGAAAAAAAAATTTTTCAAATATTTTTTATTAGAAAAAAAAAAAAATAATCTTTACAACGGACAAAAGAGAGAACGATGATAATAATGATAATGAAAAAATACTAGTTTATTTACCACGTGAATTTTCATGTTTTCTATTCATTTCTTTTTATATTTTTTTTTGTTTTTTCGGTATGAAAAAAAAAAATTTTTTTTTTTTGCTCCCATTGGAGTAAGTGCATTTAATAATTCTCGTGAAAATTCAGTTTCGTGGACGTGATTCATCCATATGAAAAATCTCATCTCTACGTTTCTAATTACCTTGTGTATATTTTTTCATTTTTTCCTATTTTTGTTGCAAAAAAAAAATAACTTTTTCAATTATTTTTTTACTATTCCCATGAAGTTTTTTTTCGTTTATGGATTTGTATTCTAATTCGCTGCCAAATGAAATAAGCATAAATTTTCGTGTCGAGCTATTTTTATTTTATTCTTTACGTTAAATTTTTATATTATTATTAAAATTCGTTTTCTTTTTTTTGATATCGTAATGTTAATTAACCCGTCAGCACTCTCGTTATGAGCATTTTGCTCACGCTCGATTTTAAACATGAATAACTTTTTTTTTTCAAATGGAACGAATTGTTGAAATTTTTTCTACCTTTGAATAGTTTTACCTATTTTCAAATTCCGCTTAAAAAAATTTTTTTTAGTTGTCATAGAAATTATAAAAAAATTTTTTTTTCATACTCCTCAAAAAATGTAAGCATTTTTCTCATCACGGGCCTAAATGCGTAAGTAAAAAAAAATTATGTTCGGTTACTCTCGTGACTGCTCGTATACCTTCGGCAGTCTGCGGGGTTCGGAGTTATTCGGTTAAATTCGTTAAAGTTTAAATTAAATTTATAAATCGTAAATAAATTACAATCATCATTCATTTATTTATTATTATTCTTATAATACATAGAATAATTAATTTATGAGAAATATTTTCTTACTTAAAATTAAAAAAAATTTGTTTGGTGCCTACGCGCATGCGCGTTGAGCGTGAGCAAAACTCTCATCACGGGCGTAAAGTATACCGAAAAATTGACGGGTTAATAACTACATGGTAGAAAAATTTCGGTAAAATTTGGGATCTTAACATCGTAATCTAGAACTATACTATCATTACTGTCAATTTTAAAATGTCATTTTTAAATTTACTGTGTAGGCTACATTTTCTACTATATAACATCGCAATTTGATCAAAAGCTTTATGGATTCAAAATTATTTGAAAAATTACACATAACATTGGAAAAAGAAATTTACTGAGAAATTATATGTAAACCCTTTGTGTAATTTATTAATGTTACAAAATAAAAATTAAATCAATAAATAAATCGATAAGCAAACAAATCTACGAATCAATAACTGTTTTTGATGAAATTTCAATCACGCGAAAAATATCAGATGTTAATTAAAGAAAGATAAATAAATAAAATAAGAAACTGATGTATTGAAAATTTACTTATTTATTTACTTAAGAAATAAAGAAGGTTAAAAATAGTTGACATAGTTTGTGACACTGTTATAAATATTTAATTTAGCAAATGATATTTATTCAAGTGAATTGTCAATTTGAACGGATAATTGCGTCAATCTAATCCAGTAAAGAGTCACGACAACGAGAAGGAAAACGAAAATGACGACACCCTTGGGAGACTTTTCTGACGCAGCAAAAGTTGAGTTCATCTTACTCTATCTTTCTCGCTATCTCACTCACTTTACTTGTGATTGCAGTAGATCCGAAGATGGAGTGAAATGTCAGATACAGGCAAACTTCAGATCTTTGGGACGACGAAGAAAAAAAAATCAAATAAATGAAAAAAAGACAAATAAGTGAGATCGAACGTAAGAAAAAATAAAATAAAAATAGACTAACTGAAAAAAACGTACAGGGTAGTACGGTAAGATGACAATGAATATTGATGGTTTATGTAAAATAAAAAAAAAATTTGATAAATTGTAGTGTTAAAATCTGCTTAAATGAAGAGTGTTATACTGAATAATAGTAAATACAGAAAAATTTGATGTTGAATATTTGAGTGGTGATTCCTAATATTTTATACTAGGGTTGAAATTGTACTACGTCATGATTAGAGATAATCAAATTCGTAAAACGAAAGGGAATTTTTTATGAGCTTAATTATAAAATTAATATTGCGACGTAATTGAGCAGGTTCTGTTTCAAGAAAGAAATTTTCACATGACATGATTTTTTTTATTATATCCTAATTTAATTTATCATTGTCTGCCTCCAGACTTTAGCAAAAACAGTTCTTTTCATCAATCATTAGTAGTGTGAATAGTAATTCAACAGCACTATTAAAAAAGATATCAGTATCGATCATGTTATCAAATATCAAAAACTCTAACCTTAAAATTTTGTATTTAATCTCCATATAGATGGAGGATCAATCATTGAGATTAATATCATTTGCATTGTCAAGATTATTAAGATTTCTATGATAAATGTATAGACCTAAATATTCGCAACTATTGGATCCATGAGTTGGCAGAGTGGTACAAACTTGAACTGATATGCAGAAGGACCCAGGTTCGAGCCCCAGTAATGACCAATAATTTTTCATCGATAAAAAAAATTACTAAACATCAATTAATCAGTACAAATAGTAATACCATCTTATACGATTGGATCTACACTATCGATACTAAGAAATAAGTGCATTACGCTCATGATACTAAAAATACTGTGAACACTAAATGAACTTATGACATTAGATCATTCGTGCGCGAAAATATGGCGTATTTGTTTTTTCATTAGTAATTTCCAATAGTGTTCATTAGCATTTTTCTGTAAGTGCGATAAGGTTGAAATAAATATGAATTCAGCTTTAGTGTGACTTAGTGGATTAAAAATAATTATTTTCATAGTAAAGTAGAAAACGTTTGGCTAATGCTCACTCAATTAGCTCCTGACTATTATCAGAATTTTTTCTGTCGAAAGTATTCTAATATCTTTGATTTAATTGAATAAGTTATAATTGGCCAATGCAACATTTTCTTGCAAGTGGATAATTTTACTGGTTCTGTGAAATAATTCATTCATATTTTCCATTTATAGCAGTATTTACTTAAGCAGGTCATTATAATACTGTCGAATAAATTTACTTTGATTTGAGATGAAATTGAGTCTCCTCTACGTAAAAATTTGCACAAAAACTAATTCCACTTCAAAACTTCAAGTATCTGACGCAATTTTAATGACTTTTAAATGCTACTTAATAAACGTTTAATCTGAGTTCAGAACACCATTGCCTGGCTATAATATAAAAATAGAAAATTAGACTTCTATAAAATCCATTCAAACTGACGCTTGAATTGCGTTAATTATAAGCTATAATACTCATTAATTTTTATCACCAATAAAAATATAAGATGTTCAGATGATAAAATTGACAAACGTCGAAAAAAAAATATACTTCTATTATACGATCTGTTGTTTTGTCACATCTATTTAGTTCAACAGACCAATCCTGTATGGCTAGAGTATCGATTTATTTGTGAACATTTGCCGTTGGGAAGCTGTCATCACTATATGAGATTCTTAA
This sequence comes from Microplitis deprimator, assembly GCA_964016945.1. Classification (NCBI taxonomy): domain Eukaryota; kingdom Metazoa; phylum Arthropoda; class Insecta; order Hymenoptera; family Braconidae; genus Microplitis; species Microplitis deprimator. The sequence continues at coordinate 4,362,417 of OZ024707.1, read as the reverse complement.
TCCAGCAGAGCGTTCAGTAATTGACAGGTGTCGCGATAATCAGAGAACTGTTTTGTTATGATAAGAATATTTTTTTTTATCGTGACATTCCCCCTCACACAAAAAATATAGTAAATTTTTTTTTGTAATGTAGAAATGACTCCTATTGTAAAACGGGAAAAATTTCTATTCTCTATAGAAAAACTGAGAATTCTGCCCCGTGTAAAGGTTAATATTTGTCTATTACTATTCATGTCGTAATTGAGTAATTTGCTGAAAAAATTTCTTCAAATAATTTTTGGGAATGGACCTTCGTGCCCAGTCTCCCTTATTGAAAAACTCAATAGCAATTATGACTTTCCATTAATGGGTGTCACTTTTTCGTAAGATGAAGATGAAGTTAAGACCCGGCTTAAGGTCAAAATTCAGTTTATGTTACAGTTGATATTTCAAATCCGTAAAAATTTCCAGTTCGGTTGAAAAGAATTTCGAAGCAGAATGTAGTATTTTGCACTTGAAACTTGAATATTTTTTGTCGAAAAGTATTTTTCAAAGGAAAGTTGACTTTCACTTAAGAAAAATATTAAAACTATAACAATATGATAACAAAAAATCATAATTAATTTACTGGTTATCTTTTATGTATAAAAAGCTGATAAAAAATTTTCTCTTCACTGAAATAATTCCGTGATACCCATTGCTCTATTAAACATTAAATAAATGTGGAAACTCTATGTAAATATGGTTGCTGTCTAAGTGCAGGGAAAAAATAGGACCAGTAAAAAAAATAAGCAAAAAAAGTTGATGCTTTTGCAAACCCAATGAACCAAGCAACGTTACCTATGTAGAAGCTCGCTTGGTAAGCAAATGGCCAATCATACATACCAGAGAAGGGTCGCGTCTGCATCTCATGCATTATAGAGGCGGCTTTTGGTTGCTCCGCATCACCGAGCTCAAGGTAACGATATAGGTATCTACCTTGCTCTATATATCCATGCATATAAATATGTATTTGTATGTGTACCCAGGTATGTTGAGGTTAGACAAGCATCACGAACTTGGCCGCGAAAGAGAATCATGCTTTCATATATATACTTCGTAAAATATTCTATTTTACTAACAGCAACACGCCGCGTAGTGTACAAGTTTGTCGGTAGGACTCTTGAGGCCTCTGAAACAAACCATCGCCATCATGGAGTTGTATCGCGGGTTAAAAACCCATGGGACTTAACCCCTTGTATATATTCGGATCGTGTAACTATACTACAACTCTTATATGCACTTGTATTTACCTTAACCTATACTACGTCTATGTGTTGTTAATCTAATTTAACTTTTGAATCGACTGAGAAATTGCATCTATATGTACTGTAAAAAAACCGAAGTAAGTCCACGCTAGTTTGGTGTTAAGGTTATCAGGTTATGGTGTTTAGATCTTAAAACACTTATAGCCACACTCTCATACTTCGATCGGTTAATTTACTTCACATGTACGCGGTTTTAATACGGTAGGATAATACCACTAAGTAACATCACTACACCGTGTATAAACACCACTTTTATACAGTGTGTGAATATAGGAAAAGTAACCGTTATTCCTCTATATTGTCGCTTAAGTGAAATTCACTCTAGATTTACTCCGCCTTCATTCCACTAGTTATTTACAGTATAGTAATTTTTACCATAAATTATATGTGGGATTAATTTCTACACTATTACAAGAACAATCACCATAATTTTATTAGAACTATTTCTATAACGTATGGGAATGAAACCCCCCTGGTCATAATATCTACCCTCATCGAACCTCAATCTAGCCTCATCGAACCCAAGTAAGCCTCAATTAAGCCTCACTTAGCTAAAAAAGCATTTTGAGTCTCAAATAACGCTCATAGAGCCTCAAATGATGCTCAAAGGGCCTCAATGAGCCTCAAATAATACTAATCGAATTTAAATTACATTTGATCGAACTCGTAAAATTATTATTATTTGAGATTCATTGAGTCGAGACTAGATTCATTTGAGGCTAATCTAGGCTTATTGAGGATCTGTGAGCATTATTTGAGGCTCAAAATACTTTTTTAGCTAAGTGAGGCTTGATTGAGGCTTAATTGGGTTCGATGAGGCTAGATTGAGGTTCGATGTGAAAATATTATTTCTATAACTAATATTTCAAAAATACTGTTCTGATAGGACAATAGAAACCATTTCCATGCATATTGTAATCGTTGCAGTAAATTTCTCTCCATGGACTAGAGAAAATTTTGTTTGAAAAAATTTAACGCAATACTGTAACACATAATCACTCAAATCATGTATTTTTATTTTTTTTATTTGAATCGTTCTATATTCAATGCAATATTAAATCATTATTGCTAAATATATTTTAAAATACATTTTGTATCCGTTGATTGGATTACAAATAAATTCCTCAATTTGAATTTCAAACTTCGTTACACTGAATCCCGAATTTATTTCACATGAATAAATTTTACTCTTTGTGTAGTTTTAAATTCATTATTATAATAAAATATAAATAAAATCAATGGATAATTCGATAAATAAACGAATCTATGAATCAATAAGTGTTTTTAATAATCTAATCTTAGTGCATAATTCTTTACTTTTTAAGCTTACATGCTCGGATATCATTTCAAAAATAGTCAGAATTGTTTCTGAGGACTTCATGACGTCGTCATTTGATAAAAACTCGATTTTCGAAAGTTAAATTGAAAACGATAAATTTCAAAAATTTTCTATTTTCTTGGAGGAAAGTTAAAAAATGAATTAAATTAAATTAAAATTTTTTTTTTAGATTTCAATGTGATAAATGTTGAAAAATGAATCAATATAAAATGACAGGTTTTGAAAAATAAAATAAAAAAATGAAATTTGAATAAAACGATAGTAACTTCTATGACTGAAAAATGACACTAGCACGATGCAAATCGTTCGATCGTGCATGTTATCCAGCGAACTTTTGCGATTTACTACTCGGTAGAATTTTCGTGCTTGGAATATGATAGCCCTAGCATAGGCTTTTTTTCTTTATCTCATTCCATCACATACAACTGTAATATGGCGAGTAAAATAAAAAAAGAAATAAACATAATAAAATAAAAGACAGAGATGAACTGTACTGGATGTAGAATACGATAGGTGGTATAGAGTGAAGTGGAGTAGGGCGAGGTGAAAAAAAGAGCTTTAAGCTTTAAGCTATAACTCGTTGAGAATTCTACACGTGGAAAATTTATTTTCTTTTATTTTATTTTAAATTATACGTGGAAGCATGTGAGCCATGACAATTGACATTATTGAAATAATTTAAGCAATAAAACGTGATCTGGAATTATAACTTTATTATTTCTATATAAATGTAGATAACGAAAATTTTTTACCAATTAAATTCTCTTAACGTTCCAATTGATAAATTATTTTTTTAATTATTGAGTGGCAATGAATGGTAAAATTCGTGAAATTCAATTGAAAATATATATGCGAATAGTATTTATTGATGGAATTCTTTATAAAATTCAATTTAGTTATTTATTTATTGAATCAAAAAATATTCATAGGAAACACAAGTGAACCAGCCAGGTTTTTATTTTTAATAAATAAATAACTTTAAGCGATGAAAGATTTAAAAGCGCTTTTCAATACAAGAGTCAATTGCACATTTTTTGCAGCCGCTTTCGTCATGTCTCTGTCAACGGACTGTGCATTTAATTGTAAGCAAAAACATGTTGTAATATATATTAAATCACTACTTTTTATGTTAAATCATGAAATTTTACTGAAATGGGCGGAGTATGTCCCCACTCAATGATTCAAGCCACTAATGAATCATTACCCCCTCTTTTATGACGTCACTTTGAATTTAGCTGCCTTTTTAACATAACCAAAATTTTTACACTGCACATGCGCATTTAATTAATCAGTACACGCATGCGTAAATCAATGCAACGTCAGCTGAATTTTATAACCTTACATATCTCTATTAAGTGCTCGAGCAAGATTCTGGTGCCAATGTCTTGAGCAAAACCCCTAGTCACTAGTGTCTTTTTCTACGTATGGGTCTTGCGCAAGATCATGTAGCAAGAAATCGTCATCAAGACTTGTGCAAGACTTGCTCAAGGCATTGTACACAAGAATATTGAAGATATCTTAGAAAGAATGGTTTAAAAGTTTCTGGCGCATTTCTTGCACCAGTAATTTACGGCAAGTACTTACGCATGGCTTGCTCAAGATCTGCTTAAGACAAGGCCAGTTTTGAGTCTTGAGCAGATCTTGAGCAAGCCATGCGCAACTATTTTCAACTATAGTCTTCCTCCAGAATTGAGTTATAATCTGGCACGAATTTCTTGTGTAAGGTTTGCACTAGATTTGCTATTGAAATCTGCCACAAGTTTCTGCAGCAAGACGCATACGTAGAAGAAGACACTAGCACCTATCGATTTTGAGACCAGACTTGTTCAAGCCTTGAACAAGATTGTTATGTCGGTAGTTACTGGTTATATTCGATTTAATAATTTAGATTAAAATATTTCATTAATAATCACAATACTGATAACAGAAAATGAATTTTCACAACTAAAATGCCATGGGATTTCTTTTTAGATAATAAATTCCCAATAGACATACGAAATGATATTTAAACGTTTTTATCAATTATTTCTGAACGTTATATTATAAAAGTAAATGCACGAACGAATCAAGAGATTTACGTAAATAAAAATTGTATAAATAAAAGAAAAAGAAAAATGAAATAGGAAAAAAAAATACTGGTGAAGAATAAACATCAATAAAATAAAAAAATCATAAAAAACTGTCGTAAAAAAAAGAAGAGGTAAATGTTGTACAGCGTTGGGAAGAGTTGATGCAAGAGAAAATATACAATTGTATTGGATACCAACGTTAACGTTTGCTCTCATTGTTGTTATGTCCTCGACGGTGAGATGATTTTAACTTTATATATAATACACACTATGACTGCTTTATATTTATATATGTATATTTATTTTTATCAGATAAAAGATGTGAAAAACACAATACACACGATGTGATAATATTGAGTGTAAAATATAGATTTTTTTCACACTATTCATTTAAAACTTTTATACATTTTGGTTTTTATTTCTGGTTGCTTCACATTTTCACTCAAACAAACAATGAGATGTATTGCTATTAGTACGTTGATTCTACTTTTTTAATTTATGCAAATATTTTTCGTATTTATTTAATTTTTGTGATGAGAAATTCTATACTCGGCTGAAATGAAAAAATGTAGAATTGTGTTATTTATTATGATAGCTATCAGCGATTTTTTTTATCGTTGAAATGAATAAATTTTATAGTTTGGCTAGATTGTGGTTGGAATAATAATAGAGGCAAGGTGGTTTCATTTTTCAGAAGAGGCAAAAAATAGTAATAAATAGAATACTGCATGAAAAGAGACAAAACAAGACTATTGCAGACGAGGGTGAAGTTGGCTGCCCGAGCTGACATCACCCGAAATCTGAAAACTTGTTTCTGGCGGGCTGCTGATACCAAAACTTGAAGTTCCAATGCAAATAATGATGAACAATATAGTATGTGACCCAGGATGGAACACGATTTCAGACTGCGGGTGATGTCAGTCCTTGCCTACGGCTAAGGCAGCCAACTTTACCCTGATCTGAAATCGTATTGTTTCATTACTTGTCACACAATGTACTATTTTTATTGGAACTCATATTATTTTTTTGATTTTTCAGAAACAAATATCAAATACTAATTAACCAATTCCTCAAACTACAATAAAAATAGAATAATAATGTAAAAATGAATAAAAAATAATTAGAAACCATAATGACTGTATTAATAAATAATAATAATTATTAGTTCAAATAGTTGACTGCTAGATCCACGTAACTTTGATTACGATATTTTAAATAAAATATTGAGTTTGATAACCAGATATTTATATTTTTTATATGCATACACACAAAAGCGACAAAGCTTGATCCATTTGTTGCGAGTTTGATTTATTTTGAATAAATAAAAATACCGTTTATAGCTTCAGCTGTATTTAGATCCATCAAATGAATTTATTTGATGTCAATAAATATTTTGAAAAGGAATCTATTCAATTTATTTATTTGTAACAAATATTCCTACTTTTCAGTGCCATGATCAATAACTTTGAGAGCTTATGTACCATAAAAATTGGTAAATATTATTTTTAAAAATCAGGTTACCGACATTTAGGTAGTGAGCTGCATATTAGTAAATTTTCTCGAATCATTTTCAAGGAAACCCATAAAAAACCATAGGCTTTTATAGAATTTTCTGAAACTCATGATAAAATTTGTACATAGCCACGAGAATCTGCAAAAACCCATGGGGTAAACTCACCCATGGAAATTTTACTTGAAATTTTAGCCGATACGGCAAAAATGGATTCCCATTGAAGTCCAGGTAAGATGAATGTGAACATCAGTTAGTCGGAACCCATAAAAACTATGAAGGGTTCCCCTTAAAAAAACTGAAAAATAATAATATGAAATAATTTTGTCATTAAGCTTTTTTTATGGGTGCTTATGGACACTTGTTTTCTAAATCCAAGAAGATATCTAGCGATTTTAATTTATGAGAAAAGTGAACCAAAAGTAAACGCGACTATCGAATTTTTTTAGGTATGACTAATTTAAAAACCACCATAAAATTTAAATTTATAATTGCACGCAAACAAAAGTATTTACCTATTACTTATGATTCGTTGAAAATGCACTAGATTAATATAATACGTTTCCATTCTTTTGAATTCTTAATTGGATTGTGAAAATTTAAATTATACTACCTAATCCGTTGGATAGCTTGTGATATATATCCTTACCAATACTGAGCAAGCAAAACAGATTTAGCCAACATAATTTACGGGTATCAGCAGTAACACGAAAAAGAAGAGAACAACAGACGATATAAAAAATAAAACATGCTTAGCGGGGTTGATGGACAGGAAAGGCAGCTGCCAACGCAAATATAGACAAACGGATAAATTCGTTAACTCTATTCGAATGTATAATGCAAAAACGCGTCTCGAAAATTAAAAGTAATGTATGACGAGAATGTTCATTAGTTCTGTGATCGGGGTTTTTTTATCGATCGTAATTTATTTTAAAGCTCGTTTTTTTGTGTATTCAAATCCTGACAACCGTATTATTGAAAACATACGTACGGATCAAGTAAAAAAAAACTTGAAAACTGAATCTGTCAGTAGCTAATGAAATCAATTCCTGTTGTGATTATTCAACTATTTATGAAAATGTATGGTATTTTCCTGGCATATATTCCCGGACATATATTTTTTCGATTGGACATCAATATGGGCGCCATTAAATTCCATGAAAACAATAATCCTTCTTGTAATCTAACGACCGCTATGCACTAGTTTGTAAACAGTAATAGATTTTCTGGTTTGATTGGCCCACGTAGTGCCCAGATTTGAACCCTACTAAGTATCGTTGGGTTATTCCGAAATGAAAAAACCTGAAGGAAAAATCATTACAGCCAAATTTGCAAGGCTCATTTGAGAAGCAATGAAGCATTAGAGAGTTTTGTGATTTATAAAGCGAAAGTATTTTTATTTTTCACTTGAAAAACTACAAGTGCAGTAACTTGTATAAAGATGCCTCATATTTTTGGCCAAAGCTGTGTATATTTCACTTAAAATGGAATACTGCCTCTCGAATCAATCCATCATAGTCCAGCGTCAATATTTCACGATAAAAAATAAATTCAGAACTTACATTTATTTACTCAAGTACACAACACGAAGCATAAACAGAGCTCTTTATTCTCACTCTACATCTAATACTTCATGCCCCAGTACTCACGTTCAAGCGATTTCAAATTCCAGAATGTTCCCAGCCTCATTTGTAACAGCAAATCAATCGCTATTCTGAATAATTGTTCTCAATCAATATACTTTCAAAAAAGTTTCAATCAGTATTATTGCAGCAGACCTAAAATCCTTATCAGGTTAAACTAAGTTTACTATTTAAAAATAAGTTTAACTTAGTTCGTATCGAATTTTAGTTCCCTTATGGCCTTTTGCTTCTTACCTCGCCCAGTCCCATTTTCTTATTCCTTTTTCTTGACCTAGCTCTTCTACCAACTCTAGTATAAATTTAATCAAAGCTCTGTCTATTCCCTTTAAAGTTGCGCTAGATACTTTAAGATTTCTGTAAAGGGCAAATCGAGATTCTGTCGTATCTCGCTTTTGGATGTTTACTGGGATTTAATTTCCCATGGAAATCCCTCGATTGCAATGATGCCAGCGCTTGATGTGGCATCATAGCAGCATTTTGACAGATGCCATGTAACCAAAAAATTATTAGACTAAATTTCAACATATATGTTTCGATCAACTGTTGATTAAAACTAATGCAAATAATATATATGTCATACCTGAATTAAATTGAACAATTAATTAATATTGGATAAATAATACAAAAGTTCTCAAAATTTTGTATTTTATATAAAATCTTCATTTTAATAATTTTATTCAGTAACTTAGACTACAAAATACTTTTTAGAATTTTTTTTCTTTTCTACATTTAATATAAAGTAAGAACATCAATCTTGCGCAGTGGCATATTATTTTTATTCGGTTTTAACTAAGAAAAAAAACTTTGATTTTAAAAAATAACGTGTTTTGTTGGATACTTTGCGTCTAGTTTGTATATGAGTTAAGTTAGTCTGTGAAATAAATATACACTTTTAATTTTATTTAGTGGCTAACTTCACACTGTTGGATTGGCGTTACGGTGTGCGCGCGCAGCTCTCAATTTTACTTTAAACTAAATGCGCCAAAATAAGTAAACTTGAAAAATTTTTAAATAGCCCGCTTTTTTACCTAAGAAACACTATTTGCTAATATGTATACTTTATTGTTATATTTTAACTAGGGTAATCATATGTGACTCGAACTAATTTTCTACCCTGTACCGAATTCCCCTTCAATGATACAGTTCTACTGTATAGATAAAAAATAAACCTTTAAAAAACTTGGCCGGTATAGCAGATCATTCTACTAATGAGCTCCCGTTAGCTAGTGGGGCTCTGATGAACCCAAGCCGGGTTTCGAACCCTAGCCTATGGAGTTACAAACTGACACCTTCTCAGCTTCGTTACTAACCATCAGTTAACTCATTTATTGCTTATTTTACACATGACCGAAGGTTTCGTTACCCGATTTGAGGAATACCCTGATAAAAATTTGAAACCATAATAATTATATTCAACCTCTTCGGGCTCTCAAATAATAAATAAAGGATTTTATGGTTAATTGTTCTCTGTGAATAAATTTTCAATATGTTTTTAACATGAAGCTAAATTTAAAACATTTGAATTTTTTTTTCTACGAAAGTTAAGTTATTTTATTTCTAAAAGTTACTAGATTTCATTAAATGTTTGTAACTAAATAATTCAGGTTGCATTCACGTACACCTGGAATAAATAAACTGATTGTGCAAAATTGAATACATAAACAAAAACAACTCAAAGGTAGCAATTAGTGTTTTTAATTTAACTAAAAAGAACAAAAAAAAAAACGACGAAAGAAAATAAAGAATTAACAGGAAAATGCAAAAAAATAAAAATAAAACGAAAAGTGAAATAAAATTAAAAAAGACGTGACCACGGAGCGGTATAACGAGAGGAATAAAGAGTGAGAGACGACAAGACAAAAGAAAATTCTACAGTTAGGTTCATTCGACAACGGTTAATTATCATCCTCTGGAAATGTTTCACTCATTCTTTTATATATTTGTGCATTATTTTTCAATTTATTTTACGTTGATAACGGGTAGTGCGTCACAAAGCTTGCGGTGATGATAATAATTAATGATTAAAAAAATTTTTTGTTAAATTTGTTTCGTGATACTAAATTCAAATATCAAATGAAGTTTTTCTTAAATGAAATTACTCTGCTGTCTAAAATCAAGGCTCATCAAAAGATCGTTATGAAAGTAATTATTTTGATATCGAACAGTTTTCAAAATATTCGAGAACAAAAAATTAAATTTTTCAGATTTTTTTAAATACCTCAGAATCTATTTGGTTGAATGATCTAGAATTTGCCCGAAATCTGAGCTCTAACGGACTCTATCGAATGTCGCAAGAACCTTAAGACCTTAATTTATTAAAAAGATATAAGAGGTTTACATCCACATACATACACACATACGAACATCTCTCTGAAAATTTCAGAATAACACCTTAGGAAGTTCAAACACTGACATTTGATTAATAGACGATTCTCGAAAATGGAGCTAAAATCTCTTCATCGTCTTATTACCTTTTCATGTTTCCCAAATCATGATGTGATCATAATATGCATATTATTTTCCCTATTTATATTATTATGCTAATATAGGCAAGTTATAATAATTTATTGACAATGTCTTTAGTTGAGTCTATGTTTCTATTTCAGAAATCATACAATGCACATCCAGTGACTCTTCAAGGCCTACGAGTACATCTATTATCATACTTCTATCAGATACGTTGTTGTAAATAACATTAATTTTAATTATTTATTGTCTGGATTTTCCAGTTTGCTCTCTTTGACTGAAGGTAGACAAATAATAAATTATAAACTTAACCAATCAAAAAATACCATGTTGTTTTCAACTGAACATAAATACTCCGATACTTGACTCAATAATTCATTAAGAAAAATAATTTTCGTCAAGTGTCTGCTGAACAGTAAGTTCTGTCTTAAAACAATATACAAGTATAAAACCATTATTTACTTAAAATATTATTTTTTGCTTCGAATGACAGGAATCAAAGTCGGAAAAATTAATTTACTTAGACCAACTATTTTATTTATTACAGTTCAATATAATTGATATAGAAAGCTTCAAAATGATGTCTGGATTATTTTCATTTTTGTCAATTTTATTAATCATTGGAATGATCGCTACTGTTGATTCTAAAGTTGAGGAAGATTGCACCGGAAGATGGGTATATTTATTTAAATAATTATATTTCATTCAATATCATGTACTTGCACTCGACAGTCAATCTATAAAACTCATTTTAAAATATTGCTTGTTTATGAGTCCCAAGTTGTTTCACCTTTCAACATGATTTTATTGTGCCTATAAATAATTTGCTAATATAGAAGCTTTGTTTTTATATTCTCTTGCCACCTTATTTATTAACCTGCTCAGGCGCATTGCAATCATATGTTTGTTATTTTTATCAAGTCCAATATTGTAACCTGCCAATTGCGAGAAAGATGTAGAAATTCGTTCTCGCTGATCACGTGGCATAACCCAAAAATTGTGCCGCCAATACAAGCATAACGCAAACCCTCATTTCAGTCATATGTACCAAACATAGCTATTTTGCACGGCCGATAACGTCACATTTCAAAAAATAGGTACCTTTATTATCTGCTGTATTATATATAACATTTTGAACTGCCGATTATAGGCGCTTAATGGCGTACATTTGGAGTGTGTTACAAAAAATTAGGAAAAAGACTATCAACTCACATTTTTCTACTGTTTTTTTTTATAAATGTTATTATTTTAAAATCTTAAACATTATTTTTCAATAGTGTCATGGACAACAAGGCTACAAATGCTGCTATGGTTACGAGTGCTCGGGCTTTTGGAACCAGGGAACCTGTCAACCATCATTTGTAACTAGACTCGAGAAAAACCTCGGTGGAAATTGGTCGGGTTAATTAAAATTTTTATTCATAGTCATATTCTTGAAGATTTTAATAAATACGTGCATAATAAATTTGCAAGTTCTTATTCAGTAATCGGATACCGTAACACATAATTACTCATACATGTATTTTTTTCTATTCAAAACGTTCGATATTCAATACAATGTTAAATTATGATTGTTAAATATATTTTGAAATCCATTTTGTATCAGTTGATTAGATTACGAATAAATTCCTCAATTTGAATTTTAAATTTCATTACACTGAATCCCGAATTTATTTCACATGAATAAACTTAAACCTTTGTGTATTTTTAAATCAATTAAAATAATATTATAAAAATCAAATAAATTAATATATATATAAATAAACGGATCCATGAATTAATAGTTGTTTTTAGTAATTAAATGTTAATAATAAATTATCAAATCTTAGTACGTATTTTTCCACTTTCAAAGATTACATATTCGGATATCATCTTAAAATTACTTTGAATAATATCTGAAGACTTCATGACGTCGACATCTGATGGAATTTCCATTTCCAAAAATTGCAGTATAAATGATGAATTTCCAATATTTTCGAAATGAATTCAACTCAATTAATTAACGTTGCATACAAGCCCATTGGGGCGACCTGACTTCCTCCACATTGTAAAAACTATTTTTTTTCTAAGTTTGCAGACGAAAATTTAAAGTTGTGTTTCTGTTTGCGGTAAGAATGACGCATGCGTTAATTTTTATCAATTATTTTATAATAAGAGAAAAGTTAGCGTGTCTTTTCGCTCAATAGGGCAGGAATTAAAACTTTTGTTGCAGGTATAGTGAAAAGTATATATATAAATATATATATATGCTGGTAGAGGGAAACCTAGAGGCAAATGAAACACTGGTGTAAAATGAGACATTATTTAGGCATTATTTCGATTTTTTTTATTCAATTTTTTTAAAAATCGAAAGTGTCAGTAGAAAAATGTTAATGACTTGTTTTAGGATTAAAAACTATTAAAAAAATTTTCTTCTTCATTTGCATCCAATAATTGTGTGAAATGTAATTTTTCTTTATATAAATCAAAATCACTTACAAGAAAGTTTAATTTAATTAAATTTATTTAATTTAGAGAATTTTTTTTTGTTCTAACTTTTTTTTTAGGGGGTATCCGATTCTTCCCGCAAAAATAAAAATGTTTTTTTTTTTTTTAACGGCAGCTGAATATTTTTTCTATTCACTTTGAATATCATTAAAAAAAAAGATTTAACGTATTTGAGTGTCAAAAAATTTAATATTTCTATAAATACTCCTCCCCCTTCCCCACCTTTTTTAATAGCTAATTTGAATTTTCGTGACGAGAAGCGAACAAAGTGCATGTGTAGTACATACATTTGATACCTTTCCTAAAAAAAAACCCATTAGTTAATATAAAATAGATGAAATTAATTAAGAAAACATTCATAAATCATATAGAACTGATATTTATGGACGATATCAATCAATACGGGACATGAATTCAATCACACATGAGGAAATACTTGAACGTCAAAATGTCATGATGACATATATAATGGATAAATTGCATTTGAAATGTGTATTTTCACGTTGTTCCGTTGTCCTATTCATCTTAAATCATGACTGAATGATATATCGATGGCAACATGTTAAAAAATGTCGATTGAAACAATATTACGTCGTATAGTGAAAAACAAAGTCGTAACGTACTGTGTAATATGCAAGTCCAAACATCGATGTTCGATGTAATATAAGGAACCATTGACATCGAGATAAATTTCTACTAGAAAGTTAAATAGCGCGCTACGCGCGAGCCTTAATTTCAACCAATAAGGAATTGTGCCATATTTTTTTACAAGTTTCGACTATTGACTAACTTCAACTTTCGTTGCATTTTTATTTGAAGGATTTTAAAAGCTTTCAATGATTGAAAACCTATAAATTAATATTCATAAATTAATTTAAATATTTTTATGAACATAAATATTTCAAATGGCTGGAAATGATATAATCATTTCACATGTACCTCGTAAGTACCTAGACGAAGTATATGGCAATATTGAATTTCATAATAAATTTGTTGTTAATAGTAAATTATTGATTGATGAATAAATTATTTAACTTTCCTAATAATACATTTTCATAATTAGTAATTATTGATGATTAGATTCTGATTAGTAATAATTTAAAATTATTTTTTTTTTATGTCAAATTTAGTTGTAATTATAACTTTTTCAAATTTTCGCGCGCATTTTCAACATCGATGTCTACAATCGATGTTTCGATGTTTTTGTCAAAACATCAATGGTTCGATGGTAAAAAATTTCGAAAATCGATAGTCCGATGTCGATTTTTTTTGCTAATATCACATATCCTTAATACTATATATGGCTGTTCGCTTTTTCTGCTGATTAATAAATGAAGAGACTTCGTTTTTGTTTTAATTAATTAATTAATTACTAACCGCGGAAGCTACAAACTATTTCAGTTACAACTGAGACTTTCCCGTCACTTGTATACATAAATTAAGAACTTACCAATAAAAATTTTTTCTGTAAAAAATTTGATTGATGCCAAACCAAACAGACGTAGGTATCTCTAGTTTATTTATTTTTAGAAGACTTGAGACATGCGCCTGACTTTCTTAATGATTAGTTTTATATTTTCTTTCAAAATTAAAGAAATCGAAACTGAAATCAATTATCATGAGTTCTTATCATTTCGATTTCTTCAATTCTATCATTTTATTTTTTTTCGGGTGACAATGTTTATTTTATGCAGACGGGTGCTTGACTAACCGTCAAACTTAATGCAAGAGTTCTGTTGTATAAATATATGTATGTAGATGTAGATACTACACAACATTTTATATAGGTATACTCAATGCATTTCCGTGATTCTGAATGCACCCAAAAGCTTCTGAGTAACAGAGTATCAACAAACCCACAGATTCGGATGTTCCGTGATACGAATAGGTGAGCTGAACGCAAAACCACTACGACAGATTCACCATCCATATCAACCTCAAACTCGTTTTACTCTGCTTCTCATCTATATTTGTTCCTTTATCATTTTATGCTCTACGTAAATTATTATTTTAGTTACATTTTGTTTCAAACCTGACAATTATTTTCATTCATTCTTGCATTAATCAAATTTTTCTTTCATGAACCGAAAACAGATAAAAAAACATCAAATCCTGTCTTGCATAAGTGCCATTTCAGTTACTTAGAATCAAGCCATTGAAAAATAGATTTTTTCATAGTAACGACGGACATATTGGTCATCTAACGGAAATTGAAATAAACATTTTTTAAAAATTGTTATCGCGCATTGTTATGATCATTATACACTTTTTTTAACCTGCTATAAAAATTGAACACTAAAAAAAACGTTACAAAATATTGATGCCTGCCCAATTTTCATAATGAGTTTTAAAACAACTGTTGACGATTCGAGGTTTAAGGATTGATTTTGACCATTTTTAAGTCGATGTGAGTTCATGTACGCGCACGTGTGTCCATATTTGTGTATGAGGATTCACTCTCTAAACATGAATTAGTGAATATTCACTTATTTTCACTAATTCATGTTTAGAGAGCATGTAAATATCTCACGATTCTCGACCAAATTTACCGACGTTGATACTCTGTACTAATCAAAATAGCCCATCAAAGTTACACAAGAAATGAAATTTAAAAATTAAAAATCGTTATTTCCAATAACTGTTGAACTAATATTGACTAATTGACCGCGAAATCTAAACAGCTTCAAAGCTCCATCAACCTATTGGATTACCGTGAGGATTATTTAAATCAGTTTATTTATTCATGATACATTAAAATACAGTGGAATTCTTGTTATTTGACAAAATGTGACTGGTTTTAGAAGTTTAGACTAAATTCACCTCAACTTAATTTGGCAAAATGAAATTTATAGCATCAGAAATTAATAAGAGCAAATATACACTCGATCTAATTGTCATACAATGAACAATAAGATCAAATAGTTTCGTAATTTTAATGAAATATTATTATTTTTTGTACTTACAACCTCATACTCCGACCAGAGTTAATTTATTCAATAAATGCACTGTTTTTAACCTTTAAACGGTAACCCTGGTCTGACAGACCGCTAATCAAATTTAAAGTCAATAAAACTTTTTTAATATGTTCATAATATCATTAAATCATGTCTTTTTCATGAAGATATAGTTTTGTTCATATGAATAGATAAAGCCCCCGTCTCAAAAGTGAAAAAATCGAGTGTACTTCTAATAGCTCTCTGTTAGACCGGCATTACCCGTAGCGTGCAAATTTTTAGGGTTAGCGTTTAAAGGTTAACACTACACTCAGAAAATTAAATAATGGGAACTGCTATCTAGTTATGGTAAAATTTCTACCATTAATCCAATAGTAATGAATATTATCTAGATGATTGTATAAGTCATCTAGATTGCATAAGTCATCTAGATTGTAATATTCACCATATTTATGGTAATTGTTACCATCCTGATAGTAACTGTTTCGAAATTTATTACAGAAGTAAATATTATCATCCTGATAGTAACTGTTATCATCCTGATGGTAACTGTTCCTATCCTGATAGTAACTGCTACGAAATTTATTGCAGAAGTTATCATCCAATAATCATTAATTCTATTAAAAAAAATGATAACACTAACTATTTTTGCATTGAAAAACGTTCTAATCATTCTAGATGATTGGAATTAAAAATTTAGTATAATAAACACAATTACTTAATTTTCTAAGTGTACTGTAGCACCACAACTCCGGATTAAGTTCATTTGAACACCGCTTTTTTTAAAGTGTATATGAATGAAAATCATTTAATTCGAATTTACCGGTGTCATTACTCATTAATTAATATCACATAGAACTATAAGTGTGTAGACTAACCCTCTGAGTAATTATTAATCTTGACCTGAAAAGACACTTTAATCGGATTAATTCCTTTGAGCTTTACAGGGTCAATTCGAGAGAACAGGAATTTTCGTCGCTATGTGTGGGATGTCGTTACAACCACAGTCATAACATGAGAAATTTGCAACGTATATGCATATAATGCTTTCATAAACTTGATTTGTAATTACTGTAATTTATATATGAGTACCTTATAGTCTGTACTATGAAAATTTTGCGGAGTAGATCCGAATGAAATTCGATTTCGAGAAACAGATACTTGAAATAAAAATTTTCAAATTTCCAAATAGAAAAATTATTTTGAAGTCAAGAAAATTGAACTTGGTTCAAAATTTGAATTTCATTGACTAAAAACAATATTCTCTTGGGTCAAATATAAACATTTCATAATTGAAAAAAAAAAAATTGAATCACGTCATCGATTTTAAAAGAGAATTTTATTTTTAATTAGAAAAACTTTTTTCTCCATGATTATTATTTTCGTTCAAGCAAATTTTTGTTGAACCAAGTCAACTTTTTTTCTATTGAAAGATCTCTTGTCGAGAATAAAGTCACACGTAAATGAATGGAAGTGGGATAAAACGTGATCGTATTAGAAAAAGCTTTGAAGAAACATCCGAAACTTGCAGACAATGAAAAATTCTCAAGCTGAATTGAAAAATCAGTTAACTGTCGGATTTTTCTGTTTAATGAATATAATTCTGTAAAAAAGACGGAGCTAAGTAAGACTATTATTAAGGAAAAAATATTGTTTCTTTGTTGAAAAATTTCTCTTAATTATCAGCTTATTATATATGTATAATTTAATTGGACATTTTTAATAACTAAATTAAATTGGATTACTAAACCAAATTTATTTGCTTTTTCAACTGAATAAAAGCAGTTTAATTAGTTGTTATAATTGAATTTAACTCATTGTTCTTTGCACGGAATTGATTTCAACTCTAAATTATTTGCCATCCAATTAAACAAATATTAATTTAATATCCAATTATATAACTTTGTTAATAATATATATGTGTATTCATTTCTTTTAATATTTTAATTGTCATTGGCGATGGTTTCATTGTTACTTAACAAATAGTATGTTTTAAGGGTCTCATTATTATCACTATAAATGATAGTAATAGCAATTTCAAACTAATAATTGTATCATGCTATCAATTTACCGACGCAATTATGACTCGTATACGGAAAGAAAATTCCAGTAAAATTTGCCGTTTAAAAATTGTATTCCTGAACTATACTTTCATTAACGTCAATTTCCGGATGTCATTTTAAAATTTATTCTTCACCATACCTGCAACGAAAGTTCAAATTCCTACCCTGCTTATGGTAAAAAAAGTCGTTCTTTTTTTCTATGAGAAAATGAATGATGAAATTAGCGTATAGCCATTCTGCCCATAATCAGAGGCAAAAATTCAAACTTTCAGGTGTAGGTCTGATGAAAAATCGTATATACACCACAGAGTAAGATAAGATGCCCCAATCTCGTCTTTGGCTCGGTTACGAAATTATACACATGGGTTGGAATGTCCTATTTTTGTCCATAGATGTGAAATATACTATTATTATTTAACATTGTAATTTCAACGAAAGCTTTTTGGATTGAAAATTATATCTGTTCGTACATTTCTCTCTTTATTTACTTTTGAATAACATCAATATTACAGTGCTGCCTCTGTTGCAATACAAAGTAAACTATGAAAATAACTATTTTACATAGTAATTTTTAAATAATAACTGTGTCCACCGTAAGGGGAATTCTCCTAACTCATGGCCTTCATGGCTGTTGGTTTTAATCACTTATAGGAATCTTAGCCTCCATATTTTAATGAGCCTTATTGTGACCGAATAGTCCAAGGTGTAGGTCAACTTGCGATCGCAGGGTCCAGTGTTCGAATCCAACACCCGACCATGCGATTATCGCATTATACTTTTATTTATGACACTATTGCATCGAATTCTAATATTTTATGATGTGAATATCGCAATTTATGCTAAAAAGCTTAGGACTGTGTTATTAGTAGGCAGTATTATTTCTTAAATAAAATTTACAATGCTACATCGTAATAATTATGATTTTGCATGAATTAAGAAAAATTGAGATGTTAGCATCGTAAACTTAACTGGATTTTTTTTCCGCGTAGTAAGAATTCTAAAGCCAATTTTATAAAAATATGAGGTTATGATATGAAAATAATCTATTTTCGTTCTTTCTATATACTGTTAAAAAAAAACTGATAATTTCTCAAAGGGTAATGGTTCTCTTTTGAACATGACTTGCCGATATTATCATCTAAGGGTATTACATCGCAATATTCTATATTCCTTTAAAATGATATTAAATGAAAGTTTGTCTATATACATGTTTGTGCCACGCAAACAGTTATATATAGAAGTAATCAACAAACAGAATTTCAACCAGAAATATTAAATTCTAAAAATAATTTGTTAATGACCATTTTACCTCATTTTATAGCGTGTTCGGTTGTTTGCTCTGGGCTGCTGGCAGTAAGTTCGAAACATTTTGAAAATAAACGAAATTTTCAGAACACTATATACCCTATCAAAAAAATCCATATGGAATCTAGCCTAGATTCCTATGTAAGATTCCACATGACGTTTTCAGATGGATTCTCATATGGTTTTCTATGTGAATCCAACATCGATGAAGATTCTCACATAGGTTCCTATGGGAGTGTGATCCTGAAGATAGTAGACAATTCAAAATTTTCGGATTTTTCTTTCAACAAATCAATTATCAAAAAAAAAAAGTCTAAAAAATTGCACATATAGAGAATTTAAACAACTTTAGGTGCAATTTTTTAAATTATTTGTTTTTATAATTCATTCTTTTGAAAAAAAATCAAAAAATTATTAGACGTCGGCTAACTTCAATATCATATGGGAATCCAGGTACCTATAGTTTCCTATATGGATTTCCTATACGGACATCTAGAAACCCATGGTTTCCTACATGGATTCTTGTATAAATCCATACTTTCCTATATGGATTCTTATGGGTTCCCATGCAATCCGATATGGATTTTTTTGATGGGGTATATATATTACTTTAAGAGATTAATTTTTAAAAATGGATAACGATGATTTGATCATTATGACAAATGACATTATCAACCTTCGCATATGAATCTAAGAAAAAATAACTTATTCATTAATGAATTTTAAGGTTAAAATAATTTTAAATTTTTAAGCTGGCAATCAGATTCTTTCGTCATTAAATCAACTTTGCTTCTAGCAGCCGAGAGCAAGCAACCAAACACGCCATTACTTCTTTTCTTATTAAAAATTACGTGGAAGAGTATTTTTTACCTCATAACCGAACGATATTTATAAACATAAGAGTAATTATTCGTCCGAGCTCTGGTTTACTCACAGCTATAGAGTAAAATTTATTGCATAATTATTTTTTTGTACTGTTGATAAGAATATAAAAAATAAATAGCTGGGTCCATTTCTAAGGATGTAAATTGCGACAGTTATACGGATATCTAGTAGCAATATCTCTTTAAAGAGCTCGTACAACAGCAGTTGCAAAATGTAATATAATTACTTTACTTTATTTTTCTCTCCTTTATTCATTTTTTTTTTTTTTTTTTTTTTTTTTTTTTTTTTTTTTTTTTTTTTTCATCTCTATCACCTTCTTCGTCTCTCATACACCTCTCTCTTCAACTTGTGTGAATAAAAATCAATTGCGCTAAGTTCAAAGGAAAAAGTTCAACATAACGTAGAATTAATTATAAATTTATATTATTATTTATTCAATTATCGGAATTCATTTGCAAAATTTAATTAGTGATGCAATTAAATGTAGAAATAACGATGAAATTATTTACAAAACTGTGTGTAAAAGTGATTACTGTTTGATTCATTTTATTCGATGAATTTTTTTTTTTTTTTTCGAGGCAAAATATTTATGTAATTTGATTGCTTCAGTTAACTTTGTTTTTAATTGATTACAAATATGTCTAGTTTATTTAATTACTATAATTTTAAATTAACAGAATCCATTTCCAATTTATTTTAATTATGATTTTATTACTGACGTAAAAAAAAAAAAAAAAAAAAAAAGAATGAAATAAATAAATATGATATTAAATATTATGAGAGAGAAAACAGAATAATGAGGATGAGGTAAAATGGTCATATTATTAATAGGGTGTATGAGTAAACTGATGGATAATTAAACAGGAGCAAACAGAAAACATTTTCAAATTTGATGTACGCTTGGCTATTTTTGGCCGTTTAAAAGCATCAGTGATTTGAGGGTATAATTTTGATAACCTGGAAGTTTGAAGGTAAAACGTTCTGAAATTTATTTGGAGTGCTAAGGAAAAGTAGAAAATTTTATATTTTTAATTTCCTGCTAAGAAAATTGCAAATTTTTTCATATAGTTTTCATACGGTTCTTAAATGATTGAATGAAAAGTGAGAAAGATAAGTGAATATTCACTGACACATAGTTCCAAGACTATCACTGATTGAATCAGTGATATCTATGGAACTATTCATGCAGTGAATATTCACTGTCATAATTTTTTCACTGATTTATTTTAAGAGTATGATCTTGAATTGATTCAGTGAAAAGTACTGACAATCAGTGAATAGCTCTGATATCACTGAGTCAGTCAGGGAGTGATTGGCATTATATCAATCAGTGAAAATTTTCTGAGACTGTCGAAACTATTAAGGCAGTGAAAATTCACTGATTGAAATACTTTTCACTGATTGATTTTAAAATAGTAAGTTCTTGAAATGGATCAGTGAAAGGTACTGACTATCAGTGAATTTTGACTGCATGAATAGTCCTATGGATATCACTGATTCAATCAGTGGTATACTTAAGATTATTTAAATCATTGAATATTTACTGAGACAGTTTAAACTATACGACTGACTTAATCTGTCTGCTTATCGAAAATCGAGTTTTTATCAGACGCTGTTTCTAAAAAGTTCATTTTGCAACGGGGTTATCTGGTTTATTGACATGTGTCAATACAACAATACAATCAAATTTTCTGATAATCATCAAACCTC